>CM053792.1:211297752-211667752 GCA_028749045.1 Cupressus sempervirens
TCATATACCCTATGACATGTGCAGTGGATGTTATTCATTAGATGTGATTTCATATTATTAGTTGTACTTATGCATTTTCTTATATGACTGTGTATGTGTTTATTCATTTTATGATTATGGACAATGTAATTGAGACTTAAACTTATTAACAAAATTTTCTTAAATGTGACTCAATGTGAAGGAACCCTTGAAGAATTGAAACTATATTTGTAATTGATTACATGTTCTTGATGTGTATGTATATATTGCTTTCACATTATTGTTACTTTGATGTTGTTTAAACTTAAGAAAAAAATAGTTCAGTAAACTTTGTAACATATTAGGTTTATTTCCTTTGGGTTCTAGAGCGGGGCGTTACATGTAGTCATCAGGATATTTATTAAATTTTCATGCAATAAATTCCAATATGTGCAACTACAACCCTCACAAGCTGACAGGGTCATTGTAGTCTGTTTAATGATTTACTCTTTTCCATGGGAGACTTGTTTGATGCAATGGACCAATTCATGTAACTAGCTTTATCATGGATGCATAATGTTCCTAACCAAATGAGTTTTATATATGCCACATCACCCAACTTGGGTCCCTCATGGATTTATTTCTAGAACATGGCTTCCATAATGAGGTTAGATGATTAAAGAGTGTGTTTGAGGGCCTGAGGGTATTCTCATTATCCCTGGCCATGGTGGCAATTGAAGTAGACTTTCTCATATCATCCAATGACTAGGCAAACATTTCTGGTGATTGAGGTAATGCAAATTCTTGATTGTTGTGTACATTAAGCCCAAATGCTTTACCTTAGAATAAGATAGATTGACGTGAATATTTTTATGTGGGTGTCAATATTTTTTTATATGTTGAAATAGAAATTCTAGTGCCTACATGGATGTGTTTTTAAGTAGAGAGGTTGAACACCTTTAAGAGTGGGGTGACATATTATTGTCCATGATGTTGCATGGGAAGGGCTTCATGTGCTCTTTTTAAACATTTGAATTGACAATTTTATTGTTCCTTATGGTTAGTTTTTAGGTATGGACTTTGTAAATTATGGTGTTTTGTTTGAGTATTGGTCTATGCCATACCTCTATCCTCTATATAAAAATGAGGCAATGCAATGTAATACTTTTAATGTGAGTATCTGTTGTTTTGGATCATTTGAAGATAAGGCTGTTGAATTTTATAGCCTGTTAAAAAAAAGGAGATTGATATTTCGCTTAAATTTTTTATCAACATGTTTGTTGTAAAAAAGTTTTAGAAAAAGCAATGAATTTTCTCCGTAGTTTTAAATGATAAGAAAAATTTATTATATTCTTGTAAGGTACATTCTATTTAGTTTGGATAACTTAGTTTTGTTGTATCACACATTGAACTCTTTCTGTTATTTATATCTCATAAGGTTGATCATACTCTCATTGTTCAATTTTTGTGTAGGTGCGAAGTTTATAATGATGACTACTCTTTCTCTTCATTTATGTTTAGGTCTAAAGTTTATTAAAAATATTTTCATTTATCCCAAATAGTTTAGTTGTTTGTAGCACATTCTATTTTTAATCGTCTTCTAATCAACCCTTCCACATTCTCCAGCAGTCGATTTTTAGTACTAAAAAATTTAGTTAAGTTTAAGAAGTTGTGAATCAACAATGAATTTAAATAAAAAATCAAAATCTAAATTGTGGCATTAAAAATTGATGTAACTCATGGACCTATAAGATACAAGTGTTAGTTACGTCAAGGCGTTCCCTATATGAAGTGCATGAGCTAACTTTACCATCTGACGGTTCAGTTTATGGGAGGAGAATGGACGACCATTAAAGTAATCCCCCTTGTATATTGTTTTGATTATCTCCATTGGTTGAAAAAGTTAACATCGATGTTTACAATCCGATGACGTGTGATGTAAATTCACAGCAACACACCTCACGCAAGCTTTGTTTGATTGATAGATTTCATATTTCCAAAAATAATAATAACAATTCATTGACAGCAAAAACACATATGAATCCCTCCACACTTTCCTCCCGACCTCTTTCATCTCACTCACTTCACACTTAGGAGAATCCATGCAACTAGGCTTTGTTGCTCCTGCCATTGCTGCCAAAGCCACCACAAATTGAATGTCGCCTGCCACCTTCTGGTTACCATTCCATCTTCTCTCCATTGAATCCTTACTCCTTAAGGACTACTTTAGTGCCGAAGATCATCTCTTATTTTATAGAAAAATTAGCTTCTTTGTTTTGACGGATTTTTTTAGTTTATTATTGTTTAGTTTTTAGAGGAAAAATAGAAAGTAAATTGGAAATTTGGTGTTGAGCATCCGAGCAAAACTAGGTAGCCTTGTTCTGGTTTGTTTTAGAATTAAGAATATATATTGAAGAATAGTCAAGATTTGATTTCTCCTTGTGTTGAAGAATAATAAGGCTTTTTATTTCTACGTAACTTTTTTTCACCTATGTTTGATTTATGGAAGATGTCTACTATCTATCTAATGGGAATAAATGGGTGATGTAGAAGCAAATGGTTTTGAGCACCTTCTTGGCCATGGCAACAGAGGACACCACCACTGTCATTTTCATGCCAAGTAAGGGAACAAAGTGTAAGATTAGTTTTATGAGGACATGTGGGAGAAGATGAATGGTATGTTGGTGAAGTGGCTGAAGAATCTAAATATGTTAATGGCAATATCTCAAGCCATGTGGCTTTGTTTTTCCTTGTCCTCTTGTCATCCACTTTGTTACCTCCGTTGAATGCTATAAGTGGCAACCCATCTCATGGATTGAGCAGAGCTCTATAATGGGAGAGTAGATTTTGATTTATTTTTTAATCAAATATTTTTTTCTGGTTCAAGTGGGGTGAAGACAGAGAACTTGGTGAGAGTAGTGATAGTGTAGGTTTTGGGTTTGTTTGGTTTCTTGACTTTATATATATATATATATATATATATATATATATATATATATACACAGAGAGAGAGAGAGAGAGAGAGAGAGAGAGAGAGAGAGAGAGAGAGAGAGAGAGAGAGAGAGAGAGAGAGAGAGAGAGAGAGAGAGAATATAAAACTATTTGGTAATTTCTAATTTATTTTATTTCATTGTGAGGATCCCTCGATGTTATTCTATATAAATATGTGTATGAGAGGGAGACACATATTTTCACAAGCATTGATCTATATAAATGAAAACTTTAATTTCAATCTCACTTTTCATGAAATAAAATTTCTTTTTATATTCTGTACAATTTAAACTATTAAATGAAACTATAACTTTGACACATCATATAAATATTGAAATAAAAAACTCTTTTATAAAATTCAAAGTTGGTTTAGAACTACTACAAATATCATTATCGCTAGGTTCATGCCATATTGGCAATAGGGCGAGAGAGGAGGGAGGGAGAGAAGGGGAGAGAGAGATATGCATATAGAGGTGGATATGTATATGGAGAAGAGATAGATAGAAAGCTCGAGAAGATAGGTATTGATAGTCTATATTTCAAATATAAAATATTTAACTACTAGCCATTATAAATTTATATTATATCTACGAAACAAAGTTTTAAAATAAAACTTTATGTCTAACATCAATGCATATCTCTTTATTCACTTTTATTATGTAGAAGACACTTCCAATATGATATGGATGAGATGATATTGACAATCAATGACTTGTAGTAAGGGAGAAGAATTGAATGAGAATATAAACATTCATCGTTGTTAGATTTCACTTTTTATTTTGTGTTACACAACTTTTTTCAACCAAAGAAAATAAGACTATGATCTCAACATAGTGTTGTAGAACAAACTCAACAACATGTGGAATAATGGAGTTTTGAGTAGCAATGGAGTTTCTTATATGCATTTCAAAAGTAGGGCAGGGTGTAGTATAATCCCCACAAAAACATGTATTGACCTTTGGATTTCATTTTTCTATCAAGTTCTATAACTCATTATGCTACTATTTGGTGTGCTAGGCTCTTTATGAGCAACCTTTCTTGCAATGACAATGATCAAGCCTATTTCACGCTTGATTTGTCCACAATTAAATCTAAGGAAGCAATAATTTCCCCCAAATGGATTGTTCCCAATTTTTTCACATTTTCTCCAGTCTTATCCTACTATGGAGATTTGAGATATCATTTTCAAAACCCTTTTAAATGTCATTTTTATTAATAGGGAATTGTAAAGGCTAAGATGATCGACCATATATTTTAAACTTATTATTATGTTTTTAATAATTAATAAAAGTTTTAGCATAAAGATCAAACTCTGCAAAGTATGATAAATATATTTCATGGGAACTGCTTGTCAACTTCAAATAGGCCATTAACATTTATCAAATATTGAAGGAGATAATAATTTCATTACCTATTGTAGTTGTAGTTGCCCAATTATACATGTATGCAAAATGTGGAATCATTGATGAGGCATTTTTTGACAAAATTGATTAATGAAATGTATTTTTTTTAAATATTGTGATTGTGTGATATGCACAAAATGGACTTGGTAAAACACTAGAGAAGCTTTGGTGTGTAATGGATATAAAGAAGATATGTAAATATATACATACATACATATATATTAAACTGCATTATTAAAGTTTATAAGAATTCAATTAAATAAAGAGTAAAACTTTAAAATTCTAGACCAATTTTTTTCTTAAGTTATCAGACTACTATTAACATTGGTTAATCTCTGTATAAAATTTCTAGGCTTAAATCTCTACTCAATTTAATTACAATGTAGTAGAATTACGTTGAAAGAATGATTAATTATGTTGAAGACAATGGCTGCAAGCGTAGAAAAAGGAACGACGAACATTGAATGGATCTCTTTCATCTATTTATTTGGGAAGTGTCTAAAACGTATGTAAATCGTACCAAGGGAAACACCACTACCTTTTATTTGTCCATCCTATTACATAAATGCTCACCTATGTGTCATTGAAATCATGTGTGTCCATCCTATTGAAATCCTAAATGCTCACTATAAATGTTAGCCCATGTAGTGAGCCACCCCTAAATTTCACACACTAAGAAGAAAATCAAGCTTTGGAAAAATAAGGAAAATTTGAATATTTAACACTTTTAGTCTTAGAATGAAGCTTAGTGTGTGATGTTTAAGTCATCAACACATAGTTTGTTTACCATGTTTCTTGATTCATAATTTTGTAATGTATTTATAAATTTGCATAATGTGACACATATCTTTTTCCTATTTATTTGTTACTTTATTAATATAACAAATGACACAAGGAAGAACATGAAAGGCTAGGGCAGAGGCACACCTAACTATCCAACCACCTTGTTGAGTAAACACAACAAAAGAAAACACACAAAGAACAACACCATGGAGAGAAGAACCATCAACTACTTTATTAACTCATCAAATTGTCCACATACATGCTCGATTGTGGGGTCTTCCAAGTTACGACCAACAAGATTTATGAAATTCTAGACTTAGAATTTTCACAAATCCTCAATTCAGATTTCCATCTCTCTCAACTTCTCTTGCTACCTAGCCTAAACCTAAACACCCCTATTTATACTTGTCAACATGACTTACAAAAGATTTGAAATCATTACAAAATAGATGGTTGAGCTCAAAATGGTTTGCGCACATCCCAAGATGAGTTCCATGCATTAAATTCAATATCCAAATTAATTACACAAGTGAGTTCAAACTAAGAACCAATCACAAACAAACTCGGTCAAAGAAGGAATTGAGTATCAATAAACATTAGGTTCACTCGACACATGAAGGAACACTCAACTAGCTCAACCAACAATGGACAACTTGGCCAACAATGGACAACTCGACTAACATTGAACAACTTGACAACATCTGTAGCTCGAAAACCACTATAACTCAACACTAACAGGCATAATGAACAAATATGTGTAGGAGAACAAGGCAACCCAGGATGCTCCTGCATCAACAAATTAGAAGAATATATATATATATATATATATATATATATATATATATATATATATATATATATATATATATATATATATATATATATATATATATGAAAGTACCATGCTAATTTTATACCTTCTAATTTTGTGTTGTTTTGAGATTTAATGTCTCAGAGTTTTCCTTTATAATTTTTTATTGGTCTGTTGATCAAATATTTGTTATTTGGTTATATATTTAGCTTATAAATTTTATATTATACGTTATAATTTATTTCAATATTTAAAAAGTATAATTATATTTCGTGTAGTATGAATATTAAATATAATTTTCACATAATATAGTTTATTAGATTGTAAGTTATTTATTATCATTATAAACAATAATATTTAAGATTATAAACAATTAATTTTGCATTTATATTTTGTATAAGCAAAACAAATTATCTTCCTCTCTTTCTTTGTATTACATGCACATTGGATGTCTTTCTTTGTATTATATGCACATTGGATGTCTTATTTGAATGCCTCACATGAAACATAAGTCACATGTGATTTGATATGTGCTTATTCCTACTATCACTCTTCGTATATTATGATGTAATAGTGACATGTACACCAAATGTCTATATTTTTTACGTGATATGGAGAGAAGAAAATAATGATAAAGAGATAGAAAGGTTACATAGAGATGGTAGAGAGATAGGAAGATCAAGATAGAGATAGGAAGTGATATATAAAGAGTGATAGACAAGGAGGGCTATTATAGGGAAAGAGAAAGATGGGCATGGGTGAGTGAGAGAGAGAGAGAGAGAGAGAGAGAGAGAGAGAGAGAGAGAGAGAGAGAGAGAGATTTAAAAGTATAGGGAGAGGTGATGGAAAGAGTGGATGGATAGAGAGGGAGAGATTTGTCTACATATGGAGGGGTAATAATAAGGTAGAGATAAAGATGAATACAAAGTGTGCGGATGAGAGGAAAAGAGACAGAGAGATAGATATAGATTAAGAAGTAAATATGGAATGAGATCTAGGGAGATATAGAGGATGACATAGAGAAGGAGAGATATAAAGAGATATATATATGGTAAGGTATATTGATAGAGAGATAAGGGGATATAGAGAGGATGAGAGGTGGGAGGAAAAGACATGCAAATAAAGAATACTTAAATGATCTTCTATACCTCTACAACATACCTATTGCACACTAAAGTATGATTGCTAGTTATTAGTTCTTGTCCATGGTAGGAATACTTCTACATTCATGTCAGTGCTAATATGACATTAACACTAACCAATCAAATCAAAGAATTTAAAAGATTATTTAAAATTTCAAATGTTTATATCTTTTTCTAATTTTTCATTATTTTATAAATCACATTTTTCATTCATTCTATTAGTCCATACTATTTTTGGTGGGGGAGAAAATTAATTTTATTCAACAAAAATATAAATATTTTCTAACAACTTCATCATGCATTAATGAAATGCATTAACTACAACTTTATCTTTTCCACATTTGTGACAAGTTGATAAGATTTTTTTTTTCAATCATTTTCTCTTCCACCTCACACAACATGTTTAATCAATATTAATTGTCAATAGCAATATAATTTCAATATGTTATATCTTTGTATTTGAATTTCTAATTTTTTTAAAATTTTGATTTTTTAATAAAAGTAGTTAAATTATTACTATTATTTTACTTTTATACAAATGAATTAAACAATATTATTTTTAAATTATATTTTATAATAGTGTTTACATAATATGAATAATTGATAAGTGTTACAATTTACAAATTATATCATTTATTATTATTAATATTTTTTATTTAATCAATTTATCATTTAGTTTAAATATATTTAAAACTTAAATATATATTTTAATATTAAATTAATAATTATATTTTACATTAAAAAAATACTAAAGGAAATAACCACAAAAAAGAAATAATTCAATTCTAAAAGATATATAAATTATTATTAAGTTTTTATAAACTATGTATTAAAATTAAATAGTTATATTCCATTTCTTATTTATTGCATCATATTTATTCATCAACATCAAATTTATATGTATTATATCTATTTATTATTTACAAATGTATATATTAAATTATATAGATATTATTTCATAATTAAAAATTACTTAATTTTATAAAAAAATTAGAAATATAAAACATTAAATAGTAAACCTTCTCTAATTGCGTAAAATTAAACAATTAGTTTTACTTATGAAATATTTTTATATTTCAATATATTTCATTTTTTGTCATGCAAATGTGAGTTTTAATATAAAAATTAAATTCTTACTTTCATTAATTAAAATATAATATATTTTAGTTTTTTTATTATAACTATGATTTTATTTTGACTATTTGTTTTATTAAGAAAAATAATTATATTTAATTCTCACTCACTCACACACACAACTTATGTTTGTATCACTCTATCTTACTATTTTATCTCTCTTCCTCTTCCTCTTCTATATTATCTATCATTTTTTCCTCTGCATATATTTTTATGTTGTTATTGTTCTATACTGCTATTTATCTCTATCTAATGATTAAAAATAATGCGACTTCCATTTGATAATCAAGATAAGAATAATACATAGTTGGGGGAGTTTTTCCAACTACTTATGGTTCTCTAGTAGCATGCAGAACATGCTTAAACATATAATGTGATACTCCAAATGCTTCATCACTTCTTCAAGTTTTATAATTTAAAAATATTGGTATGGATATCTTTCCTCATTGCACATATTTTAAGTTGTCAATGTAGAAGGTGCAAATTTTTCTAAAGCATATGTATTGATTGTAGTATGATATTAAGTACTTAGTGCCATAC
Organism: Cupressus sempervirens; assembly: GCA_028749045.1. NCBI lineage: Eukaryota > Viridiplantae > Streptophyta > Pinopsida > Cupressales > Cupressaceae > Cupressus > Cupressus sempervirens. The sequence continues at coordinate 211,306,515 of CM053792.1, forward strand.
TAGGGACTTTGGCCTCTTATTCTTAGGCTTAAATGCCCAAAATATAATAATATAACATGAGAACTTAACAACAAAATATGAGCCATCCTATCAAAGCAAAAGTGCATTTCTAAGACGAGAATTTAACAACAAAATATGAGTCATCCTTATAATATCACAAGTGCATTTCTAAGCGAAAGTGAATGCAAATACAATATTAATTTAGAACTATTTAACCTTATTCTCACTCATCTACACGTCTACAACCATTATGATAGGCATAACAATGATGCATTGCTTATGTTAAATTAATAATATGCTTTGACTTTTAGAGGAATTATATTATACTTACGTAGGGCCCCGTTTGGTTACGGGAATACCGGGCGCGGAATAGGGTTTTCAGCGCCAAAATCGGGTTATGGAAGAAAATGGTGGCGTTTGGTTCATCAAACGCATAACCCGGTTTCGGGTTTCGTCTGCCAATTTTGCTCGAAAATTGGAAGAAATTTCTTCCAAGAAATAGGTGGAAGTTGAAATGAAAACTAGGTTTTGGGTTTTTATGAATGCGTTTGAATAAATCGTCGGGTCCGCCGAATCCGCCTTAGGTTTTTGGAAGAACAAATTGGGTTTTTTGGAAGACGACGGTTGTATTGTTTTCGTGCTCTGTTGTGCAAAGGCGAGGGTTTTTGGTTTGCTGCGTTTGTTGGGCTTGTGGGTTTTCTGTGGCCGTGGTTTGCGAGGGTTTCTGGTTTGTGGGTTTTCTGTGGCCGTGGTTTCCTGTGGCCGTGGCGTGTGGCTGTGGCATTTTCTGCGATTTCTCTTCTCCACTTTGAACAGCGGCGGCGGTAAACGGTTCTCCTCTCACACCCACCTTTGCATACTGGATTTTTTTAAGTTTTTTTGGTTCATTCAAACGTAACTGTTTGTTTCAAATCTGTTTTTAAAATAGTCAATATGTGCTCACTAATAAATTCGAGTATAGTGCTGTGAGAGATCAATACCAGTGAAATGAAAAATTAAACTTTGTAACAATTTCTGGGTGTTTGTTTTAAATCTGTTTAGCAAAATAGTCAATATATGTGGTAACTGTTTGTTTCAAATCTGTTTTTAAAATAGTCAATATGTGCTCACTAATAAATTCGAGTATAGTGCTGTGAGAGATCAATACCAATGAAATGAAAAATTAAACTTTGTAACAATTTCTGGGTGTTTGTTTTAAATCTGTTTAGCAAAATAGTCAATATGTGCTCACTAATAAATTCCACTATAGTGCTGTGAGAGATCAATACCAGTGAAATGAACAACCAAACTTTGTAACAATTTCTTGCTAGTAATGAGTTCTAGTATGTTGTTGTGAGAGATGAATGAAATACCATTAAATAGAGCCAAGTCATAAACTTGTGCTCACTAATAAATTCCAGTATAGTGCTGTGAGAGATCAATACTAGTGAAATGAATAACTAAACTTTCTAACTGTTTCTTGCCAGTAATGAGTTCTAGTATACTGCTGTGAGAGATGAATGCAATACCATTAAATAGAGTCAAGTCATAAACTATGTATGAATCAACTATGTATAGATCAATGTCAATCATGGCTTTTATCTATACATACTCAATATGTGCTCAATATGTGCTTAATAATGAATTCTAGTGTGTGCTCATGTGATTACCTGTATATATCATAGTGCCAATCAAGCAAAACATGGCAATCATGGCTTTTATCTATACATAGTTGACCTATACGTAGTTTATCATGGTTCAAATCTGTTTAGCAAAACAGTCCAATATATGCTGTAACAGTTTGTTTACAATCTGTTTGACAAAATAGTCAATATATGCTCACTAATGACTTTTAGTATAGTGTTGTGAGAGATCAATACCAGTGAAATGAACAACTAAACTTTGTAACAGTTTCTTGCCAGTAATGAGTTCTAGTGTACTGCTGTGAGAGATGAATGCAATACCATTAAATAGAGCCAAATCATAAACTATGTATAGATCAATGGCAATCATGGCTTTTATCTATACATAATCAATATGTGCTCAATATGTGCTCAATAATGAATTCCAGTATGTGATCATGTGATTACCTGTATATATTATAGTGCCAATCATAATAGCAAAACATGGCAATCATGCTTTTATCTATACATAGTTGACCTATACATAGTTTATCATGGTTCAAATCTGTTTAGCAAAATAGTCCAATGAGTTCCAGTATAGTGATGTGAGAGATCAATGCAATACCATTAATCAAAGTGAATCATGCCAATGAAATGAACAACTAAACTATGGATATATCAAGTATGTATTGATCCATGCAAAATCATTCAACATACTTATGAGGTCATAAACTATGTATAGATAAAAGCCATGATTTCAAACTATGTATAGATCAATGCAGAAAGAAACTCTATTCCTATTGCCAACTATGTTACTTTTCATCTTCTAAAAGACGAGCCTCAATTTCAACGGACCCGACGATTTATTAAAACACATTCATAAAAGCCCAAATTCAAGTTATAGTTTGTACATGTGTATGTGTACATACATACATGTGTGTGTATGTACGTACACACATACATACTTGTGTGTGTACGTACATGCATGCATACATACATGTGTGTGTCTACCTACATGCATGCATACATGTGTGTGTGTACGTACATACATGCATACATACATACATACATTCATGTGTGTGTGTGTACATACACACATACATACATGTGTGTGTACGTACATACATGCATACATACATGTGTGTGTGTGTACGTACATACATGCATACATACATGTGTGTGCACATACATATATACATACATGTGTGTATACATATAGACAAATGGAATCAATATTATGCTTTCATTGGTATAGATAGATTACATGGAGTATAATGACACATTGTAATTTGTTCTTTATGGGCTTATGATCCTCGGTAGTTGGTACTCCTTGTTGTATTTGAATAAATAATTGACTTCTTAATGCAATGAGGCTAGCAAATAATCATGTTGTATCTCGATAGGTGATAGTTGATATTTCATAACTGATAGTGTTTAAATTGTCCACATTTCAGGTCACTAATGGATCCTATGGAGAGTATAGAGGTCCAAGGAAGCATAGTTAGGAAGACCACATACACCCGCATTCTCACAATTCTTTTTGCTTTTGTTGGCATAGCCAAAGTACTGGTAGCCCGAGAAGGTAGTCAAATGGGTAAACGAATAAGAAAAGGAAATTTCTTTTGTAGAGACATTATTCATTCGAATGAGGTGGATTGTCATGATTAGATTCGGATGAGTAGGGTAGCCTTCTTTTCTCTAGCTCGTATTCTGAGGCTGAAAGGAAGCTTGAGAGATACGATCCACTTGAAGTTAGAGGAACAACTAGTGATGTTCCTCCACACCCTTGGGCACAATCTAAGGAACCGCAAGATTGCCCATAACTTTGGGCACTCAGGAGAGACAGTCAGTCGGTACTTCCACAAGGTTTTGATGGCTATCTTAGCCCTTCACAGAGATTACTTCATACCACCTAGTCCAGGCACTCCTCCTGAAATTAGTGGGAAGGATCGTTTTGAACCATTCTTCAAGGTAAATCACACATTATTACAAGTTTATTGTCTAGAATGTTGTCCTTATCTTATTATTACTTGAGCATACATTTGATCAGTGTATCATATCCCACAGGATTGCATTGGAGCCATCGACGGTACCCATATTCCAGTGCGAGTTGATGTCGACATACAGGGTAAATATTGTGATAGAAAAGGGAACCTATCGCAAAATGTTATAGGTGCCTGCTCCTTTGATTGTAAGTTTCAGTATTGCCTTGCTGGTTGGGAAGGCTTTGCTACAGATAGCCATGTTCTAGCCTCAGCTCTATCCAGATCAGATCCACTTGTAGTTCCCCCTGGTAAGCCAAATCACATTTTAATATACTCAAGGTTATGCTAAATGGTTCAAGTATTGACAATATACTTTCTTTATAAAGGAAAATATTATCTCGTGGATGCTGGATATCCAAATGCACCCGGATTTCTTGCTCCTTATCGGTGTACACGCTACCACTTGAAAGAGTGGTCAAGAGAAAACCCAATAAACTCTGCACATGAGTTGTTCAACCATCGACACTCCTCTCTTAGAAATGCAGTAGAACGTACATTTGGTATTCTGAAGCAGCGTTTTCCAATCTTAAGACATGCAACGTCTTATGATATCATGACACAATCCTATATTGTTTTAGCATGTTGCATACTTCACAATTTCATTACGATAGAGGATGGCCTTCCATCGGAAGAAGCTATTGAAGAGGAAGATGATCATGATGGGATAGAGGTGCCACTACTTGAGACATATGGGTTGTCTCAGGAGGATAGAAATGAGTGGGCCCAATTTCGAGAAGATATAGCAAATAGGATGTGGGAAGATTATAGATCTCGAGAATAAATGATTTATTAGAAGGCAATGTGCTTTATATGATTAAATTGATGTATGCATATACAATGATGGTGTTTGATTTCGTTATTCTGATATCAGTCTTTGCTACATTCTAATTAAATAAAAAGAACATTAACTTTCAATTTCACACCTACATTATGTACAAAAATTGTTGATCATATCTGCAATACACAATTCAACTTGAAATATAGATTACATTGATTTAAATGCAAGAAAGCACAATTATTATACATCTTTGCATTGAGAAAGTACAATAACATGCTTCATAATGGGGCTCATGACTATTTACTTGCCATTGATATCACCATTTTGTCTTACTGGTAGTTTTTTTTATGTTGATGTGTTATCATCAATTATTGCTTAAAATGTGTATCATCTTTAGATAAATTCTTTCAAGTTTATTAAATGTTAGCCTCATTGCATTAGGATGTATTAAAAAATGATATTTAAAGTTTATCATCTTCAATTTTAAATGAAATACAGCAAGGAGTACCAAATGATGAAGATCATAAGCCCACTAGTAAGAAGAGAACAACGAATTCGTTGAAAATCCTATTTTTCTGATGTTACTGCTTGCTGCATTCTATTTAAATTTAAAGAGCAATAACTTTCAATTTCAGTCGTATGATTACTTTAAATCGTAATACGTTTACCTATTCAATATGTTAGCCTTGTTCCATTATGACGTATTACAAATTGATAGTTAAAGATTTTCTATGTCAAATTTAAATGAAATACAGGAAGGAGTACACAATGGCATATACCGAGCTCATGATGAGCATGGATGGATCTGATCATGTGAAACAGATGTGTTCTCCCATTACTTTGAGTGATATAGATGGATCCCTCGCTATGAGCAACAAATCTTCTTCTTCAAAGAAGAAAATGTGGACAAAATCGATGGAACGCAAGTTTTTAGACTTGCTCCTTGAACAAGTCCATCTCGGACGGAAAGGTGAAGGTGGGTTTAAAAAAGAGGCATGGACTGCGATAGAGAGGACATTCAATTCAGCGATGAACTCGAATCTGTCATGAGATCATTTTAAGAATAAGCTAAAAACATGGAAAGTAGGATATAAAGTAATGAAGGACTTGAAAAATACAAGTGGGTTAGCTTGGAATGAAGAAACTCAAACTGTGGATGCTGAGGATTCAGTGTGGGATGACCTTTTGAAGGTAGGATCATCTTTGTACTCTTTTCATTGAAGAAATTTTTCCTTCTTATTTTAATAATGAAAAACTTACAACCTAATCCATCTATTAATGCTTATATGTAGAGGAGAGAATTCAAAAATGCAAAAATGTATAAGAGGTCACCTTTCCAATATTTCAATGAGTTGGCTGTAATTGTTGGTAATGACATTGCTGAAGGGTTCGCATCTACAACACCCCTTGATGCTGAAGAAGGGCACCCTATGAACGATGCATTTAATGTGTTTGATGAGGATGATACCAATTGTGGTACACCTCTTGACAGCCAACCAGATATTGATGAAGAGTTATATCATTCCAATCAGTCGAGTGCAAGTGCTAGAGGGACTCCTCCACCATCATCATCAAGGAGGGGAAAGAGGAAGAAGACATCTTTGGCTGCATCATTGGATGTGATATGCGAAACTATGAAGGAACTGAAAGATGGCCTCATTAAGCCTCAGATTGTAAAAGTGGATAAATATGAAGATGATAATATTTTGACTGTTGCATATATTGCTCTCAAAGCTGTCCCTGAACTGAGTCGAGCAATTTTCGTGAAAGCACATGATACCTTCGTGCTTCAACGTGAAAGAGCCAAAGGGTTCTTGATGATGGATGAGGTGGAGAGAGTGGAGTGGATTGCAATGACATTTGGTACCATTTAGCTATTTCAGCTACTAACTGGATTGCAATGACTTATGCTGCATGATTACTCTATTTAATGGTTTTGCATTAATCTCTAATAGCACTAAACTAAAACTATATTAATCTCACATCACTATATTGGAACTCATTATTGAGCACATTTTGACTATTTAATTAGTGATCTCTCACAGCACTATACTGGAAGTCATTAGTGAGCATATATTTACTATTTTGTTAAACAGATTCTAAACAAATTGTTACAGCATGTATTGGACTGTTTTGCTAAACAGATTTGAACCATGATAAATTATGTATAGATAAAACCCATGATTGTCATTGATCTTCCATGTATCCATACATAGTTTATGTGTTGGCTGTGTTTAATGGTATTGCATTGATTTGTACATAGTTTATGATGTCATAAGTATGTTGAATGATTTTGCATGGATCTATACATACTTGATATATCCATAGTTTAGTTGTTCATTTCATTGGCATGATTCACTTTGATTAATGGTATTGCATTGATCTCTCACAGCACTATACTGGAAGTCATTAGTGAGCATATATTTACTATTTTGTTAAACAAATTCTAAACAAACTGTTACAGCATGTATTGGACTGTTTTGCTAAACAGATTTGAACCATGATAAATTATGTATATGTCAACTATGTATAGATAAAAGCCATGATTGTCATTGATCTTCCATGTATCCATACATAGTTTATGAGTTGGCTGCATTTAATGGTATTGCATTGATTTGTACATAGTTTATGACGTCATAAGTATGTTGAGTGATTTTGCATGGATCTATACATACTTGATATATCCATAGTTTAGTTGTTCATTTCATTGGCATGATTCACTTTGATTAATGGTATTGCATTGATCTCTCACAGCACTATACTGGAAGTCATTAGTGAGCATATATTTACTATTTTGTTAAACAAATTTTAAACAAACTGTTATAGCATGTATTGGACTATTTTGCTAAACAGATTTGAACCATGATAAATTATGTATATGTCAACTATGTATAGATAAAAGCCATGATTGTCATTGATCTTCCATGTATCCATACATAGTTTATGAGTTGGCTGCGTTTAATGGTATTGCATTGATTTGTACATAGTTTATGACGTCATAAGTATGTTGAGTGATTTTGCATGGATCTATACATACTTGATATATCCATAGTTTAGTTGTTCATTTCATTGGCATGATTCACTTTGATTAATGGTATTGCATTGATCTCTCAAAATACTATACTGGGAGTCATTAGTGAGCATATATTTACTATTTTGTTAAATAGATTCTAAACAAACTGTTACAACATGTATTGGATTGTTTTGCTAAACAGATTTGAACCATGATAAACTATGTATATGTCAACTATGTATAGATAAAAGCCATGATTGCCATTGATCTTCCATGTATCCATACATAGTTTATGAGTTGACTGCGTTTAATGGTATTGCATTGATCTGTACATAGTTTATGACATCATAAGTATGTTGAATGATTTTACATGAATCTATACATACTTGATATATCCATAGTTTAGTTGTTCATTTCATTGGCATGATTCACTTTGATTAATGGTATTGCATTGATCTCTCACAACACTATACTGGAAGTCATTAGTGAGCATATATTTACTATTTTGTTAAACAGATTCTAAACAAACTGTTATAGCATGTATTGGACTATTTTGCTAAACAGATTTGAACCGTGATAAACTATGTATAGGTCAACTATGTATAGATAAAAGCATAATTGCCATGTTTTGCTATTATGATTGGCATTATGATATATACAAGTAATCACGTGAGCACATACTGGAATTCATTATTGAGTACATATTGACTATTTTGCTAAACAGATTTGACACAAACAGCCAGACACTGTTACAAAGTTTAATTGTTCATTTCACTGGTATTGATCTCTCATAGCACCATACTAGAATTTATTAGTGAGCACATATTGACTATTTTGCTAAATAGATTTGAAACAAATAATTACCACATCTATTGACTATGTTAAGCAAATAGCAGATAGAAATAGAACTATGATAAACTATGTATAGGTCAGCTATGTATAGATAAAAACTAGTGATATACTTGTAAATTTCATTATTGAGCACATATTGAGCACATATTGATTATGTCTAGATAAAAGCCATGATTGCCATTGATCTATACATAGCTTATGAATTGGCTCTATTTATATGGTATTGCATTCATCTCTCACAGCACTATACTAGAACTCATTACTGGCAAGAAACTGTTACAAAGTTTAGTTGTCCATTTCAGTGGTATTGATCTGTCACAACACTATATTGGAATTCATTAGTGAGCACATATTGACTATTTTGCTAAACAGATTTGAAACAAATAATATGTATGTACACACATGTATGTATGTACGTACATATGTATGTATTATGTGCATATGTATGTACACACATGTATGTATACATACTTGATCTATGCATTGCATTGATCTCTCACAACACTATACTGGAACTCATTACTGAGCACATTTTTACTATTTTGCTAAGCATGTATGTATGTTTATGCGTATGTATGTATGTACACACATGTATGTACGTATGCATGTGCATATGTATGTACACACATGTATGTACGTATGTATACAAACTTGATCTATGCATAGTTTAGTCATCCATTTTATTGACATGATTGGCATTGGTCAATATGCAGGATAGTTGTTCATTTCATTGGCATTCGCACGATTGGCATGTGAAGTCATTCCAGATGGTTAATTGGCTTTGTGTAATGGTATTGCATTGATCTGTCACAACACTATATTGGAAATCATTACTGAGCACTTTTTTTCTATTTTGCTAAGCATGTATGTATGTATGTGTGTATGTATGTGCGTATGTATGTATGTAGGTGCGTATGTATGTACACATGTATGTACATGTGTATGTATGTATGTATGTGCGTATATATGTATGTCTGTGCATATGTATGTTCACGCATGTATGTACGTATGTATACATACTTGATATATGCATAGTTTAGTCATTCATTTCATTGACATGATTGGCATTGGTCAGTACATAGTTTAGTTGTTCATTTCATTGGCATTCACACGATTGGCATGTGAAATAATTCCAGAGGGTTAGTTGGCTTTGTTTAATGGTATTGCATTGATCTCTCACAACACGTAGTTTATGATCTCGTAAACGTTTGGTATAGTTGTTCATTGCATTGTTAATTAGAGTTATATTTGAACCATACATACGTGGAATACACAAGGAGTGGCAAATGATGAATGCTCAATTGTAGAACTTGAAAGCATATAGAAATGTGATTTGCTAGATGATTGTATAGTTCATGATTCTGTCCTATGTTATATCTATAGTCCTAATTTTCTTGCATATGTTTTTATTTTTTTGTCTTTTTGTCCCTATTTGATTTCCTATGTATGTTTTCATTGACAAGATTATCAAAAGTATTGAGGATTTTTGGTAGATGATTGTACAGTCATGATTATGTCCCATGTTATATGTATATTCCTAATTTGCTTGGATATTTTTTAAATTTCTTATTTTTTTTTCCACAGTTTGGTTTCCTATGTACGTGCTTCTTGACAAGATTGTCAACGGTATTGATAAAGTGTCTTTCTCTTGTATTTTTTTATTGCTCTTGATTTGCTAATATTGCAAGACCACACATGCTGATAAAAAATGAGCTATCGGATGATTGTTTACTGTGTTTGTAAACGATCAATATTTCTGATGCCACTCCTTGGTGTATTCCATTAAAAAAGTAATCAAGTTTTAATTTTTCAATCATGTTTAGTTCATATATGCAGGATTGACCATCTAACAACACAAACAGTAATGGGAAGATTGAGCAGCATGAGAGGGTTGCCGTCGAATGTGGGGCATAAGGGCATACATCGTGGATTTCTTAGTGTTTTCGTATGTAACGGTGTGTCGTCGAATGTGGGGCATAAAGGCATACATCGTGGATTTCTCAGTGTTTTCGTGTTTAACGGTGTATTTTCACACCACCATCAAATCATGGATATTGTTCTATCAAGTTAGCAAGTTTTCATATTGTAGTAATTATGTGAAATTCATTATTAGAATTTCATGATGTTAAAATATGATTTATATGATTAATGATTTTCATGATTTTTTTTTTAAAATTGCATGTAAAATCTATGTTGCCAAAATTCCACATTTTTTAAGAGCAATTATTAACAAAGCATCATTTTTCTTGTTAAAGTTCTCATCAAATGTTTAATGTATGTGAATGTAAAATGGTATATTTTTTCCTATACAATATTTCACGTAAAATTTAGTTGCATATTTTGTTGAATAATTAACTAACTTAATAAATTTATTAAAAGGGAGAGATACATAGAGGGGCAGAGAGTGCGGGATAAGAAGGGGGGACGGAGGGACAGAGGGAGAGAGTGAGAGAGAGAGAGAGGAGCTTGTGTGTTCCTGCATCTGTAGAAAGGTGTCTGTTGATGTGTGTTTTATGACTCACCAAATAGTAGAACGAAATACTGAAATATCTTATCCTCTCTTGAATATATATCTGTCTATGACCTCATCAAGATCTTCAAATGTCTCCTCCCCAATTGAAAGTATTTTCCAAGTCGAAGATAGCTAGCAAAATCCTTTTGGTCTTTTCCTCCCTCCACAATATCCTTGTGTGCATAAACTCCATTGAAAATGTTCAGTGTTAGAATCAAGTGAGTAGGCCCTTTCAAGCATGGACGGATAATACTCTCCCCTGGCTCTTTATCTGTTAGGAACTTAATGGTTTCATTCTCTTGTTCACTTCGTGAAATGGAATCCTCTTCCGCAAAATATGGATCCTTAACCTCCTTATCTTTATCCTATGCACCCTGATAGTTATCATTCTTTAGTGAACTCTCTTTGCAAGTTAACTCAACTAGGTACTTCACTTTTGTCATAGTTTTCACCCAACAGGTAAGGATGCTGCCTTCTGCAATTTTTTCTAAAGGATCTATATCTAGATCATCAGAAAGCTCCTCTTTCAATATTATTCATGTCAAGCTTGATTCCAGATCACAAATTATACGATGATTTTGGACTCTGCGGGGACAATTTTTTCCACTAACAGGGTCTCTTCATTTTCTCCAGTCAGCAGATAAAATTCCTCATCCTGGGATGGCTCTTTATATGGCGATCTCAAATCCTGAAATCCATGTAACAATTCACTCTTTATGTCAGCAAGGGTTTCCTGCTTTTTATTGGATGTCCATTGCTCCACACTTCTAGCATATTCATCAATATCAAGGGCATTTAATAGATCAGGATATTTTTGACATGCTCAACAACCATTTCTTGTGTTTCCTCATCCATATCATCTATATCATGTCCAGCTTCTTCACAATATATGTCCTTAGCCATTTTCTTGGCAAATTCATATGACTTTGGATGAATTCTAGTATCATCCAATGGATCCATAACATGGTTTTCGGATGCTGCTTGTCCATTCCCTCTAACCCATAAAAAAACCAATAGCATTTATAAAGACAAGTAGCTTCATAGCCCCTACAGTTGGTTGTTGTAACTATTACCTGCTCAACAGCTTCATACTTTTCATCTGGAGTAAGGAAATGTTCCAGTGAATGAAGCTTCAATGATAATATTTCTTTGCCAAGACTATATAATGTTGCAACCATGGCCAATGGATTCTGAAGATACCGACCAAGAGCCACAACACGCCTCACAATCCCTCTCTGTGTCGGCAACTAGTCTTAAGAGATGCGAGAATTCTCATATAGTGTAGGCAATAATTCATCTGCATAAACAACATTTATTGTGTCCAATCCTTCTGCCAAATCACGTGGATGAACACAAACATAGGGAGGGATAGAGAGAGGACACAAACACACATATTTAGCGGCTAAGTCACAAGGTTCAAGTTTCAATTCGAGTTCGACAATTATGAAGTTCGGATGAACTTGACAATAAATTCAATTCGACGATAAATTTGTCTTACACAATTTTTCAAAAATATATAATATATATGATCACAATTTCCAACAATGGGACAAAAAATAACTTCGTACAAATGATTGCATGTATGATTATTTTTAACTTTTCTTTGCTAATAAATAGAATTAAAATAAAAAATAATAATCATTTTATTTATTATTGACTAACAAAATAAAACTGTGAATATTCAAGAATAAATAATAATAATGTAGTCTAATTATAAATAAATTAAATCATAAATATTAATACTTTACTCATTCTAATTCTTGTGTTTCACTAATTAAATAAGATTAAAAAATTTTACATCAAATTCCAGTTCCAATTAGAAAATGAACAACCAAACGCAACAAAAAGATATTCCTAGTCATATTCTGTTCCAATTCCAATTTCTAAATTGGCAACCAAACGCAGAATATGGATTTGAAAATTCATCTTCCATGTCAACCAAACGGTCCAACTATCTTCCTAAAATACATAACCAGGTTTTCGAAAACCTGGTTATCAGATAACCTGGTTATGAGGAAAATTCATCTTCCCCAACCAAACGGGGCCTAGTGGAATTATGCGACTACATGTTACTTGGATGTGACCCATTGCTTATATTTCTGAATTAGTATAAACCACTTTTCCAAGAGCTCTAACAATTGATAACGCTCAATGGCGGTCAATCCGCTTGAAGACGAGACGCGCGTTACTCAGCCCCGACATTGTTGGGATTTCAATCTTCAAATTTCGCCATTCAGTTCTGCTCACAAGCAGCTTAATTTTGAGATGAGTCTTTCGCACTACTCTGTTTATTTCTAGTAAGGGAGGTAGTTGTCATTTTCAATAACCTTTTCAGACGGGAAGCTAGTTTTCATGGCAAATACTTTGTAGAGATACTGTGGATGCCTGCCTGCCTACATTTACTGCTTATTTCCTTTTATATTGCTTCACAGTATTACCATTTCTTCCATCTTTTCTTTGATGCTAGGGCAGTAAAAAAAAAAAACCTTTCGATTTGCACTTTTTGCCCTGGGGCACCTGTCAATAGAGAAAATAATGAGGCCATGATTGCGCTGGGGGCAAATTAATTGTCCAGCCCTCTACTCTAAGTATATCTTTTGCGATTTGATTTGGAAAATGTCACAATCCTCAGCCGCTGGAATCTCGATTTTCCATCATCCGAGAAGCATAAAATGCGGCGAATTCTTCACTTGTCATTATATACTGCGTTGCCCATTATATAACACACTGGGTGGCCCATTATATAGCTTTGTGCCCATTTGATATTCTTCCTAGATCAAGGTTTTGTTCCTTGCTGCCATGTCTCCTGCATTGTCAAGTGTTGGTAGTCAGGCAAAGCATGACGATATCCCTGTTTTGGACCTTTCAGGGCCTATAGATGAAGTTTGTTTGCAGAATGTGAGAGAAGCTGTTGAAGAATGGGGCTGCTTTCGTGTTGTGAATCATGGGATTGAGGGCAGCCTTATACAAAGCGCAGATATGGTGTGCCGTGATGTGTTTAAGCTTCCCACAGAGATCAAGAGAAAAGATCTTGCTGTACCTCCGCTTTATTATGCTCGTTATATTGGAGGAGTTGGTCATCTTCCCTTCTACGAAAGCGTGGGCATTGATAGAGTCCCTAATGCTGAAGCTATACTACAATTCTCTGATTCCCTGTGGCCTCATGGCAACCAAAAGTTCTGGTCAGTTTTCTTTTTTCCCCTTTTTCTCTTGTCCTTAATGAGTTCTTTTGCAAGATCACGTGCAATGCAATCATTATTTTTTTTTGGCAATGGCTTCTTTTGGTTGGGTTAAACAACATTTAGGCTGTTCTTTAGTAAGGTTTCCTCCATAAATAAGTAGCTGTTAGTGAAGTCTGCCATGGGCCCATTTTTCACTGGGAAATTTAAGAATTCTGCAAACAGTAAGTGGCCTATTTGAAATTATAAATAGCTGTCTGGCGTCCACTGTACGTGAAATTTAAGAATCATGCACTCTCTCTATTGGTGTTGGACGAAGTGAAAATAAAATATATTAAGTTTTTGATTTATTTAGGTCATTTATTATAAATTATACCAGTTCTTTTTTAGTAGGATATATATTAGTGTGTTTTAAGATAACCTATCAAAACAAGTCAAAATTGAGACTGTATTGTTTAAACTAAATCTATTGATCACAGCAGTTTCATTATTAATCTGAAACGCTAACAACAGTTTCATTATTAATCTGAAAAGCTACTGATAGGATTTTGCACTAGCATCTGACTATATTTTAATGCCCATTTTTCAGAATAGAATAGAGTATTTTTTAAGAATAGAATAGAGTTGAAGGTTTGTGAGGTTAATTGTGTCAAACACATCTTTGCTATTCTTGCTTCGTGAAGTGTTGATCTTCTGTAATTCCGAGGTCAAAGATAGTCTAGAGGACAACAGACAGTGCTATTTTCGTTTTATAACGTGCCGATCTTTTGCTTTTGGATTTTGTTTAATTTGGTTATTTGAAATTTTATAATTTTTCAATAGAATCTACCTGTTAGTGTGACTTCAGATAATTAATCTACACAACTTAAATTTATATTAGATAATCACGACTTAAAGTTATATTTTTTAAAGTCAAATCTATTGACATGTTTATTAGTATTATTATTTATGTCGGAAACTATTGATCCTTGTTTAGTCATTAGAATAAAATAAAGGACTTTTGACAATGAATAGATCAGTAGTAGTTTGCTATTTTTGCTTGTAAAGTGTGGATCTTCTGATTTATATAGAGACTCATAACTGGATTAAAGCTAGCTTCTGAAACCTCAGATTCTACTATTTTTGCTTTCTAATCTTCTGCTGTATCTACTTTATATAAATGCTTAAAAATTATAAGATCAAAGACAGTCGACGAGACATCAAACGCTGCAATTTTTACTTTGTAGAGTGCATATCTCTTGTTTTAATATGAAAATCTAAGAACTATGAAATAAAAAAGGTGCAAGACAATCCTTGTAATTTTGTTTTGTGACGTGCTAATGTGGCAAATTAAGAATTAGGCAACTATCAATTGGACCCTAGTTGGACATAAGTGAACAAAAACAATGTTGTAGGTGGCGTATCCTGCAACTTCAATTTCTAGCATTAAAATGATCATTCAGTAGTGGCATTCTTGAATATGAATGGCCAAACTCACCATTTCCTGATGATTAAACTGTCCCATTTTTAACTGGCAAAATGTGTAAGATTCAAACTCAGGCTTCCCTTCCATTCGTATCTTACCAGATCCACCTATGACCTCACCTAAAAATACAGAAAATAATCAGTCACACTAATTTATGAGGCATTTCCAGACTAACGGCAAAAAGGCTTTCCACTACTTGTTTTTGCATTTGATATGGGAAAAAACCCATAGTTTCCTCTGTTGATGCTATGAGTTGTGGATGCGATCAGCGAAGTTGTGGAAGAGTACACAAGCAAAATGATGGAAGTGACAAAGAGAGTCCAGAAGGTAATTCTTGAGAGTCTGGGAGTGGGGAACTACTTTGAATCGCAGTTCAACAATGACAGGGCAGTCTTCAGATTGAACATGTACGATGTCACATCTGAGCCCTCTCCTGATTGCACCGGTCTTCCATCCCACACAGACGGAAACAACATCACACTTCTACAGGAGGATGAAGCAGGGGGCTTTCAGTTCTTCAAGGGAGGCGAATGGGTGGACGTTAAACCCATCAAGCACTCCCTCGTCGTCGTGGCAGGCGATGGTTTTCAGGTATAAATCCCTTTCATTTCCCCTTTGAATTCAATGGCCAGGGATATGATATTAATGGGGATTCTCCATTCCCTTTGTTTTTCAATTTTCTTTTTCTTTCACTCCAGAAATGTCTAAGGTATAAATCTCTTTCATTTCCTTTCTATTCAATGGGTAGTGAGAGGATGTAAATGGGGTTTTCCCTTTATTCTCTGGCTCAATTTTTTTGGAAAAAAAACAGTCTCATTGTTGAATTAAAAAAAAAAAATGGGCGGACCCATTTGTAGGCATGGAGTAATGGCAGAGTTCTGAATGTGAAGCACCGTGTGATGCTGAAGAAAAGGCAGTCTCGTCTGTCGATGGCATTCTTTTCTGTATTTCCAGAGGAGATGGAGATAAGAGCACCGCCAGAGCTTATTGACGAAGATCACCCGCAGCTTTACAGGCCATTCCAAAACAGGGAGTTTATTCAGTACAGGATGAAAAACGCTAAAGAAAGGGACGATAAGATGTTGATGACTTATGCCGGCATTCCTCTTCCATCAGCATAAGTTTTTTTCAAAAACAAAAAAGAAGAGAAAATTTCAGGTGAGGAAGTGTGCAGGGTAAAAAAAAATGTCCCCAAATAATGAACAGGATGTGACCGCCTTAATATGATTGGGATGATTATATGGTTTTGTTTGCTTTGAAGTTTATCAACAGCAGGCGATGTATTGGTTGAGCTAAGCATATTTGAACTTGGATGCCAGTTGAACTTGGAAAAATTGATAAGATGCAGGGGAAATTTAATCTTAACTGGGAATTATTATGCATTGGTTGCACGTCCAAAAATGGGGCAGCGGCTATGCCTCATGCCATCGCATGCCATCACACTCATAATTGTCAGTATTGTTTTCAGTTTTTCATAAAGTTTATGATTTGTTTTTAACTTTTTTATAACCTGAACAAATTTGTCACCTTTTAAACGTAACATAATACATTTTTATCCAAATTTATAATTTAATACTATTTTTAATATTTAATTCTTAAGTATTTATAATCTAATCATAGTTAATTAATGTCGATAAACATTTAACAGTTGGAGTTAATAGTTGGAGTGGGATGATGTGAGCATGTTAATTTAACTTTTATTTTTTTGGGTTAAATTTGACAACCATCTACATGTCAAATCGTATTATAAATCGAATATACCTGAGTTAAATTTGACAACCATCTATATGTCAAAAGTTTAAATCTTATTATAAATAGAACATACTTTTAAAAATAATTTAATAAATTCCATGTTTAAATTATAAAATCATCCAATTTTTTTAAAAAGGAAAAGAAAAAGATTAAGTTAGTAAAATTTTTAATAAATGGAAATTAAGAAAAATAAATTTAAATGTAGTAAATTAAATTATAATTATTTTGTAGTGGATTTTTTTTAATTTAAGATATCTATGGTAGTCAATTAAAAGTATTTTTCTTGAATAATTTTGAAAAAGAATAAGGAACTAAAAAAAATAAAAATTATTAGGAAGTTTTTTGTAAAAAAGAATTATAGTAGTGTTAAATTAATTATATATATATATATATATATAGAAAAAGAATATTCTTGATTTTGAGCTCTATAAAATGGTGTTTATATGTTATTAAAAAATATCATAAGAAATAGTAAGAGTTATTGAAATATCAATTTTTTGAAATAATTTTATTCTTTTAGTAATTGGATACAAACTAGTATAAAACATGCATTTAATAAACATTTTCAATTGGAAAAGTGTGAGATCGTATATAACTTAGAATGAATTTCTTTAGATCGTATGTTTGAACAAAATTGATTTTTTGGATGGAAATACTCAAATTTAGTCATTCTGATGAGTCAGTCTAAAAGGTGACACAACTTTGTACTTTTGCCCTAATAACATTTTTTAATGCATTATTATTTTAAAATTGAAAAAGAAGATCAAAATTATTTTTGAGAGATTAATAGGGGCAAGTTAGAGTTAAATAGTATTTAAAAGTATTATGAAAAATAAAAATATTCTTATTTCTAGGTCGTGTTTATTTCTATTTTTATTTTTAATTTGGTTGCATTGGGAGAAATTGATTAATATTTGACCCTTAGTTTGATGGTATATATTAATTACACTAATGGATGTTGATAACAAGCATATATTGGTAAAAAACACTCATGGAACTACCTCTCGTTTCTTCCGTGCTTGCAACTAGGTTTTCTAATTTTTGTTGCTCCTATGGTGTGGGCCAGTATGAGCATTTGGGTGCTAATGATGTGTATAGAGGGAAGTATGGGCATTCGAAGATGAATGGTGTTTTTGGTAATGCATCTAATAAGGGTCGTCATGCAAAAGTTAATGACAACCACCAATGTCTAGGTAATGCATCTACAAAGTTCTTTGTGGGCAAGTGTAGTCAACAAAATGGAGCTGCATGCGATAGAGTGAATCACGTGATGCCATTTTTTGACGGGCAAAGACACCCATGGATGCCCTTGTGAGAGATCCACGCATGGAAAAATTGCGGAGAATTGTAGGGTCTCAACTATAGAGATGTAGAAGTAAAAGCCGAGTGGGGGTTATGATGGCAGAGATGGATGGTGAGGTAAATGTTCACCAGAAGACTAGGGTATCGAAGAGCAAATGCATGATTGGAGGGGGTGTGGGAGATTCAATAAGATCTTAGAAGACAAGGTCTATAACGATGGAGTTAGCAGATGAAATGGAGGAGGTAAATTACAATGTTGAAGTTTTTTCTAGTTTAGATTTGATAGGGCACTTTAGAGGTCTTTGGCCTAGTCTTAGCGACTCCATAAATGAATATCAGAAAATTGGGAACCTCTTTTGGAAGATTATGCCTTGATTTACCCAAGTGCAAGAGGGTTCTTTATTGTAGTTTTTGAACATGGACATGATAGAACCAAAATTCTTTGTGATAACATTTGGAGTTGGGAGCAAATGTACTCCTTAATGTCGAAACCATGGCACCCTACTTTTTTGTCCTGCTACAGAAACTTTTGACTTGATTTCTCTATGGGTGCGGCAACTCCTAATCTTCCTCTACATTAGTGGTTTGATTCATGTCTAGAAGCTATTGAAAATTCTTTGGGAAGTCTTTTAATGATTGATGAAGGATCTTCCAAAATTCTCCATTCTACTTATGCATGCATTTTAGTGGAGATGGATATTTCTGATGGTCTTCCAGAAGAAATTATGCTTAAAACGACAAAAGGGTGTTGGACACAACCTGTAGATTATGAAGGGGTTCCTTTTCATTATAGGAGGTATTTTCAAATAGGGCATAGAGTTGATCATTACTATCAAAAGAAATTGATTAAGTCAGGCTCATGGTGGAAAGATGTAGCACACCATCATTATACAATGGAGAAGAAAGGGAAGCAATAAAAGAGTTTTTCTCAAGTTGTGTTGGATGCAGCTTCACAATAGAAATTTGAAACTCAACATCTAAATGCTCATTTGGTTATGAAGACAGCCACCACTACTATGGTGGAGAATGTGAGTAAGACCTCTGCTACACCAGAAGCTAAGGAAAAGAAAAGACTGGTTGGTTCTCGTGTAAAAGTGCAATATAAACTAGACAAAAATCTGCACCAACAAGATGGGGTTCATTTGGATAAATGTTGCCCTCACAATAAACTGTTGAAGCATAACGAGGGTTATTTGGATGAATGTTGCTACCCTCACAAAAACCAAATGGCATGGCATGAAGAGGTAGCTAGGTTGGAAGAGGGTTGGGAGATTTTGCTAGGGAGAAAAGGAAAATGTGACATGAAATCATTTGATATGGTTCAGAGATCTCAGAAGAAGGAAGGAGTTAAGGGTAATTTGTAATGGCTGCATTTGGTTTTGAAGTTCCAGATATTTACATGTTACTGGATCTTTTTTTATTTTTTATTTATTTTTCTTTATCTAGAAGATGGCTATCCTTATGTAGTCATCCTTGGTTCGGGCCAGGTTTTAACTTGACTAGATTAAAACAAGAATACATTGGTTATAATCATAGGATAAACTTAAAATTTATTTGCTTAAATAAGTAAATTAAGTGGCAAAACAAAGCATACAACATAAGCAAATTAAACTAGAAATCTCAATTAGGAAGATTTATCATTTAATGCTAATTAGGTATTACTTCTTGGTAAGTAAGCCTCTTATTACCCCAATACACAATTCACATGAGTAAAATAAAAGATTAGAAAAACTTTTATTAAACAAATTGTACACACTAGGATTATGATTAAACACAAAACTTAGCAAACTAATCTTTGCAGTTAGGTTAACCTAAGAGGGAGGTTGGTCAACTTAACTGTCATGGTTGGACAACCACGTTGTTGAAGATTGGCCATGACACCCCTTGCAAAAAAATGTTAGAACATTCAAAGATTAAAATTTAGAGACAAACATAGTTAAACATTCCAACAATTAATTTATCTAATATTTTTTTATAAAATTTATGTATAATTGAATTTAAGTTTTTAATAAATATATATAAATTTTAATTTTTTCAATTTTTTAAATTAAATAATTTTTAATTAGTAACTTGTTTAATAAGTATATTAATTAAATTATTAAGTTTAATTTTAAAATTCATAAATATGAATTATATATGAAAAAATAATATTCAATTAGATATTAAAGTCACTTTTAGTGCATTTTATATATATTATGTATCAACATGTAATCCAATCAAATGTATTTATCATTTATCTTATCTTCTTTATTTAAAATACTTCTACCTTAAGTACATTACTCACTTTTAAACTATTTAAAAAAAAATTATATTTCTAACTATTATTTTACTTAATTTATCATTTCTTTAATCACTAAAAATATATAAAGCTATTTTTAACAACATCATAATTATTTTTATTATCTAAATTTTATATATATATATATATATATATATATATATATATATATATATATATATATATATATATATATATATATATATATATATATATATATATAACTTCAAAATTTATTTCTTTTATTAAAAAAAAAAATTCTTTAAACTAACATATTATAATTTTCTCAAAATAAAAGTTTATTAATAATTACTTTTTTATTATCGATAAACAACTAAAGCCTAGATTAATTATAATTAATTATTTTTTTATGTGTTAAGCGAATTCAAACCGAAAACCTCCCACATGAGAGGCTCACAAGTTGTTGTGTTGTAGGCTCTTGCCTTATTAATAATTACTTTTACTTCCATGTTATTTTTAAAAATTATTAAGAATAATATGTTTAATTAATTAATTATATATAGATTGTAATTATTTAAGAAATTAAATATTAAAAATACTATTAAATTAAAAATATACATTTCTTGTATGGTGGGGCTAAAAATGTATTTTATTTTTAACGTTTAAAAGGTGACAAAATTGTATAGATTATGAAAAGATTAAAAACAAATCATAAACTTTAACTTCTTGTTTGATGAAAAAAGATGTGAAAACAACAATATTGACAGTAAGTACAACTATGGGTATGATGACATGGGATGACATGAGGCATCCAACCATGAATTTTGTGGCTGGATAACCGCTGTCCAAAAATGGTGTATAAAGAATGTTGTGCATGTCTATTTTTCAAACTTTGATTATATGGTTGAAATCAATTGCCACCAATAAGTTCATGTAGGTATAGTTAATATGCATTAGTTGTCAAAATAATTTAAAGGTTATTGTCACTTGTACCATAAGAATGTGCAATGGCTAAATGAATTATCTATGTATTGATTAATATATTATAGACATATAATAATTTTTTAATGAAAATAATATATAAATTTTAAAATTTATTTAAATATTCAATACATTTAAAAATAAATATACATTTTAAAATACTTTCATAATTATTAGTTTCAGAATTTTATGTTTATATTTTAGTTTATTATATATTTATTACATTTTTAAAGTGATCTTTATCTTAATTATTTCAACTGTAAAATTATATTCTATGTAGTCCATATAATTGTAATAATTTTTAATAATATCTAGCTTATATAATATCTCGATAAATTTGTACAGTATTGTAAGTAAAAATTTTACGGTTAATAGTTATAATGTCTTCATAGAATTATTGAAGTTATAATCAATGTATACATTTGTCTGTGCACAAAATTCCCATGAAATCCACAAATTGGACATTGGGCTCTTACATTCTAAAATCTGTCAAAAGAATCCCCAAAAATAGAAAAATAAAACCATTTAAACAAATTGAAAATAGCTTTTGATTCCATAATGTATAACTTTTTATCTTGAAATGTCCTTGTATATAGTTCTCGAAATTCAAAACTTTACTAAGATCGAATTTCTAGAAGGTTTATTGAATTGTAATCCATGTTCAGAGATATAAAATTATTAATTAGAAACCATAACACTTTATTGCTTATAATTAAAATTAGATGGAATAGTATAAAAGAAATAACAAGAACATTTTTATAAAGTTTCAACTATATGTTGTCTACTGACATAAATAACTCCACTAAATATAAATGAAGAAACAATTTCATTGATCAATAGTGTTACTTAAGAAATTCAAACAATTTCTTTGTTTACATAGAAATAAAAGAGAATAATTCATAGTATGTCATCCATATCCTTACAAATAGAAAAAGGCTTAAGCCATGCTACTGAGAATGAGTAACATCCAAAACATAAAATTCTTCATAGGGATCTTTTGGCTTAATAAATTTGAGATTGATGTTGTCAATATCCTCCCATAAGCCAACTTGGTCTTTGTTTATGAACTGATCAATCAATCCAAATGAAAGATGGTATCTAACATGGAGAAAATGCATCAAGAAATCCACATTCCTCCTTATGACAGGTTTTCACTTTTTAAATAATTTATGGTCTATACTGAATACAATAGGGAAAAGAGGAACGCTATTCCTACCCAACATATTAAGGTCATAGTTGCACAACCTAGGTATCATTCAATCTTCATTGATATAATTAACACCTTGTATAGATCTCCTAGATAGATGCTCTTAAAAAGTATCCTACAAAGAAGCTATATACCATATTTTTTATCCTCCACCATATGTACCATTGCAACAAACATTGATGGAATGTCAGAAGGAACTCTATACCGGTCTGGATAAAAAAATGAATTCCTTTCCTAGTATTCTATATACCACTCTAACGATTAGAAAGTAAGTAGAGAACAACATACCTTTGATTATAATTCCAATTATAGGCCCATCAAATGCATCTTGTAACATAGGTTCACAAAGCTTAATAATAGTCTCCATACTTAGGCCTATAATAAACTATTTGCTTGAGCTCTCTTTATATAGAAAGCCTGACTAAGTTGGAAAATGGAATGGTGCAAAAGAAAATCGAAAGGACTAAATGCAAAAATATTATCTTGCCTTTAGTAATAAAATAATCTTATTTTATCAATCATAATAAAATAAAATTAAGAAGCTATAAGGTTAGCTGATGTGTTAGCCGAGTGCTCTAAAAAGACTCAAAACACCATTTTTTTTTGAAAGAAACTATGTGAAAGTGGTCTTAATGAGAGAGGAGGATCTTAGACAAGGAAGCATTTCATTTTTGGTGTATATCAAGGGTTATCACTCTTAGGATACGCCAACAAAAGGGAATGTTTCTGATATAAGACGAGAAAAAGTATAAATGGCCATTTCAACCACCATGTATGGATAAAATAGAGAAAACACCATTGATCTACGAGACACCGATTGAGATAGTCTTTAACAAGGAAAAGATCTAACTTAAGGAAAATTGATACCAACATGACCATGCACAAAATATTACCTCCATCAACATTTGAGATCAAATGAAAAAGGATAGTAAAGTGTTTATGAATAACTTAAACACGGAAGTCACATATTTATAGACCTACCAATCCTATACACGAGAGAAAAAACTAAGAGGAATCAAGGAAGATAAGCCAAGGGGGAATCATTATGTTTGACAGTATGACTCTTAAGCATACAATATCACTAGAATCTAGAGTCCTTAACAATAATTCCCAAAACTCTGAATTTGGTCTTTAAATAAAGGATTAAAACGCCATACTAACATACCCTAATCATGTAGATCATAATGATTATAGGGAATATGCAGATAGAAGAACAAAAATTATTGTTTTGACCAAAGCCTTCATCCTAGGAAATTGTAACTAGATAGAGTAAATAGAAAAATCTACTAATGTGAGAAAGCTCAGGAAAAGGTGAAAACAATGGAATCTATTATAATGGAAAGGATAAGAAGATAAAAATCTATAGCTAACTTAAATGTTCTAATGAAAATAGGTCTAAATCCTTCTAAAATAGCCAGATATTGAATTTAGAAACATCATAGTTATCTTGATTGCATTTAAGAAGAGGTAATTCAAACAATCCAAGCCAAATTTTGTGGGATAAGATAAAGCAAAGAGTTATTAATTAGGATTAAGAACCTTGCCATTAAATGCCAACATCACTATATTGTACCATAAAAAATAAAGCTTAAACTTGTAACCTAGGAAAATTCCATATTCAAGAGGTGAGATAGAGTAGCAAAATTGATTACTAGATTAAATTTTTTTTTATACACATTAACATTTTGTAAAATGTCATACTAAAACCTACCAATTTTTTTTGAATTCATACTTTTCAAATACATTTCTTCTACGATATCCATAATTGCCAAAATCCAAATTTGATAAAAGGAATTTATACTGAAACTAATTTATTATTCTACTTAAAAAGTGTTAAATTTAAAGATAAATCGATTTTTAGGTCAATTAACAATGAATAAAATAATGGAAAAAAACTAAAATACATATCTATGAAACCTTCAGATTCACTCGTGCACAATATGCCAAAACCTAAACCATGCTCTAAGATAATAAAAGAGTTAACCAACTAAAGTTACTTTAGACATTTCCATATTAAAGTATCAAAATAGTAATTATATAATGTCAACTTTAGCAAAGAAACGAAGCCTAGAATAGTAGGTTTCAACTCACAAATTATAACTAGATACTAAAAACTATTTTACGACGACACATATAAATCTTGGATATGGTAATACTAAGCCTGGCAAAATCTAAACTCAAAATCTATCCCAAATACTACTATACTAGGTTGCCTAAGAAAACTAAGAAACTAAGATGTACATCACTTGATAAGAAATTGGCAGTAAAGCTTTTATATCTCTGATCAACAGATGACAATTAGTTCATCATTAGAATCATCATCATATTCTGAATTACCAATTCATATTGTAGTTGCTACTTCCCTTTGCTTCTTTGGGTTTTGGATCTCTTCATTTTAGGAGAATGAATTTGAAGTTGTTATGGTCATCTTCATTGTTAATTGGGTAGATCTCTATTTTAACTTTTTTGAATAATGGAATAAGCCACTGGTTGTTTTTCTTCTTAATTACATTACACCATTTAAGCAAGAACTGAACATTAGCCTCCATTCCTAGCCATATTGTTTCAAATAATATAGGGTCCCTGATGGACAAAATGGGATGTTTGGGAAAATTTCAAGTTTGAGGCTACCAAATGACCAATCCATATATGCCTCTAAGTATGGTATATCCATTTGAATATTGATGTTGCAAACTATGTGGTGGAGACCCTTCATCTAAGTTGGATAACAAAGAAATTCAAAGATTCTCACCATTTTCGATTGATTAACCCCACCACGCATGAAACATACATTGAAACACCCTATGATCTTGCTATTAGTTCTCTGGGTATGGCTATAGTTAAAATGTTTTTCTTTATCACCCTACTCAATGCCAACCATACCATATCATCTGAGACTTGTATAATTCTTCCCCTTCTTTTAGGTTTAACCAATCCAAGAAATGTCATTGTTCTATTTTCATATCAGTGGAATAAGATAATTGCAATTTCCACCAGAGACAACTAGAGAGGGAATCAACATTCACCAATTTTAGTAAATAACTAATGGTAGAAAGAGCTATGATATGAAGAAAGTGAGAAGCATCTCAAAAGTTTTAGACAAATATTATTTAGTAGTGATAAATCCAAGCCTAAAGGTAAAAGGGGTTGATTAATAATGAAGGTAGAATTATTACTCTAAAATTTGAAATGCCTCTTGAAGACATTATGAGAAAAGTGCCTAAAGGATCTTAAGACCACAAATAATGATATAAAATAATACAAAGGAAGATTAAAATAATCACTCGCCTATGAGACATCTATTAGGCCAAGAACTAGACGGAGCTAGTAGGATATGGAGCTTAAATTTTTACAAGTATAGAACTAGGCCTTTAATTGTTATAAATATAATAAATCATAAAGATCCTCATGTTGGCATTAAGTTATGTTTGTCATTAGTGACAACAATTATTCATAATTTTGTATGGTTATCGAGTTCATCATTCAGTCTCCAGTGTTTACCGAGCATTCAATGGTTGCCAAGTGAGTTCATCAATTCAATAGTTCACACCGAGCATTTCAGAGGTTACCAAGTGAAAACAGGTAGTGTGAAGTCTAGTAGTTATCACTGAGCAGTCAGTGGTTACTGAGCTTCTCAGTGTCTACCGAGTCATCAGTTTCTGTGATGTGAAGCTAGTGTTAACTGAGTGATGGGATGAGTATTGTTTACTGAGTGCAAGCAAGGTAAACATGGTATTCAGTTTCTACCGAGTGACACTATATCTATTGAGCCTCCAATGTTCATCAAGTTTGAAAGCTACATTGAGTGATTAGTATGGACCGAGCCAATACTTCTACCAAATGCATGACAATGCCAAGTAGTGCAATGGACGCTGAGTATTAGAAGGTCACCAAGTCCGCTTACTGAACCCGAGTTTCTTCATTTGGGCTGACTCAATAATATTTGTGTTAACTTGTGTTTTAACCGACCTTGTAATTATGAGAATTGGGATGGTATATATGTAATGTATTGTATCATACCCAAACATGATGAAGAAGTAATGTTTATGAGAAGAGTGAATGCGAATGTAAATAAACAATAGAGAAAGTTATTCAGCAAGGTCAAATCAAGAGCAGTAAAGTTTTATCCATCACAAGAGGTGATCAACATTTCAAGGATCTAATCAAAAATTTAGTTGTAAGTCAGATCTACTGTTTCATCCTAATAGGTGAATTGGATTCAAATCCTTTAATAGGGTAGACTTAACAGTCTTTTCTTTAAACCTCTTAACAGAGTGCATACTTCATTGTATGTTTGTAAAACCTCTAACAAAGTGGACCTAGCAGTCCTAATTGATCCTAATAGGGTAGATATCAGAAGTGATCATTGTAAGCTTTAATAGGCCAACTTTATACTGCAGTATTGAAGTTTTGTGGGTATCATCCCCACCCCAATTTTACTTTCTATTTGTAAGGTTTATGGGTCACCAAATATTGTGTTCATGTGCCATGAATGTTTATCTTTCAGTTTCTCATGTATGCAGTAGATTAGATGAATTAATGGTGAATGGATTATGTTGATCAAGTGCTGAATTTGTTAAAAGTTTTGAGGTTACTGATTCACCCCTCCCCTCTCAATAACCTAGCTAGTCTTGATTATTTCCAACAATTGCTATCAGAGCTTTGTGGTTCTCAAGATAAAGTTTGACAGCTTGAGTAAAGATCAAGGATAATGGAGATATTCAAACTTGACAAAGCTATTGACAATGAGAAGCTAGATTTGGAAATGGCCATAGCTCAACTCAAGGAAGCAAAAAAGCATCTTTCCAATTGCTAAAAAGAAGGAAGGAACTTGCAAAATAGATGAATGACCACCAATATGTTGAAGAAAAGATTGAAGACTTTTTCCCCTCAAGCAATTTAGATGAAGCAAATGATGCAATCAAAGAACTCCTAGAAAAGAATGGCTCCCTGCAAGAAGAGGTAAGAAAATTGAAAAGAGAACAAGAAATTCAGTCAATAAGATTGTGTGAAATTTTGGAATAGAGAAATAAGGCAAATGAAGACTTGGAGGCAAGAAATAGTGAAACTCAAAATCAATCCCTTCAGTAAGAAAGTCTTATCAATCAGCTCTCCAATACAAATGAGGAAATCATGAGTTTGAGATCTGAAAATGAAAGGTTAAGGAATGATTTAAGCATTGAAAGGCAAATCAATGAAAGATTGAAGGTTGATCTAAACTCTAAAAAGAAATTCAATGAAAGGATAATGAAATCCCAAACAGACAAGGATCAATTGAATTAGCAAAGTGAGTAGAATCTTTATAGGCAAAAAGGGCAAAGCGAGACTTGGATACAAAGAAGAAGGTGAATCCTCCAAACACAGTGCACAAAGGAATCAAAGAACAACTTGCAATCTTTGTGGTAAGATAGGTCACACATCAAACAAATGTTAGAGCAATGGAAAGACAAAATTCAATGAAAAATGCTATAATTGTAGTCAGCATGGTTATAAAGCTAATGAATGCAAGGAAAAACCAAAGTTTGAAGGTAAATGTCACAAATGCAAGAAACGAGGTCACAAGGCATCTGAATGCAGATCAAAACCATTCAATCCACTTGAACAACTTGTAAAGGCAATATTTGGTTGGGACTACAATACTTGGTGTAGATGTCATTACTGTGGAGAATATGGACACATTGGCATAAACTATGAAAGGCATCACTTGAGAAGAAAGGATACTACAATAAGATGTTACACATGCATTGAACTTGGTCATATAGCTAAGAATTGCATGAATATAGGTAGAATTGGAGATGAAAAGAAAACTAAAGCTGATAACATCAAGAAGCAGATGAGACAACAATGGATTCCTAAATCTATCGAGCAAGCCAGTTCAAATGATGGTCATGTCACTCAAGAAGTGGATGACTCCACCATTTCCAATTAAGTTCGCAAGGAAGAAATTGAACTATATTTACAAGTCACATGTTAAACAGTTCCAATGGAAGAAAGCAAAAGATTCAAATCAGTATTTTAGATACAGAGTGATCACAGAAGTTTAACATTAATATTCATCGAGCAAGGCTAGATCATACAGAGTGAGGTCGGGAGTAAAAAAGTTTTGTTTGATCGCCGAGTTACAAGGTTCTACTAAGTAATCTACACAGATAGTGGATGACAACCTGTCAAGCACATGTCATTATGACTCTCATCGTACCAAGCATTAATGGATATTTTTCATCAAAAAGGTAGAATTTTAACTTCATTTTCATTGCAAATTCAGTATATCCAGACAGAGGTATTTGCAGAGCATTCAAGCGATCTTGTGTAGAGTTTGCAGCAAAATTTTCGAAGAAGTTTTTCTCATCTTATCGAGCAATCATGGTATCCACTAGTAGAAACAAGACAAAGAAAGGATTAGAGATGTTGGTGCGTGGTGTCAAATGGAAGGCCTCGAATTTCAAATTGGTACCAACAATTGCTGAATCACTCGACCCCAATGGAGCTCAATCACAAATTCCACAAAAGGTACTCCTTATAAACAATATTCGTACTCATTTCAAATGTGCTGTGCAAGAAATTGGAACCCTAGAAATGGATAGTTCCCTAGGAGAACTGTGTGTGGATGGAACCCTCAAACCTGACCATAATCATCTAGAGGAGAAAGGCTTGACCCACATTCCGCATCTGCCAAGAAACTTCCAAATCAAATGGATTAGGTATATTTTGAGCCGTGTGCATAATGGTCAGTTATGGTTAGAGTAGCTAGTCTTGATAACGAAGAAAATGATTCACAGAATCATGGGTCTCCCTATGCTCAATAAGGTCAAAGTTACCAAAACCCTAGGTTGGGATGAGCTTCAAAAGAAAACCCTAGTTGAGTGGGACGATAGAGGATTAAAAATCAGCAATGTATTTGATGTGGAACTTAGGTTTGGTATTCATATTATTGCACATAAGATAGATAGCTCTAATCAACTAAATAGTGTGTCATGTGAGGTTGTGGACTTAGATTACAAGGTAGTAAAGAAGAATTTGGAATTTGATTCGTCAAATTTAATGTTGAAACAGTTGAACAAGAACATGGAAAGTATAAGGACCTCAAAGAATAATCTGTGTAAATTTGGTTCTTTGTTAACTTGTTTATTCTTTTATGTTCAAAAGTTTTTCCCTTCCAAAAGATTAGTGGTATGGAGAAAGGACACTCTAGTTTTATACCAAATTAATGAGTTCATTATAGAAATGGGTGAGAATTTTGACACTATAATGGACAACTATTTTGAAGTCTTTAAGGAGAAGATGCATAATAGGTTCTGGATTCCACCAAAATTAGTTGAAGACTACAAGGATGATGTTTGTTTTATGGTTGACTATGACAGAGTGTACATTCAGGTAGTTACGCCCAAAATTGTATGGGTGAAGCCTCTTCCTTATGAGGTTAATATTGATGAAACCAAGGAGATAATTGAAGCCCTAGTGAACGAGCTTGTAGATGCAAAGTTACCTATCTTTGGAACATATGACGAAGCCAAAGCCAGAATAGAGCTAGAAATTAAGCTTCCATAGGCAGTAAGTAAAGATAAGAGGAAGATAGCAAAGTTGAAAACAACAAATGCTCCTCTTATGCTTATCGAGGGCAAAGGAGAAGATGAAGAATCTGAGGATGAAGAGCAGGAATCAAAAAAGGAGAAAGAGCCTATGAAAAAGAAAGGCAGGGTGATTATCACCAAGCCACCTAAGGCCTCAACAACTGTGTTTACCAGGAGATCCAAGAGGAAAGAAGGTAAAGATAGCAATGAAGTTTTATTTAACAAACCCCCTCCCACATTTCAGGAAAGACTCAAATAGTTAAGAGAAGGTGCTGGAATCAATAACTTCGAAGCACTCAAATATGAAACCAGAACTCCAACATAATAGAAAGAGGTTGAAGATCTGATCATGGACAAGTTAGGAAAATGGAAATTCTCTCATGATCAGTTTGCTTCACAAATCCTTACAGTTTTGTTAGACAAGGTCAAGGTTAGATGGGATAACACCATTCAAACTCTTAAGAATATTTTTGCTCAAACTCTAAAACAATTGGTGCCTAACTTGACAGATGCAGAGGTGAATAAAACAATGAAAGAAAATGAAAGCAAAATGACTCTAAAGTTCAATACTCGTCTTGTTTTAATAAAAGATGTTGAATATGTCGTAAAGAATGCTACAAATATGAGGAAAAATGTTTATCATTTGCACAAGCCAAGTGAGGATCCAATGGAAATCAATGATGATGATAGTGATAAGGATGAAGAAGATAATACACCTTGTGTCATTATTGATGCTCAAGATTATTAGGAATTGATGAAGGATGGTGAAGAAGAGAAAGAGGAAGAAGGTGAAGAGGAAGATAGGGAAGAAGGTGAAGAAAATGATCCAGTTAGGATAGCTGCACAAGTTATAGCTTCCCTTCCTCACTCTCCACCAAAAATTGCTACATCAACTAGCACAGAGACAACTTCAAAAAGTGTGATTGTAACCATAATAGATACATCATTTTCTCAATCACTCTTTTCTCCCTCTCAGCTCCAGGTATCACTAATGGAAGTGTCTACCACTTCATCCACCGAGCTGTAACCCTCCTCTTCTTCAGCTCCCGAGTTAGGGACATCAACAGTATGTACAACATCTAGTTCTACAATTTTGTCTACTTCAATATGGCATGTTCCTATAAGTATTCCTATTGCATGTACTTCAGTAAGTGTTCCACCTATAATTACTTCAATTTTGGGTAGCACATCGATTTTGAATTCTTTTAGCACTCCAGTCAATATTTCATTAGTAGGCCCCATTCATGTTTTTACTGCAAGTCCTACTATTTCTACCATTGTTTCTATCTCAAAGTCCAAATTAGTAATGTCAGAAGTTGAACCAAGGACACCACTTAAACTTCTGATTACTGGAAAAGAAATTGAGGAAGATATTGACTTGGACAAGGAAATTGAAATTCCTAAGTTGGATTTTGATAATGCCACTGTGGAACAAAAGAGATTGGTTAGCCAACTTCTAGAATAGAAGGCTAGAAAAAAGTATTTAAGAGAAGAAAGAGACAAAGAGTTCCAAATTATATAAAGTGCAAAGGATATCTTGACAAAAGCCATAGGTGTTGATGTTGATTCATCTCAACATATTTTGCTACAATTACAAGAGGTAGTAAATAAGTTCAATGAGGACTCTACTGGTCAAGAAAAGTTGATAGAAAAGGCAAAGAAAAAGTTTGACAATAAGGTGCTTGAGCACATTGCTATTCATCAAGTAGAGCTTTCCTCAATTTTGGCAAATCTTGAAAATTCTTTTACAAATGTAACATCTCTTTTTGCTAAGCTATGTGATGTTATCGAGTATACAAAGGAAATAAAAAGAAAATTGAATAAGATAGATGAGGATCTGAAGGCCAGTGCTCAAAAGTTGCAGCTTGACCCCAACTCAAGCTCAACACATCACATGAGGGTTAGATTCCTATCTAATATGTAGGCTGAATTGTTGAGAGAGGAAGCAAGGATCAGGTCTACACTTATAGACATCCAAAACATGATCCTTCCAATCATGGACACAATGCATAATCACATTGCTTATTCAAAAACATTGATGCATGATAACAATTTTTCAATTGTAGATCATATGATTGAACTCTCAGCAGAAGTCCAAGTGGCACTTCATACCTGCAAAATTTTGCAAGATAACTAGGATAAGACATTAGCTGTTATTCTTAAGGCACATTCTAAATTTCTCTCACATTTTAGTGTCTCTTTATAAGCATGCTGTGCATAAATGTTTGGCATTATTGTCAAAAAGGGGGAAAAAGAGATATTTGTGTAGAGACATTTGTACAATACAGAATAAAAAGGGAGAGTCTTGCAAAGAAGAAGAAATATTTGTATATACACTCTGCATGATATTATGTTATGTTATGTACATTGAATGGGGGAGATATGTGTAAATGTATATACAGTAGAATTGCAAAGACAAATTTTGAAAAATAAAAAATAAAAATCAACATGACTCTGTACATAGGTTTTGGCTAATAAGTGTTTTTGTCACTAATGCCAAAGGGGGAGATTGTTGGCATTAAGTTATGTTTGTCATTAGTGACAACACTTATTCATAATTTTGTATGGTTATCGAGTTCATCATCCAGTCTCCAGTGTTTACTGAGCATTCAATAGTTGCCAAGTGAGTTTAGCAGTTCACACCATGCATTCCAGAGGTTATCGAGTGAAAATAGGTAGTGTGAAGTCCAATAGTCATCACCGAGTAGTCAGTGGTTACCGAGCTTCTCAGCGTCTACCGAGTCATTAGTTTCTGTGATGTGAAGCCAGTGTTAACTAAGTGATGGGATGAGTAGTTTTTATTGAGTGCAAGTAAGGTAAAGATGGTATTCAGTTTCTACTGAGTGACACTATATCTACCGAGTCTCCAATGTTCACTGAGTTCAAAAGCTACGTTGAGTGATTAGTATGGACCGAGCCTCTACTTCAACCGAATGCATGATAATGCTAAGTAGTGCAATGAACACCGAGTATCAAAAGGTCACCAAGTCAGCTTACAAAACTCGAGTTTCTTCATTTGGGCCAACTCAGTAATATTTGTGTTAACTTGTGTTTTAGCTGATCTTGTAATTATGAGAATTGGGATGGTATATATGTAATGTATTGTATCATACCCAAACATGATGAAGAAGTAATGTTTATGAGAAGAGTGAATGAAAATGTGAATAAACAGCAGAGAAAGGTATTCAACAAGGTCGAATCAGGAGCAATAAAGTTTTACCTATCACAAGAGGTGATCAACATTTCAAGGATCTAATTAGTAATTCAGTTGTAAGTCAGATCTACTATTTCATCCTAATAGGTGAATTAGATTCAAATCCTTTAACAGGGTAGATTTAAATCCTTTAATAGGGTAGAATTAACAGTCTTTTCTTTAAATCTCTTCACATAGTGCATACTTCATTGTATGTTTGTAAAACCTCTAACAAGGTGGACTTAGCAGTTCTAATTGCTCCTAATAGGGAAGATCATCATAAGTGATCATTGTAAGCTTTAATAGGCCAACTTTATACTGTAGTATTGAAGTTTTGTGGGTATCATCCCCATCCCAATTTTACATTCTATTTGGAAGGTTTCCAGGTCACCAAATATTGTGTTCATGTGCCGTGAATGTTTATCTTTTAGTTTCTCATGCATGTAGTAGATTAGATGAATTAATGGTGAATGGATTATGTTGATTAAGTGCTGAATTTGTTAACAGTTTTTAGGTTACTGAATCATCCCTCCCCTCTCAGTAACCTAGCTAGTCTTGATTATTTCCAACACCTCAATGGTAAGCATAAAATTTCACATAATATGCAGAATTTGATAAAAACTTGAGAATGAAAGCATAATATACATGCATAAAGTCAACCAGACATCTATTACACATATATGGGTGGAGTGGGTTGATATGAGTGTGTAAATGTTAAATTTTATTCTTGCAGCTTTAATTTGACAACCATCTACATGTCAAAAGTTTAAATCTTATTATAAATAGAATATGTATCACCTAATTTAGTAGTGCAAATTGAATACTAACATTAAGAAAGAATTCACAATACTAAAAAGAGAAAACACTTATGATAGGACAAGGTTATCACCAAGAAGGAAGGTAAACCAAGAATGGTAAGCTCCTTGGAGGTAACCCATGATGATGTGGATATGTCCTTAATGGATAGAGGATGTGTGGTCATGGTGTGCTTAAGCTTCCAAAGGATCGTTGTTTTATCTAGCATGTAGATGGTTGAGGGTTTCAATAATGAAGGTGTGGATGGATGTTAGCATGTTGAAGGTGTAAAATGGCTATGATGGAGTGGTTAGTGGGGCATTATAAGTTTGCACGAAAGTTGATCTGGATTATAAGAGGGAAGAGCTTTATTTATAGGCTAAGGTGTAGTGAGATGGAGGGTCAAGATGCAACAAAGAAAGGAAGGAAGAATGGTGAGGGCTAGGATGCTTTGAAAGGGGAGCACATGGATTGTGCTTCTTCAGGGCTCTAGCCTTGTGACAAGTGTCACAAGGGGATTGGGTGGTCAAAATGGAGGGTCAAGGGTAGTAATGAGGGGGGATGAGTGTGTAAGAGGGATATAAGAGGCATCAATGTCATATAGGAGCCATTAATGCTCTTGGATAGGGATAGGAGAGGACAAGGGAGAGTTGTTGACTTTGATTTGGGTTAGCAAGTCTTAACCCTTGCTTAAAGTTGTACACGAGTTTAAGAGGGGGATTAGGCTTAGCTTAGGAAGGAGGTTACGGGGCAAGTGGCTTAGCTTTGATGGGATGGGTTAGTTAGGTGGCTAAGTGAGGTCAGTATGGGTGAATGGGTTAGATTAGAGGTAGAGATAGGGTTTAGGGATGTTTTAGGGGTTTGGATAATTTATTAAATGATTTATTTAATAAAATAAGGGATGTAGGATTAAATTAAATAGATTTGAGGATTTATTTAACTTAATAGAGGAATAGGGTTTTTATTTGATAAATTGATTTTGGGTTATCTTTCAATTTTATCAATTGGACTATAGTTAATTAAATTAATTAATTAACTAGGGGATGATGATTAATTAATTAAATAATAAATATTTAATTAGTAATGTCCTAGGAGATGACTAAATATGATTACCTAGTAGTGTAATCGGATTTAGGTGTCTACATTTTGCCCCTCTTTGACATAGGGTTAGGGCAACACTTTTCAAAAAAGTTCAAAATATAAATGACACGAAGAAGAATTTTTAAAGCAACATGGTTGCCCCAGTTTAAAATAGAAGAGGAGAGAATGGTCTGTGTGATGCCCCCTCAAGAAGGCAGTGGGGAAAGAAAATGAGGCTCGATGACTTCTTAAAAAGTTATAGTAAGCTAGGGGGAGAAAGAGGATGTAGAAGGATAAGCAAGGGGGTTTAAGGAAGCTCATACTCTCACTATGGAAGAATGATACAAAGGAAAACCTTGTGCGCAAGGATAACCAAGGGTTAAGAACACTGGTTACAGGGGGAGGGGGGTCGATTGACTATTTTAAAATTGAATCTAGGGAAGTGATTTGGAAGATGGTAGGGTTAGGGAGATTATGATTTTAGGATTATGATTGGTGATGACTAAGATTATGATTGATGCTGGAGCTATGATTATGAATTATGAATGATGCAGGAGCTATGATTATGATTGATGTAGAATTGGATACTATGGGATTGATAAATTGGCTGGATTATGATGGTAAGATTGATTGGATGGGATGTTTTGATAGGATGTGATGTTTTGATAGGATGGGATGTTTGGATAGGATGGGATGCTCAGGTAGGATGGGATGCTCAGATAGGATGGGATTTTTTAATAGGATGGGATGCTTGGATAAGATGGGATGTTTGGATAGGATGAGAGTGTGAAGTAATCCATTAAAGCTTGATTGTGGGGTGTTCCAAAGGGGAGTACCACTATGTAGTTGAGAACTTATTTTCATATAGGAATATTAGGGATATTCCAAAGTTACTAAGAACATCAAGGCCTTTGTACCAATATTACATAGATTGATGTAAAATAAACACATAAGGATTGCCCCAACATCACACATGAATTTTGGAAGAATCAAAGTGGAAATGATATTGGGTAACCCATAAGCAAACGATATTTCCCAAGTGCACCATGTAACCACAAGTGATCAAATGATTTGAATATGCAAGGGTCAGATCTGACTGACTCACAAGCAGAAAAAAGAAAAGATGAAAGACCTGATCAAGACCTTGCTCTCAAATTGCCCCATTTGTAGCACACCATGATATAAAATATATGGCGACTTTGAAAAGGGAATGACCCAAATCACTTGGAAGAGATACTTTAAGAACCAAATTTGAAATCTCAAAAAGAAAATAAATCAAAAGAAAATGTAAATCCATGAAAAAGTAACCTTTTGTCAAAGAGATTAGTAGGATTGGATACTGACGAACCAAGATCAAATGAGACGAAGGATGCATCCTGCAAGGATCTATTAGTAATATCAAGGACTAAGATCAAACAAGAAATTAGAACTTTTTAGGGCAACATTTTGATGACAACGGATCTCGTACGAGGAGTCACTAAAGCATCTAACGAAGAGAACTACAATTTTGAGATCAAACATGAACTGACACAAAGAGAGGAGAGATATACAATGGTACCAAGTTAAGGATTGATGCACAAGTAATATACAATCAATAGACCAAAATAAGGGATTACCGTACAAAAGCTGAGCATGATAGGATAGTGGCGAGAAAGATAAAGATGAGAAGATAGTGGATGAAAGGTTTTGATGAGAAGATTAGCAAATAAAAAGATTAGGATGAGAAGATAGAGGAAACACATGGGATAAGGAGATAAAGGAAAACCTTGGGATGAGGAGATAGAGGAAAAGCATAGGATAAGAAGTTAGAGGAAAAGCGTGGGATAAGGAGATAGAGGAATACCTCAAGATGAGGAGATAGAGGAAAAGCATGGGATAAAGAGATAGAGGAAAAGTGTGGGATGAGAAGAAAGAGGAAAACCTCGTGATTAGGAGATAGAGGAAAATCATGGGATAGGAAGATAGAGGAAATCCATGGGATGAAGATAAAGGGGATGAAAAGATTGGGATGAGAAGATAGTGGATGGAAAGCTTAGGATGAGGAGATAGCAAGGGTAAAAAGCTCAGCATGAGAAGATAGTGGATGAAAGGCTTAGGATAAGGAGATAGCGAAAGTAAAAAGCTTAGGATGAGGAGTTGGTGGGAGTAAAAAGATTAGGATGAGGTGATAGTGGGGGTAAAAATCTTAGACTGAGAAGATAGTGGGAGTCAAAAGCTTAGGATGAGGAGATAACATGAGTAAAAATCTTAGGATGAGGAGATAGCGGGAGTAAAACCTTAGGATAAGGAGATATCAGGGGTAAAAATCTCAGGATGAGAAGATAATTGGAGTCAAAAGCTTAGGATGAGGAGATAGGGGGAGTAAAAAGCTCAGGATGAGGAGATAGCAAGAGTAAAAAGCTCAAGATGAGGAGATAGTTGGGGTAAAAAGCTTAGGTTGAGAAAATAACACGAGTCAAAAGCTTAGGATGAGGAGATAGTGGGAGTCAAAAGATTAGGATGAGGAGACAGTGAGAGTAAAAAGATTAGGATGAGGAGATAGTGGGAGTCAAAAGCTCAGGATGAGGATATAGTGGGAGTAAAAAGCTCAGGATAGCAGATGAAAAGCTCAGGATGAGAAGATAGTGGGTGAAAAGATTAAGATAATGGATGAAAAGCTCAGGATGAGAAGATAGTGGGTGAAAAGATCAGGATGAGGAAATAACAGAGAGTAAAAATCTTAGGATGAGGAGATAGGAGGAAAGCACAGGATAAGGAGATAGAGGGAAAAAATGTGGGATAAGGAGATATAAGGGATGAAAAGATTGGGATGAGAAGATAGTGGATTGAGGGTGGATAGGGTGATGGGGATAAGGGAATGATATACCCAAAGACAAGGAGTGGGAAGGATGCATCCCAATGATGATGATTGGGGTGCGACCAAAGCTTGAAACAAGGCTGTGTAGAAGATTAAGAATACAATTGAATGAGTTGAAAGATGTGCAATGGGATGTTGCAGTGGATGGTAGATTTCTAAGAGCATTAGTATATGAATGGATGGAATTGAGGTATATGGGGATGACCAAGAGCTAGATACAAATGACAAGGGATGTACCAGGCGATGGAAAGATGGCAAGATTGTGAGAAGTGCAAGAGTAGAAGAAAATGGGATGATTGGTTTTGGGGATGATAAGATGAAAAGAGGGCTAGAATGGGAGGAATGGAAAGATGGAAATGACATAGTCTCCAAGGAATATAGTGCCCCTAGTTATCATATTTCAAGAGGAGGTTTTATGAGGGGTGTGATAGGATGGAAGATTGGATGATAAGAGGATAACAAGGTAGAGGGAAGCTGGGATAGGAAAGGTGAATGAGCATGGAAGATAAGGGATAATTATGGCTAGTGGGTGAGATTTGAAAAGGAGGAGGTGGAGGGATTTTATAGAAGGAAAAGCGGGTGGATAAAGGATAGGTGGAGAAAAACTTTGACTAGGAATGAATGTCAAAAGGATGGCAAAAAGCATGTATTCATTGGTGGGCTTTATTTTTATCAAGATCCGAAGGAGGATGGCAGGTGAAATGGATAAGATATGGTTGGTATGGTGGGATGAGATGGGTATGGTGGGTGATGGAATTTACCCCCAAGTATATAGAGCATTGGATAAAGGGATT
This sequence comes from Cupressus sempervirens, assembly GCA_028749045.1. Lineage (NCBI taxonomy): Eukaryota > Viridiplantae > Streptophyta > Pinopsida > Cupressales > Cupressaceae > Cupressus > Cupressus sempervirens. The sequence goes on from CM053792.1 coordinate 211,345,731, forward strand.
ATGTATGACGCTTGTTTGCCAAGTTTTCATCATGGTACTTGTCCAAGGCACTTGAATTTCCAAGTTTTCACCATTAAACGCTTCTCTTTTATTTTTGACTTTTTCGATGCATTTTTACTCATAGATGTTGGTATGATGGGTGGAAAAAGATTGGATTAAATGAGTAGAATGGTGGGTGGGAGTTGGTAGATAAGGGATGGGAAGACATGAGACTTGTGGGTAAATGGATGAGGAAAATGGAAAGAGCATCATTGGCACACACCTTGAGAGGTGACGAAGTAGCGGGAAAGATGGTTTTGAATGAGGTTAATGAGAAAATGGAGTAGGAGAAATATAAGGACCAAAATTAAAGTTGGAAGATGGAGGATTGGAAATTTATGATAATATGTAGAGGGACCAAAAGTGGATAAGGAGGATGAGGGATGCATATATGGAGATTTGGATAAAGTGTGAATGGATGAGGCTTATTGAGTAGTGAGAATGGATGCCAATTAAGATTTTTCTTTGATATGTAGTGATTGTATGAGCATCCTGGGTATCCACATGATTTTTGACTTTTTTAGCTTGGGGCTTTGTGGTCTCTTGACTTTTTCTTTGATTTGGATCAAATACTTCTCTTTTGGAACATGTATTTTAGAAGGGACAAGTTGATACTTCAATTTTGGTGGATATTTGGATTTATGCTTTTTGATTTTGGCATCCATTTGGCTTCTATTAGACATGGTATGGGAACAAGAGCATGAGTGATATGGAGGATTTATGGATGGAATGATAGAGTTTGAAAGTTGGAAGGGATTCAAGGATGAGTGCCTTTGATGATCTAGCTTGTGGATTTAAGGGGATGGAATGATGGATTGGAATATAGGATATGGATGCATACAATTGTCCAAAATGGATGGAGGGAATGAAGGATATGGGCCTAAAACAGATGGAAGCGAGGAAGGAGTAGGTCTTAAAATAGATGGAGGAGATAAAGGATTCATATTAGGTATATAAGGACCTAAAATGGATGGAAAGGGTGGGGGATTTAGATAAGGGATATACGGACCCAAAATGGAGGGTGGGAAAGAAGTAGTAGGATAAGGGCCCAAAATAGATATAGAAAAAGATGAATGGGAACTTTGGGGTGAAGAGGGAAGGACTTGTGACCATGTAGGGATACCAACATCTAGAGATACATGTTTACTTCTTTCTTCAATATGATGTTCATTATTTGGAACACAAGATGCAAGTCCATTACTAGCTGAAGGAGTCAAAGCTTTAGATATAATAGTTAGTTCTTCTTCTATGGATCTACCATTATGGATTATAAAGTATGTATGATCATGAAGTAGAGGGAATGGAAGGATACAATCTTGATTTGGATGGGTGAATGGAAGTGGATCTTGAGATGGAGTAGGTATAATGGTAGGATTCAGATATGGAGGGGATGGTGACTGCTCTTTGATGGAGTAAATGGTAAAAGTGGATCATGTAGGGGAATAAGTGGGATGGTGGGATCTTCTTTTGTGTCGTGGGATATTTCAACATGCTTTTGGACAAGATCTTGACAGGAATGGATGGTATGATAGGAAAAGTATGGATAGTTTCTTTAAGTGAGGTAGATGGATGGGTATGAGGTTCTTTAATGGATATGAGCTGATGGGGAGGGTCTCATTAGGTTTATGACATCAGATTTGAGTAATGCTAGGAGGATGAGATGTAGATGGGATTTGGAGGGATTTGATGGATGGGAGGTAGGAGATGGAAGGGGTTTGATAAGTGGGGTGGATGAAATAACGATGATAGCAATAGGATGATGCAAGAGGAATGATAGGTGGAGGAGATGGATTTTCTTTGGGTTTCCTTGTAAAATTCCTCGGAGATGTGTGTGTTAGATTGGGAAGGGTAAGGGAATTAGGGTGATGTATTCTATAAATAGGATTGGTTGGAGGATTTGTAAAGGGGTTTGGAAGATATTGAGATGGTGGATTTGGACTAGGGATGTAGCTAATAGAGTTGTTCTGGAATGGTGGAGACTGGGATATGAAGGTGGAGGAAGATGGAGATATAATTGATGTATAAGAGGAATATGTGGGCGCAATATAGGAAGGAGGTGTGGATGAGGAAAATAATGGATTTCCCTTGTCAAAGGCATGATAAGGAGTATAGTGGGTATGCACGGAGGAATGATGGAGTAGTTGGGAGGAATTTTTGGATTTTGGAGGATGTTGGGAGCAATATCTCTAAGGCTTTCAATATACCTATCATAGTTGACAAGGTTGTCATCATCATTGGAATAGGATGGAGTGGGAGAAAAGGTGGGATGACCAAACTCATCATAATAGGATTATGACATGTTAGGGATGAAGGATGAATATGAAAATGTAGACTAGGATTTGGATGTGGATTAGGCTTGTGATAGAAGGAAAGACTGACTCTAGAGGATATGGAAATGGGGTGGGGAATGACTAAGAAGACAAAGCTAGCTTAGGATAAGGAAGACTTCATGGAAGACTAGAATGACGTAAGAAAGGATGTGATTAGGATGACAAGTTTTTTGGAAGTTTGGATGAAACTCCAAGGAGGTAGTGACTACACTAAGTATGCCTTTCATTTGGCTTGAATGATTTACCAATGGATAGAGCGGAGAAAACTAGACTTAGGGTTGTTGCGAATGGACTTTCTAACAACCATCTCAAAGGACATATAAGTGATCTCTTTAGCAAAAGGACTTGATTTTTTCTAAAATGTGGGGAGTGTTTTGGAACACTCAAACACGTCAAACACATCAATAACCCTATAGGATTTACTAGGATATACAAGCTCAGCTAGGGGTCTCCTCGATATACACAAAGTACGTGAGGCCCAAATTTGTAGATGAAAGAAAATAATGCCACACAGCCAGGAGGAGACATCAACCCAAGTCTCCATCTTCACTTCCCAAAGGTATAAATTTCTTTGGGGTTTAGACAAGAGTGACAAGATTATGCTTCCAAGAGAGGTGTCTTTTGATTCATCTCCCAATACTTATACTCTGCTAGAATACTAGAGTTGAGGTCATCCCAATGGGTGATGAAATCCCCAAGCAGGCCTCCTAAAAAGTGTAAAACAAGACCACATAAGTGATCCTGGGTTTAAAAGAAACTTGTTTGTTTTCAATTGATGATTTAGATTTTGTAATCTACTATTGAAGACGTGTGTTTATGACATACAATGTTCTTTCCAACTTGACAACGTCATCAACATGATAAAGGTCAAGAATTTGTCAACATAAGTAAATTGAGCATTCGTCAACATAAGTAAATTCGATAAGGAAAGAGGAAATTCCTTTATGCATTCAAGATTGAGTGATTTCTTTTTAAGCCCCAAAGTTGAAGTGTGAGGTATAGAAATGACTATTTGATCCTTGGCATTCAATATTGTGTTTGTTGTAATCATGCATTCCAATGAAAAACTTGATTTTAGTCCACGACACTCAAGATTGATTTTAGCAACATTCATTCAATGACAAGTTTTTAAACATTCAAGTTCATTCTAAGAAAAACTTGCAAAAAACATGGTTAGGTTTTCAAGATATCCAATCTGCAATGCTACAAAAAAAATCAATGTGATTAGTCACCAAAAATATTTCCAAAATTGAAGCTTGACTATGGGATTTAAAAAAAAAACTTTTTTTGTTCTTTTTTATGGGTGTAAAAATTCTTAGAATAACCCCTATCCTACATAACCACCAAAAGTCAAAATTTGATCATGTGAGTCAAACAACGATCTCGCGAGTCAAACAGTGATCCCACAAGTCAAACAACAACCCTGCAACATGGGAATGCACTCAAATAGCATGGGATCATGGTACAAAGACTGGAAAAAATAGAGTAAAGTGGGCCACGGAACAAATACTTACAGTGCGATCCTGTGACAGAGCAATCCCATAGGTTTATGAAACGCATTCTTGTTAGCAAGTGTATTCGCGAGATTGAGAGCAAAAAGATAAAATTGGTTTTCTGGGCTCGACTATTTTGGTCATGCATTCTTGCCAATTTTTACATTGATCCTGCTAGTAAAAACTTGCATTCCCACGAAAGGATTGGACAACCAAAATGATGGGGGGCGTTTTTATTGACAAATCATGATCCCACCCTTGTAGGTTCACATTCCCTTCGGTAAAAGATCACGATTTTGCTGTTGCGGGTTCACAATTTCACAGCTGTTGGATCGCAAATACAGGGTGTTTACAAGGTGTTTTAACAGGAATTTCATTGGATGGCCAAGAGTTTGCTTCTTGGTTGGGCATTTTGGTACTTGCAGACAATATTAAGAAACCAACTACATACATAAACAAGCACAATTTATCAATTTGGTTAATTAATAAAATAAGTGCAAAAACATGATTAGAATGACCCAAATGTGGGGTCCTACTGGGCGTATCAAAATGTATCACCTAATTTAGTAGTGAAAATTGAATACTAACATTAACAAAGCATTCACAATACTAAAAAGAGTAAACACTTATGATAGGATGAGGTTATCATAAGAAGGAAGGCAAACCAAGAATGGTAAGCTCCTTGGGTGTAACCTATGATGACATAGATATGTCCCTGATGTATAGAGGATGTGTGCTCACAGTGTGGTCAAGCTTCCAACAGATGGGAATTTTATCAAGCATGTAGATGGGTGAGGGTTTCAACAATGGAGGTGTGGATGGATTTTAGCATGGTGATGGTGTAAAATGGCTATGGTGGAGTGCTTAGTGGGGCATTATAATTTTCCATGAAAGTTGATTTCGATTGTGAGAGAGAAGAGCTTTATTTATAGGCTAAGCGGTAGTGAGATGGAGGGTTAGGATGCAAGGAAGGAAGAATGGTGAGGGAGAGCTAGGATGCTTTGAAAGGGAAGCACATGGATTGTGCTTCTTTGAGGCTCTAGCCTTGTGACAAGTGTCACAAGAGGATTGGGTGGTTAAAATGGAGGGTCAAGGGGAGTAATGAGGGAGGATGAGTGTGTAAGAGGGATATAAGAGGCATCAATGGCATGTAAGAGCCATTAATGCTCTTGGATAGGGATAAGAGAGGAAAAGGGAGAGTTGTTGACTTTGGTTTGGGTTAGCAAGTCTTAACCCTTGATTAAAGTTGTGCACAAGTTTAAGAGGGGGATTAGGCTTAGCTCAAGAAGGGGGTTAGGAGGCAAGTGGCTTAGCTTTGATGGCATGGGTTAGTTAGGTGGCTAAGTGAGGTTAGTGTGGGTGAATGGGTTGGATTAGGGGTAAAGATAGGGTTTAGTGATGTTTTAGGGGTTTGGATAAATTATTAAATGATTTATTTAATAAAATGGGGGATATGGGATTAAATGAAATAGATTTGAGGATTTATTTAATTTAATAGAGGAATAGGGTTTTAATTGATAAATTGATTTTGGCTTATCCTTTGATTTTATCAATTGGACTATAGTTAATTAAATTAATTAATTAACTAGGGGATGATAATTAATTAATTAAATAATAAATATTTAGTTAGTAATGTCTTAAGAGATGACTAAATACGATTACCTAGTAGTGTAACCAAATTTAGGTGGCTACAATTTGCCCCTCTTTGACATAGTGTTGGGACAACACTATTTCAAAGAAGTTCTATAGAATATACTTTTAGGTGTCTATAGAATATACTTTTAAAAATAATTTAATAAACAACACATAAAATATTTGTTTAAATTATAATATTTGGAGATATAAATAATCCTTTTTTTAGAAATTAAACTAACAAGATTGAGTAAAAAATTAGATAAATGAAGTATAATAAAGAAATGCCGATAGATATCCACTACAAAATAATTATAATTTATTTTACTACATCTAAAATTATTTATATTTCATTTATCTCCATTTATTTAGTTTTTTTTCTAACTTAAGCTTTTTATTTTAATTTCATAAAAAATGGGTTATTTATATCTCCAAATATTATAATTTAAATGGATATTTTATGTGGTATTTATTAAATTGTTTTAAAAAATATATTCAATTTATAATAAGATTTAAATTTTTGACATGTTCCAAATATTATAATTTAAAGGAATATTTTATGTGGTATATATTAATTTGTTTTTAAAAGTATATTATATTTATAATAAGATTTAAATTTTTGACATGTAAATGGTTGTCAAATTTAACCTAGAAGAATAAAAATTAACATTAACACGCTCACACCATCCCACTCCCCCATTCTACCATTGTAGAATGCCTATCGACATTAATAATTTTAGATGTAGCAAATTTAATTATAATTATTTTGTAGTGGATATCTTTAGATAGATTTATTTAAGATATCTAAACTAGTTAATTAAAATTATTTTTCTTGAATAATTTTGAAAACGAATATGGAAGTAAAAAAAAAATTATTAGGAAGTTTTTGTAAAAAATAATTATGGTGGCACTACAAATAATTTTATATATTTTTAATATAAAAGAAATGATAAATAAAATAAAATAATAGATAGATGTATGAAAATTTAGTGTTAAAAGTGGCTAATGTAATTAAGGTAGAATTTTTTTAAATAAATAAGATAAGATAAAAATAAATATATTTTATTGAATTATATGTTAATATAAAATATTAAAAATATGCACTAAAAGTGACTTTAATTTCTAATTGAATAATATAAATTTCAATATAATTAATATTTTGATTATTAATTAATTAACATCCATATTAAACAAGTTACTAATTAAAAAATATTTAATTATATATAAATTAAATTAAACTAAATTATAATAAATTTTATAAAATATATTAGATAACTTTAGTTTCCAATATTCACTTAAATTATTTTAGAAGAAATTTATATAATTTTTAAAAGTTAAAAATTAATCAAATTGTGGAGGCACCCTAAAAAGGAAAAACATATTTGATTGGATTATATGTGGATAAAATAAAAATAAAAATATGTAACTGAATATTATTAATTTCAATATAATTGATATTTATGAATCGATTAAAATCAAACTTATTTTAGAAAGATGAACTCAACAAACATAAATATGAACAAGAAGACAATCCATATTTCTCCCTCTCTTATTATTTGCAAAAAAGCCCTAATTAGAGCATGATGACTTTCAAAGGAGGGATCATGTTGGCTATCTATCAATATTTCTCCCTTTCGTATGATGGCTTTCAAAGGAGGGATTATATTGATGATCATACACAATAAATAATTTGTTAACTTTTCAACCTGTGACACTAGGATTTATGAGTATAAATTGTTTGCTCTCACAAGCAAAATTAAAATAAAAAATAAAAAATAAAAAATCATACAATTAGAAAATAATAACAAGAGCTCTTGGAGAGCTTGAGTCCCTGTCTTTAGCTTGGAATGAGAAAACATTTTATTTTTTGAGAATGCATTTTACAATTAAAGTGTTAATTGTAGAGGTAACAAAAATATTTTTAATATAAAACAACACTTTGAATGTATGTGAAATTTGTATGAAAGATTGAGAGTGGATCTCTAAGTGCACAATTGTATGAAGTACCCAAGTTTTTCTTTTAAAATTTAATTTAATGTAATAGATTTATTACATATTTTATAAATTGAATCTTAGTTTAAATTTTAAGTTGATACTTAGACAAAATGCATAAATAGCTATATCATTTCTTCAGTTGAAATCGAAAATAAATAAATGAAATATATAATTTTAATTTTTTTTTCACTAATTTACAATCAAGATTAGAGGTTAGATCTACTAACATCCAAGGAAAATCAATAGAATCTTATATCAAATATATCTATATATCAATTATATATTGTCTATTATATATTATATATAAAGGAATCCTAAAGATATGTAGGCTTTAATTTAGCTTTAGAAAAAAAATATCATATTTAAAAAGTAATGCAAAATATATCATAGAATGTATGAATAAAATTAGTAACTCTAGAGAGTGGTGTTGATGTTGGAGTTTAATTTGCAGGCTGCATCAAAAAAATTTCCCCAAAAAAGTAAAAAGCTTATTATCGTTAAGAAAAGAAATAATCATGATAGTAGTAAATTAAATAATAACTTTTAATATAGTTGAACAATAATCCAATCGCATAAGTAAGATAATAAATTTGAGATTTTTTGAACATGTGTTTAATGTTTCTTTTTTCCTTGTATTTCTATTCTCAAAAAATAGATTTATCCCCAGGAAATTGGCCTTGGGCCTATCAGATTTGAGAAATTTAATGTTGCAAATGAATTACAAAATATTTTGTTTAAACCCTTTGCTTAAAACATTACGTTTTTGCCGGTGATAATTTATGTGGGGGGTCAATCGAGAACATTAGTTCCCTACCTCATATAAAGGCACAGACTAATAACACAAGCTATCTTATATTGCAAGGCCACGACATATTCTAGGATGGAGAGAAAAAATCATTTAAGATGTTTTATGATGTTGCTACTTCCTAAGCCCTACGTGTAAAACAAGTTACCCATAACGTAAGAAGTTCTTACTCATTAAATGGAGATGACATTAAAAAAAAAAATGAATTCACACCCTCTCTTTAGAAAAATACAATAAATTGAAAGGTTGTCACATATTACTACTACTACTTTTGAGGAGATTACCATCCACACTTTTTTACCCCTTTACCCCTTATTGTGAATGGATCATGAACATAAAAAAAATAGAAGTCTTACTTTTTTTGGTTGGAAATATTGATTGAAGTTACCTTTATTTAGACAAGAATGAATTAATTTATTGTTAAATGATAATAACATTTTTAAATTGCATTATTACTTTAAGATTGGAAAAAGGAACATCAAAATTATTTTTGAGAGATTTATGAAGAAAGTTAGTAGCTAAATAGTATTTAAAAGCATTATGAAAAATGAAAGTATTCCTATTTTTAGGTTATGTTTATTTCTATTTTTATTTTTATTTTGGTTGCATTGGGAGAAATTGATTTATATTTGACCCTTAGTTTGATGGTATTTATTAATTAGACTAATGGATGTTGATAATGAGCATACATCAGTAAAAAATACCCATGGAACTACCTCTCATTTCTTTTGTGCCTGCAACTAGGGTTTCTGATTTTTCTTGCTCCTATGGTGTGGGCCAATATGAGCATTTGGGTGCTAATGATCTATGCAAAGTGAAGTATGGCCATTCAGAAGATGAATGGTGCTTTTGGTAATGCATCTAATAGGGGTCCTCATGCAAAAGTTAATAGAAACCACCAATGTCCAGGTAATGTGTCTGCAAAGTTCTTTGTGGGTGATTGTAGTCAACAAAAATGGGGCTACACACGATAGAGAAAATCACGTGATGCCATTTTTCTATGGGGGAAAGACACCCGTAGATGCCCCTGTCAGAGATCCATGTATGGAGAAAGTGCGAAGAGCTGTAGGGTCTCAACTATAGATAGGAAGAAGTAAAAGCCCAGTGGGGGTTATGATGGCAGAGATGGATGGTGAGATAAGAAGAAATGCATGATTGGAGGGGTTGTGGGAGATTCAATAATATCTCAAAATACAAGGTCTATAATGATGGAGTTAGTAGATGAAATGGAAGAGGAAGTAAATTACAATGTTGAAGTTTTTTCTAGTTTAGGTTTGATAGGGTGCTTTAGAGGTCTTTGGCCTAGTCTTAGCAAGCTCCATAAATGGATATCAAAAAATTGGGAACCTCTTTTGGAAGGTTATGTCTTGATTTACCCAAGTATAGGAGGGTTCTTTATCGTAGTTTTTGAACATGCACATGATAGAACCAAAATTATTTTTGACAACATTTGGAGTTGGGAGCAAATGTACCCCTTAATGCTGAAACCATGACACCCTTCTTGTTGTCCTGCTACAAAAACTTTTGACTTGATTCCTCTATGGGTGCAACTTCCTATTCTTCCTCTACATCACTGGTTTGATTCACGTCTAAAAGCTGTTGGCAATTCTTTGGGAAGTGTTTTAATGATTGATGAAGGTTCTTCCAATCTTCTCCATTCTACTTATGCATGCATTTAGTGGAGATGGATATTTCTGATGGTCTTCCAAAAGAAATTATGCTAAAAATGACAAAAGGGTGTTGGACACAACCTTTAAGTTATAAAGGGGTTCCTTTTCACTGTAGGAGGTGCTTTCAAACAAGGCATGGAGCTGATCATTGCTCTTGAAAGAAATTGACTAAGTCATCCCCATGGTGGAAAGATGTAGCAGACCATCACTATACAATGGAGAAGAAATGAAAGCAACAAAAGAGTTTTTCTCAAGTCGTATTGGATGCAACTTCACAACAGAAACTTGAAACTCAACATCAAGATGCTTATTTGGTTATGAAGAAAGACACCACTACTATGGTAGAGAATGTGAGTAAGACCTATGCTAGACCAGAAGCTAAGGAAAATAAAAGACTAGTAGGATCTCGTGTAAAGGTGCAGAATAAACTAGAACAAAATTTGCAACAACAAGATGGGGTTCATATGGATGAATGTTGCCCTCACAATAAACTGCACAAGCATAATGATGGTCATTTTGATGAATGTTGTTACCCTGAAAAAAATGAAATGGAATGGCATGAGGTAATAGCTAGGTTGGAAGAGGGTTGGGAGATTGTGCAAGGGAGAAAAGGAAAATGTTACAAGAAATCATTTGATATGGTCCTGAGATCTTAGAAGAAGGAACGAATTAAGGATAATTTGTAATGGCTGCATTGGGATTTAAAGTTCCTGATATTTACATGTTATTGGATCTTTTTTCATTTTTTTTTTCTTTTTTTTCTTTACCTAGAAGATGGCTATCCTTATGTAGTCATCCCTGGTTTAAGTTTTAAATCGACTATATTATTATTCATACCCATTACCGATCAAAAAGAAAAAATAAGCATATATAGGTTATAATCATAGGATAAACTTAAAATTTATTGGTTCAAATAAGTAAATTAAGTGGCAATACAAAGCGTACAACATAAGTAAATTAAATTGGAAATTTTAATTAGGAAGACTTATCATTTAATGCTAATTAGATATTACTTCTTGGTAATTAAGCCTAGTATTACCCCATTACAAAATTCACATGAGTAAAATAAAAGATTAGAAGAAGTTATGGTAAACAAATTTTACAAACTAGGATTATGATTAAACACAAAACTTAGTAAACTAATATTTGGGGTTAGGTTAACTTAAGAGGGAGGTTGGTCAACTTAACTATCATGGTGGGACAACCATGTCATTGAAGATTGGCCATGATGCCCCTCACAAAAAAATGTTAGCACGTTCAAAGATTAAAACTTAGAGACAAACATAGTTAAAGATTAGACCAAAGCCTAGATTAATTATTGCTATTTATTGTAATTAATTATTTTTATGTGTTAAGAAAATTCAAACCCAAGACCTCCCACATGAGAGGCTCACAAGTTACCGTTGTGTTGCAGACTCTTGCCTTATTAATAATTACTTTTACTTCCATGTTATTTTTCAAAATTCTTAAGAATAATATGTTAACTTAATTAATTATGTATAGATTGTAAATATTTAAGAAATTAAATATTAAAAATACTATTAAATTAAAAACATACATTTCTTGTATGGCAGGGCTAAAAATGTATTCTATTTTTAATGTTTAAAAGGTGACAAAATTGTATAGATTATGGAAAAATAAGAAATATATCATAAACTTTAACTTCTATTTTGATGAAAAATGATGTGAAAACAACAATATTGAAGGCAAGTACAATTATGGGTATAATGGCATGTGATGACATGAGGCATCCAATCGCAAATTTTGTGGCTGGATATCTGCTGCCCAAAAATGGTGTATAAAGAATGTTGTGCATATCTATTTTTCAAACTTTGATAATATGGTTGAAATAAATTTTTATCAATATGTGCATGTAGGTATAGCTAATATGCATTAGTTTTCAAAATAGTGATCATATGATGTCATCTTTAGCAAAGAAATGGAGTCTAGAATAGTGAGTTTCAACTTACAAATTACAACTAGATACTAAAAACCATTTTATGAGGACACATATAAATCTTGGAGACATTAATACTAAGCCTATCAAAATCTAAACTCAAAATCTATCCCAAATACTACTATAGTAGGTTGCCTAAGAAAACTAAGACACTAAGATGTACATCAACTGGTAAGCAATTGGCAGGAAATCTTTTATATCTTTGATCGACAGATGATAATTAGTTCATCATTAGTATCATCACCATCTTCCAAATTACCAATGCATATAGTAGTTTCTACTTCCCTTCCCTTCTTTGAGTTGTTGGATCTCTTCAGTCTAGCGAGAATGAATTTGAAGATGTTATGGTCATCTTCATTGTTAATTGGGTAGATCTCTATTTTAGATTTTATGAATAATGGAATAAGCCACTGATTATTTTTCTCCTCTATTACATTACACCATTTAAGAAAGAAGTGAACGTTAGCCTCCATTCCCAACCATATCGTTCCAAATAATATAGGTTCCCTAATGGACAAAATATTTGAGTTTGAGGCTACTGACTAACCAATCCATGTATGCCCCTAAGTATGGCATATCCATCTGAATATTGATTTTGCAAACTGTGTGGTGGAGACCCTTCATCTAAGTTTGATAAAACAAAATTTACAAATTCCCACCATTTCCCATTGATTAACCCCAACACACATGAAACATGCAATGAAACACCCTATGATCTCGCTATTAGTTCTCTAGGTATGGCTATAGTTAAAATGTTTTTCTTTATCCCCCTACTCACTGCAACCACTCCATATCATCCGAGACTTGCATAATTCTTCCCCATCTTTCAGGTTTAACCAATCTAAGAAATTTCATTTTTCTATTTTCATATGAGTGGAATAAGACAATTGCAATTTCCACTAGAGATAACTGGAGAGGGAATCAACATACACCAATTTAGTAAATAACTAATGGTTGAAAGAGCTATGATATGAAGAAAGTGAGAAGCATCTCAAAAGTTTGAGACAAATATTATTTAGTAGTGGTAAATCCAAGCCTAAAGGCAAAATGGGTTGATTAATAATGAAGGCAAAATTATTACTCCTTTAAAATTTGAAATGCATCTTTAAGACATCATGAGAAAAGTGCCTAAAGGATCTTAAAGCCACAAATAATGATATAAAATAATATAAAGGAAGATATTGATATACAATAATCACTCGCCTATGAGACACCTATTAGGCCAAGAACTAGACTGAGCTAGTAGAATATGGAGCTTCAATCATTACACGTATAAAACTAGGTATCTAATTGTTATAAATACAATAAATCATAAAGACCCTCAAGGGTAAGCATAAAAATTTCACATAATACGAAGAATTGGACAAAGGCTTGAAAATGAAAGCATAATATACATATATAAGGTCAACTAGGTCACATCTTTCCAATATTAATCATTCCTTATTATCATACATTTGAAAGTAGCTCATGAATAGATCAAAGTTAAGTGGAAAGACAATGTAAATGAGAGTGCCACTAATTTATCGTTAATCTTGAGTAGAAGCATAAAATAATAGTAATAAACTTATGACCTCTATATGTTACCTTAATAATAAGTGGATAAAATATAACATTATTAAAATTTGAACGAAATCGCTCCCAAGAAAATTAAAACACTCAAACAAAGGTTCACCTCCAATCCCAATAATGCATGTATAGATAATATATAAAATAATACCCAAGGCTGAAATTGATCTCTAAGTTAAAAATGATGATAAGAATTGTACTTGTATCAATCCATTTTAATAATGAAAGCCTACAATATATTGGACTGCCCTAAACAATTACCTATCCTAAAAAGATTTGAGATTAATAATATCTAATGATATCCAAACTATCTTTCATAGCTAAATAAAGTTAATAAAGTCAATGGGTATGTGTAGGATCATGGTGGGATAAACTATACCCTTAAGTGGCAATGCAAAATCAACAAATCAAGTTTATGTCATCTTGACATGAAATTTTGAACTATTTTTGAAGTTTATATTAAAAAGTTGAAGTCTATATTAGTTTCTAAACTACTAGGTTTGATTTAAAAATAATTGAATCTAATTGGTCAAAATTTGTATTATAATGCAGCAACACAAAAATTTTAGGACAAAAATAGGAAGTAGGTGTATGTCTGACCATCTTAATCACAATCAAATAATAACAATTTGATAATATTCTAGATATAAAAAGTAACTCACACCCATATATGATGCATATTTTTTATTTTAGAAAATAATTAATTATGAATTTTATACTACAACATTTTCATAAAAAAGGCTTGTGTTTGACCACCTTAACAAATTCAAAATATTACCCAATTTAATTTTTTTTTTAATTGTAGTAGATGAAGCATATAATGTGACAAATCTTTCAGATTTCAAAAATATTTTATGGTTTGAAAGTTATACTTGTTTTTCAATCAGTATGTAAATCATCACCTTATAAGTGTTTGCATTTAAAAATAAATAATAAATACTTAGTAGACTACTATTTTGATAGAAATTATATCCTTTCAAAGTTGAGAACATACTCAAGAAACCCTTTTTATTTCAATGAATTCTTGTCATGCCCTAATTTTACCAAGGCAAGACACACTAGATTTTTTTTTTCTTTTTTTAAAATAATCATGTTATTATTATTACCATTATTATTATAAGGATTAATCTTTACTAACCAATTCAATGTCTTGACTTAGCTTCCAACTTATTGGAAATTACTTATGCCTCTAAGTTTTCTATTATGCTAATTCTCAGATAACCTTAATATTTTTAAATTTTTTTTATTATGCGCTTAATTTTCCATCGAATGGTAATAATATTGTTAATATTTTAAGTATTACTTAAAATGACTTGTACCTACCATTCTTAATTTATATCATTCATTTTAATCCTTTATAATATGATTATTTATTAACATATCAAAATTACTAAATAATATATTACTATTGATTACACATTTTAAATTCCCAAACTTTCCCACAAAGGGTATACTACTCAATCAATAATAAAACAAATCCTATTAACCTATATCCCCCACTTATTTATTATTTGAGAGTAAATCCTCTAATACATAATTACCAACATAAGATAATCCATAAAGAATGTAAAGTAAAACTAAACCTAAACTTAATATCTTACCTACCCATCAACTCATGACATCTATACACATCCTTAAACTACATTTTCTTCTTCAAGCGAATTTCTAGCCTACAATCCCTAGACTTACGTGCCATATCCCTCCACCAAGGAATTTAACCTAGACTATATTTACATATATCATTTTCCCTCCAACATCTCAAGTTAAAAAGTCTTTAGTCAGGTCAACCTAACTAACAAATAAGAATGCCTCTCTACCCTTAGTAAGGTGTTAATCTATGCTGTCATAACACGTGGGCCCTCTCCTATGCGTCCCATCTGTGCTAACCAAGGCATATGTGTTGGGTGCATTGACCTAACTTCAACCTTTTTACTCTCCCTAATGCAAGTGCCTAGAATTTTAGGAGGACACTTTTCCCTTAGTTCAAGATAATGATGGTTGGAATAAGGAGTCTAACTTCATGTCAGAGTTGTTTCCCCTCCCAAGACTTAGTCACATGCATGAGTTCCCAAGGTAAAATAAATGTGTGCGCTTGGGGATACGTAATGTTTTAAGTCTATCCTTCCAGCTTGTACATAGCATAACGCTTGGGAAGGATATTATTTGATCTTATCATTATTAATTTTGTTTCTTGCTTGATTTAAGTTTATTATTATTAAAATTGCTCTTGCTTTATAAGATATGCATATATATATATATATATATATATATATATATATATATATATATATATATATATATTTAGGTGCATGTGATAGTGACTTAAAGGTCACATGACTCTTGAGAGTCTACTCTTTTTTTTTTCACAACCTATAAGATAGGTGTTGGTAATGTCAGAGTATTCATCTTAGAAAGAAAGTTATCATAATTATATTTAATGTACTAGATTTTAGATATATTCTATTAATATTTTATTGCTCTGTATTATGATGGGGAAAGAGTTATTTTTTTCTTCCCCATACATTTTCCAGAGAGGAAAAACAATCCAACAACAACATGTCTTATAGATTTGTATTATGTGTTTTCTCTTTCAAACAAACTTCATTCCATCCTATATTGAGTTGATGGTTCATCTACTTAGAATTGTATTAAGCTTGAAAACTAAAGGAAGTGATGTCCATGAATGTAACATGAGCTATCAACAAAACTATTCCTTCCAATTTATTGGGTGTGCAAAAGAATTGTAAGCAATCAACTAAGTTATAATATGCACAATTACAACCAATGGTATTTCTTCACATAACATCTGTGGAATATTACTATCAATTAGTCATCTACAAATACCACAAGGAGAAAGCTTTCATACAAATTTCCTTCATAATATATCAAATTGAACATGGAAGATTTCTTATAAGTAACAATCATTTATGCAACCTTTTTGTCTTGAATAGATCATCTCATATTTACAACACTCAACCTTAACATAACATTCCACTAAATAATATGCAAGCAAGACAAGAGAATGGATCTTAATGCAACTTTCATCAAAATTTCACAATGAATTCTTTCTTATTAGTAAAGTATATACCTTCCCTAAACTTTTCTTTCACATTTCAAATGGTAACAATGATGCCAATGTAAATCTACAACTCATACTAATGCTTTCATAACACATAAAACTTCAAATGATCATTACTTTACAAGAACGTATGTACACACTTCTCAAATCCTTCCCCCTTCATACTCAAATGATAGCAATAACACAATCCCTTTACTTCACATAGAGGCAACACAAGAGACTTTCCAAAATCATGAGCATGAAGAAACATGAACATAGAGAAACATGAACATTGAGCCTCCTTTACACATTTGGATCTTCTTCATTTGACTAGGGTGAAACCCTAATACTTCATGGCATGCATCTTCACAAGACCTGCACATAACACACACAAAAAGGAACCATGGAGGCTCACCTCCCAACCTAGGCTTCTATGAAGCCACCCACCAAGAAGGGGAAATAAGAACCAAACAGGTTACACACATACTTCACTAAACTTTGCATGAAAACACAACACCAAAACACACTCAACACCCTCCCGTGGCTTGCACAATGATTCTCCATTGGAATCATAAAATGTTGGGTGAAGGTGGGCTCTTCAAAGAGGAGATATTATAACAACATAAATAACATAATGCCATTGCATTTTGCCTCTTAAGGCCACCATAATCATAAACAACATATTGCCATTGCATTTGCCTCTCAAGGCCTTCAAAACAATCATCTCCTCCTCATTCACCAAAACCTCCTTGCATCTCCCAAAACAACAAGATTTAAGGCCTTAATGGAGCCCATACTCCATAGCATAAAAAAACCCTCATCATGAGGTGATTCTCTCAACTACAATGTCAAGCCCAACTTATGCCTTTCACCCAAGGCTTCTCTTCCCTCCCAAGGGTGAGTGAAGCCTTCACACCCATAAGTACATTCAACACTTACATTCAAACAAGAAATAAAAGAGAAGAAACAAGCAAAGCAAAAACCAAGAAGAACCTCCAACATCACAAGACACATTCACCACTCCACAACACAATGACAAGGTCCATTACACAAGATTTACAATGCAATGCATACACCATTGATAACTCTTCAGACTTGCAGATTTACTTATCCATGCTAAAGGAAAGAAATGAAAAGAAACATGTTTGAGTCACCAACCTTGGTCCAAGCTAGAGTAAGGATAGTTGTAGTAGAGCTCCCTTCCTCTCCCTCCAAAACTTAGCTGTCTCTAAAATTAGAGAGTGGGTGAACAACTCACTAGTTTGTCACCCCTCCCCTAAAAAGACTCTCTACCAACCTTTTTTTAGTAGAAACATCAAGCCTCCCTTTTCTTACATTTTTGTTCCTCCAAAATAAGAAAGTTGACCAAGTTAGATGGTGAGGGTACTCTCTTGGGGAAACTCAAAATTTCGAATTGGTTCAAGATGACTTTGTTTAAGGGGTTCCCTAAGTTAAGAAATCATTAAAATAGTGGAATTTAGGCCCCTAACATGTCATACTACCATTTGGGTGGCTTTTTATCAATAAAATAACACTTTAGGATCCCATTTAGGCCCCCTAAAATTCCTAACAAGTCTGAATCCGAAAATCAACATGATGGTGACCCATCCTTACACTCTCTCCCAAGTGGGTGTACTTAAACATTAATTGGAAGGGAAGAAAAGGACCAAGATTAAGTGACCTTGTGACCAACACTCTAGGTGACATGTCACTAATACATAGACAATACAAGTGTCAAGTGACACATAAAAAAAAATACATCACACTTCACCTTGGCATGCCTTTAATGCATCTTAAATATGATTAAACATATTCACAAGCAAGAAACCATACAATTATGAAGAAAAATACTTTCCCAATGAGGCTTTTGAATCTTCCAAAGATTCACCTTGGTTAAACTGTATTCACAAGGTTTGGAACTTGTTTCCCCCAAGAATTTCCATGGTTCCACTTTCCTGCACACTTAGCTCAACATCAGTAGTCCAATGAAATAATATAGGAATACATGCAAATAAGTGCAGAATAATCCAATATCACTTAATCCACATTAACTTATTCAGTTAACTTCCATCTAATTATTTCCATAAAATATTCAAAACATTTCAATATCGAAATATGTGTATCAACATTTATCTTCCTTATCATAATGAAATTACCATTCTAAACACTATCACAATACTTGTCTATCATAACCATGAACACTAAAGTCATATCTATTAAATAATTTAAGCAAATAAATGGATCCTAGTATATGTATTTAAATGGAAATCACTAATATGCAGACTTGTTAACTAATATCATTTCAATCAAGTTAAAAATAATGACATTCCTAGCAATATCCCTTCATCACATTATGAGGGGTTTGTGTGTGAGTTTCTAGGGTTAATTCCTCAGACTGTTAGAATGTTTCCATAATTATGTCATCATAATATAAAACCAATTTTTGAATGTAACCATATGTCTTGCTATCCTCATTATCAAATTACATTTATCTACATATCATAATCCTTCATCTTATAAAGCATCATAATCGAATTAAAATTTCACACTGCATCAAAATCTAATAGTATTAGATCATAAAATTGTATCCTTATGTGTTCAATCATTTCATACAAAATAATAGGTTCTTATGTAACATGATCAAATTAACATTCTAAAAAACCTCATAATCTATTCTCTATCATAGTGATGAAATATTAAATTCATGAATATTAAGTTACAAGGCATGTGAGTTGGGTTCATTTGCATACCCAAATCTATCCTTTGGCACCAATTTTCATTTGAACATTACAATTTGACATTCAAGTATTTATGTAATTCAGTTTCTATTAAAGCAATTGAAATAGCTTAGAACATGAAATGAAATCATTAAATATAACAATTAGGTTATAATAAGTGCAAATCATCAAAATGTTGATATTAAAATGACATAACCCTATAGTCTCAAAACTATATCAAAACATCAAATTAAAAGTACCACGATGCAATTATGTCATCTATACTATGGTGGATTGGGTGAGGCCTCACAATTCAATCAGATTAAAAGTCACTATACCTCCTCAAACTCCAGAAGTCTCCTAATTAGGGAAAAATCACATTTTTTGAGTTAACCAACTCGGCTTGGTAATTACCAAGCCTAATCATACTTGATATATTAGATACCAGTTATATCAAATACCCGATATATTAGATACTTGATATATTATCACCCAATTTTTGTTTTGTTTCTACAATTGAATATAGGGTTCTAGTTACATATAATAAATACCTATATATTATATGTTTAATTATATCATATATATTTATAATGTATATTATATATTATAATATAGTATATATTAATCATGGTATTATTAATTTAGAATATATATTTGATTATAATATATATTATATTATAGTATATATTATAATATATATAGTATTATAGTATATGTTATCGTATATATTGTATTATAGTGTATATAATATCTTATAATATATATTAATTTTATACTTTATATATTAAATTATAACATAATTTTGATGATAGATTATATATTCAATATGCTATATTTTTCATGTACTATATTTTTTAAATATAGACCATATATTTGTTGACAACATATGTTCCCAAGGGTCTCAGGACCCCTAGGGACATATGCCATTTGTTCAAATGGATAGAAATGAGTCATATGGTATTCTATGACCCTATTTGACCCATTCAATGACAACATATGTTCCTAATGGTCCTAGGAACCCTAGGGACATATCTCATATGTACGAATGGGTCAAAATGGTTAATAAGGTATCTTATGACCCCTTTCGACCCATTCAATAATAACATATGTTCCTAGGGGTTTTAGGGCCCCTGGGACATATCTCATATGTTCAAATGGGTCAAAAGGGGTCATAGGGTAACATATGACCCTTTCGACTGAATGGGTCAAAATGGTTAATAAGGTATCTTATGATCCCTTTCGACCCATTCAATGATAGCATATGTTCCTAAGGGTTTTGGGGCCTCTAGGGACACATCTCATATGTTCAAATGGGTCAAAAGGAGTCATAGGGTAATATAAGACCCGTTCGACCCATTTGATGTTAACATATGTTCTTACAGGTCCTAGGAACCCTTAGGACATATATAATATGATTGAATTAGTCAAAAGGTGTCATAGGGTACCCATGACCCCTTTTAATTCATTTAATGATAGCATATGTTCCTAAAGGCTACACAACGCATAAGGACATATCTCATATGTTCAAATGGTTTAAAGGGGATCATAGGGTACCCTATGACACCTTTCAACCCATTCAATGACAACATATGTTCCTAATGGTCTTAAGAACCCTAGGGTACAGAGATATTTCCTTAACGGTCATAGAACCTCTAGGAACATATGTTATCCTTGAATAGGTCGAAAGGGGTCATAGGGTACCCTATACGACCCTTAGGAAAATATCTCATATGTTCAAATGGGTCAAAAGGGGTCATAGGGTAACATATGACCCCTTTGGATACATTCATTGATAACATATGTTCCTAGATGTCCTACTTCACATAGGGGCATATCTCATATTTACAAAATGGGTTGAAAGGGGTCATAGAGTACCCTATGACACCTTTTAATCCATCTGACAACAACATATGTTCCTAGGGGTCCTTGGACCCCTACAAACATATCTCATATGTTTGAATGGGTCAAAAGGGGTCATAGGATAACCTATGCAACCTTTGGACCCATTTGATGTCACTACATGTGTAAGGAAACTTGCAACAAAGAATATAATCATTTTCACATAACACATAATAGATCTGAAATAAATATGTAATTAAAATTCACATGTAAGAGAATAGACAACATACCCACAAAAAATTGTGACACAAGATATATCTTGGGAAATCGTCATTGAGGGAAAAAAATACCAGCCTCCAAAAATATCCATCACCATGTATTGTTTAGCAAAAAACACTATTGAAATACAATCATGAAAGCCTTCAAAGCCATAGCCATAGCCAAACAATCCATGAGAACAAGCATGAATCCAAATATCCCATGCCATGCTTTCAACCTTCACAAATGCCCGCTTGGCTAACCTGTCAAGCCTTGTCCTACTCGACTCTTGCCTTTTTCCCTTCTATCTTCTCACTAACAACCACCCTTGTGGCTGCTTATATAGTAGCAAGTCCCACAAAACCACCAAGTGGTATTACATAAACCATGTGCTACCTAACCCATTGACCCCACATTTAATATTAGAATTTTAATTCTTTTCTCCAATATTAAATAATTATATGAAATTTTATCAGAATGTTAAAATACAAATCATTAAGTATATCTCATGGGAATCTTTGCATGTTACATGTCCATCCAAGTGCAACATTACATAATAAAATAAAATAATAGAATATAACAATATTATGAAATGTGTTCAACACCCATTATCTCAACAATCTCCCACTTGTTGTATACATTGCATAGGGTCATTCTGTAACCACATAAATGAACAAGGGAATAATCCCTCCTAGCACATCCACCATCATGGATCAAAGTACAATAAGTGCTCCACCTTGGTACCCACAAAAAAATCAAAGTATCAAACATCTTAAACATAAAGGATCTCACCTCCTATTATGCCACTACCACCAAACATATATAGAAGTCATCCAAAGAGAAAGCCACCCAACCTGTTGCATTAGAAGATCATAAAATCCTATATCAACTAAAATGACAAGCACAAAAACCTAATTCAAAGGTAATCACATGTATCTATAGTTGTCAAAATAATATCCATAGTTGAAATAACACCCACAAAAAGTGCAAAAGCCATCCAAATATCCATACCTCCAAAGGTATACCAAGTAAATCTCACATCACCAACATATCTAATCTGTAACTTGCAATCACAAACCTCAAAAGAAATACCTACCACATATGTATCAAGAAGCTCCAACTATAAAAGATAATGCCAAATCTATAACCAATCCACTCACAACATCTCAAAGAAGTGAATCCATGTAGGCTCAAGGACATCTACAACACATAAACCAACAATTTGCAAGAACAAATCTGATAACAACTCTCCTTCAGTCTCCCAAGTTCTCCACAACCAACAGAGGAAAGAGATAAAGGAATAATAATGTCATCTCTCACATGACATACATGAACACAAACCAATGATCACAATCTCTAACCAATCTCAAATCCAATGTAAGTGAAACCGAACATCCAGGAAGATAACCAAGACCAAAGAGAAACCATGCAAATCATAACCTGTATCATGTCCTTCTACACACACCTCTAGATGTAAACTATACAAGTATGATCTCCTCCATAAAACCCCAACCAAGAAGCCTCAAAAATACCCAAACCATACCATATAACTAATCATGGATATAAACCTCTCACAAGAAGATCAAACTCATAAACCATTCCTAAACCAAGGAATATGCACAATATAATACCATATCCCAAACTCAACCAACATAGAAACATATACACATGGAGATAACCAATTCTAAACCATCTCTCAGATGAACCCATCAGAACTAACTCATGTACCATAGTTCAAAATTCATATCCATGAAAGATAAGCATAAACATAATGCACCTGAGATAAATAATGGGCTATACCTCTTAAGTAGAAAACCATTGAGTAGACCAAGAGTGGGGAATGAGAATGCTCATCAAGATATCTAGGTCTCTAACCAAGAATCATCTAAGAACAATATCCTCTCGAGTCATTATTAGGTGAATGTCCCTCAGACTTACTACTAAAACCATCAAACATCCCAACAAATACTTCTCTAATCAAAGAGAAATCAACATCACCATCATCTCTAAGTATCCATGAGCACCTGTAACCAAGCCAACTCCAAATTCAACATAACAATATCATGAAGTATCCAACTTATGATCAATGTAATCAATACAAAGAAACTAAACCAAGACCAATGTCAAAGTTCCAACCATGGCCTCAGGAACAAAAACATGACAACATGATCTAAACCATCTCAACCAAAGAGATAACATACTCCATATAACATACTATAACATGTCAAAACTCTAAATGCATATCAAGAGTATACCATGACATAAAAAAATGAAACCATCCTAACACCAAAGATCACATGCCAAATGAAAGCATAAACCACACCTTTACCAAGAACCCCATTAGTCCTCAACATGCAACTATCTCCACATACCATGAAAAAAACCATATCTACACACCATGAAGATAACTATGAACCCCATAAGTCCTTAAGATTTAACCATCTTCACACACCATGAAGATAACAAATGCACATGTCAAAGATGCTTCTGCAGCAATAGGATGTAAGACAAACCTCCAAATCTACAAAAACTCAATAAATATATCAATGCCAACAACTCCCACTAAACTATGGTACCAAGTCACCTATGGCATCATAAAATCTGTATCTTGCATGAAGATCCTCCAGGTCTACACCCACACAACCAAAATGTCAATACCAAGTGAGACCGAGATCTCCAAACCCAAGAAGATACAAACCAAACTAGGAACTAATCCTGTATTGTCACCTGATCACTGTCACAAGCTTCCACTAAACCATGTATCCAAGCTATCCATGACATCATGATGAAAAAATATCCTCTAACCATGAGAATCAACCAAGACATTAAACCATCAAAGAACTCAAAGTGCACATCATGAGCTCCTCAAAAGAAACTAAATAACCATGATCCTCAACCAAGAAGATATACCACCATAACCATATCAGGAATCCAAATCGATGAACATCAAGGATGTACCTATATATCCAATCATGTTATACCAAATATCTATGACACCATGATCACATCCATGAATTAAGAAACTAACTCTCAAAATTTTCAACCTGTCAGTATAAAATAGTCAACCACAATTCTCCACCATGACTATACTTGGTAACAGCATATCATCCCTTCTATATAAAGAAAAAAATCATAAAATCATGTGACTTAGGACATAGAAAACTCAAATTCAAGCCACCAATTTTAATATGCATCAATAATGAAAGATCAATAGGAAAAGACAACCCACAACTAAGCTATAAATGCAACTTGTAGGTATAAACCACTCACAACACTGCACAACTTGTAAACCCAACAAGTCATTATACATATCCAAACCAAACAGTAATAACCATATCATCATGAGACCAATATAAAATATGAACTGAGTATACAATGACATCAAATCTTAAATCTCCAAAATATACAATGCCATAAACTCACAATGTTACCATAATTAATATATATCATAAATTGTTTAGATCAATATATCACCAAGTAAATTATGCCAAACCTACCTATATCTAAACCAATGTGTAGATTTCTCCAAGAGCTTTCCATTGACTACTCGAAGACCAAAATATGACTCTGTATGTCCAAGTTATGCCCTAATTTGTGCTCAAAATAAATAACATCTAACTTTTAGACTTTTAAAACTTGACAAAATTTCAAATTCACAGAACAAGACCTATACCAAATTGTAGTGCTTTGAATTAGATTTTCAATGCCTATAAGAAGTCTGAATTCTGATATCTTGAGAGAAAGTTATGGTCATTTTACTAAGACAGTCTTTTTACCATTTTCACTGCAATTTTTTTTGTGACCAAATATCCGACAGGATTAAATTTGATGGCCATCATTGACTAAAACTAAAAAGCTCTTTCATTTCCTCTGAACATGGCCAAACTAGGGCATATTATATATCAAAACTTATGGAAACATCAACCCATATCCAATAGTGAGGTCTGTTTTTACCCATGAGGTCATTTTTGCAAGCTCCCCCTAAATCCCCCATTTAAATGAAACATCCAAAAAATTCTTTTGACCAAAAATTTCACATACCCAAAATCTACCAATATCCCATCATAATAGCAAATGCAAAGCTATGAGATTTGTAATTAACAACCTATGAAACCTATATATCTTGCCCTTCTTTTTATCCTCTCATCCATTCTCATGGATTCAATCTAGGGTTACAATAATAAAACCATAGTTTTGATATCACTTGTAAGGAAACTTGTAATAAAGAATACAATTATTTTCACATAACTCATAATAGATCTGAAATAAATATATAATTAAAATACACATGCTCACAAAAAATTGTGACACAAGATATACCCTAAGAAACCCTCATTGAGGAAAAAAAACCCAACCTCCAAAAGCATCCATCACCATGTATTATTTAGCAAAAAACACCATTACAATACAACCATGGAAGCCTTCAAAGCCATAGCCACAACCAAGAAATTCATGTGAACAATCATGAATCTACACATCCCATGCCATGCTTCCAACCTTCACAAATGCTCCCTTGGCTAACTTTTCAAGCCTTATCTTGCTTGACTCTTGCCTTTTTCCCTTCTATCTTCTCACTAAGAACTACCCTTGTGACTACTTATATAGTAGCAAGTTCCACAAAACCACCAAGTGGTACTACATAAACCATGTGCTACCTAACCCATTGATCTCATATTTAATATTGAAATTTTAATTTTTTTTCCAATATTAAATAATTACATGAAATATTATCACAATGTCACAATACAACTCATCAAGTATATCCCATGAGAATCTTTACATGTTGCACATCCATCTAGGTGCAATATTACATAATAATATAAAATAATACAATATAACAATATTATGCAATGTGTGCAACACCCATTATCTCAACAACATGTTCCTAGCGGTCCTAGAATTCTTAGGACTCCTAGGGACAAATATCATATGTTTAACTGGGTTGAAAGGACTTTCAACTCATTTTATGACAACATATATCCCTAATGGTCCTAGTTCCCCTAGGGACATATCTCATATGTTCAAATGGGTTGAAAGAGGTCATAGAATACCCTATGACCCCTTTTGATCCATTCATTGACAACATATGTTCCATAGGGTCCTAGGGCCCCTAGGGACATATGTCATTATGGTGTGTGTCAAAAGGGCTCATAGGATACCCTATGATCCCTAGGGGTTGTAGGATCCATAGGGACATATGTTATCATATAGTGGGTCAAAATGTGTCATTGGATACCTTATGACCCCTTTCAACCCATTCAAACAAATGAGATAGGTCCTTATGGGTCCTAGACCCTCGAGGACGTATGTTGTCATGAAATAGGTTGAAAGGGGTCATAGGATACCTTATGACCCATTTCAACCTATTTGAAGGAATGATATATGTCCCTAGGGCTCCTAAGACCCCTAGAGATGTATTTTTATCATGGAGTGGGTCAAACCTATGACCCCTTTTGACCCATTCAAAATGATCCAAGTGGATCTAGAAAAACCCAAAATTTCATAGTCTCACAAATCTCTCAAATTCAACATCATTGCAAAGAGCTCATAAAATTGGACTTGGCACAATTTTAATAGGGTCAAAAGGATCTCATATGCAAAAGTTATGCTTAGTCAAATTTATGGTCAAAATAGTGAACCAATGGTTGAATGGGAAAAAATGGATTGTCCCAAATCCATATAAAAAATTATACCAAGTTTTAGTGCTTGTTACGCTGATTCCAAAAATATTTTTTATTTTGAAAATAGAGTTTGTATGTAAAAGTTATGGCTAGCCAAAGTTATCTAGAAAAGAGTTGACCACATGACATCAAAAACCTAGTCAATATCTTGATCCAATCTTGAAGAGACACATGGAAATCAAATTGGTGATGTGGAAATCAAAAGATAACACATGGTAGCTTTTTAGTGACATGAAATATATGTGGCATTGGATGTGGATGAGTAATTTGGTGCCACGTGGCACACCTGCATGGTCAAATAATTTTGGAAAATGAGTCTTGATGTTTAAACTCAGAACCTCTCTTCTATTAACTGTTTTGTCTTCCATCATGCCACTTGTGTTCAACTTGACTATAATGGAACGAACCTTATTTTTTTTTATTCTAAAAAGAAAGGAAAAAACAAGAATAAGACAAAAGTGAAAGTCACATTAGCTAAACCTACAACTTACAATTTCCCACTAAACTGCCCAACCCATAAGCTATGTGTTTTTTAGGAATAAATGTTGACTTTCCTTTATATAACTTTATCCTTTGGTGGAAAAGAGTGAAAGGAGGTTTCTTAGTTAAAAAAAAATCTCTCAAATATATTCCTTAGCTGATTTGATAAGGATTTTAAATGACTTTATAGATATTTTTAAGGATTATGGGCTCATAATTGGGATTAAGGGGAATTTCACATATTTTTACTCTATATAGGAGATATGGGGATTTTTTTGGAATTTTTTTGGTTAATCCTATATAGTCCATGTAATTGTATATAAAGGGGGTGAGTTTGGCATTTGAAAGGAGGAAAATTTGAAGATTTTTTCAAGTAATTAATTATAGTTTGCAAAATTATTCTAGGAGGAGAAATTGGTATTGGATTAGAGGATTTTTTCTATAGATTTTCAGTAAAGGGGGAGACAATTTATACCTTGTGAGAGATTTTGTAAGAATGAAGACCTTGTGAAGTGTCTTCAAGTGCAAGGAAGGAGACTGTGAATAGGTGCTTGAAAGATTGGGCCTTGTAATAAGGTGTTTGGCCTGACAACATTAATAAAGTGGTCCCCAAATTGAGAAGCAAACCCAGAGACATAATCCTTCCTAGACGAACTCCATTATCAAAGTGTTTGCATCTATTTTGATCCTCTCTCTTATTCTCTCATTTCTTCTAGTGTATTTATCTTTTCTTTTATGCAATTAAGCACATCATTGATTTGAAGTGTTTAAAGCATAAATCTTGTAATTTCAACAATTTTAAAATACACATCCATACAATTACTTCGTAGATCAAGGATTAAATTTGTATTTTGGTTTAAGTTATAAAACTTTTAAATCCCAATTTACAAATCAATTTTGGTATCAGAGCCTATTTTACAATAAAAATGCAGGTGGTGAATTTTAATGAGGTTAAAATTGAAATGAGTGTTGGAATAGTTTAGAATAATTGAGAGGGGGTGTGAATCAGTTATCCAAGGTCCTAAAACTCCCAATAATACTTTTCAATTCTTAAAAAACTCATACATATATCTCCTTGTCATGTATCTTGCATGCATCCATCACATCATTCAAAACTTAAATTTGTAGGTTACTATCCTAGGTCAAAATCACTTTGCAGAAATGTAATCATGAAACATAACATAACCATTCACACATATGACACAAGGATTTATATATGGAAACCCAATTTGGGAAAAATTACCAGTAACATGCTACTAATTCTCACTTTTTTGAAGTGATTCCCAGTGAAAGGCCAACTTTGTTAAAGGGTCCAATACACACTATTAAATGTGACCTGGTTAAAGGATTTCAATTACCTTGTTAGGAGTGAGCTTTGTTAGAGGACTTTAGTGTTGGAAATACAATACGAAAGTTAAACTCTAAGGGATTGAGGTGCAGGTGGGGGGGGGGGGGGGGTGAGTCAGTCCCTTCAAAACTTTAACCTTAAAATCATTCACCACACATCCATCTCACAATTTGCATGTAAACTAAAATACCAAATTAAACATACCCATCCATAACATGAAAACAAATAAAAATTCAACATATATATGAGACAAGATATTTGGTTACCTAGAAACCCTTCAATGAGAAGGTAAAAATAGGGTGGGGATGACACCAACAAATCTTCACTACTATAGTTGTAAAGTGTATCTAATGAAAGTTACAATGTTTGATCATAAACTATGATCTACCCTGTGAAAGGCCTGCCCTATTAAAGGCTTACAAGATTGTTAGATCTTACCCTATTAAAGGATTTCAACACTCTGTTAGAAGTGTGATTGATCAAATGACTTAAACTTACATTAAAGTAAGTACCATATTAAAGGATTTACAATAGCATGTTAGGACTACTTTATTAAGAGATTTAATTGATTCACCTATTATAATGTCTAAGTAATGATCCCGTGGTTAGCACTCTACTGCTAGATAATAGATCATCTCTTTACATGTATCTTTGACCCTCTCTGATCAGATGTATCACTTCTGTCATCTAACTTCTTTCCTCTATTCTCCTCTAATTGATTTTGCAATTCATAACATGATTCACAATCCTTAGCCACCATGACGAGCATGAAAACTTCTCTCTTCTCACATATAATGTTTTAGCATTTTCCTTCCTTAAGAAGACCTAGGTGACTTAGGATTAGGTAGGAATCAAAAAATTTGATTCATCCATTTTTCTATTTAATCCATCACTTCAACTAATTGGTTGCATTTACTACATAGGGATCCTCAATATAGATTCATTCTTATCATCTAGAATTGCAAAAAAATCCTTAAGTTAGCTCAAAAATGGTTTACATAGAAGTTTTTACCATTACAAACAACTATGTCCAAAACTATTTTACTCAGCACTTGAAGTCTCCGATGCTTGGCATCCACTGTATCTTCATTGCTATAACTTGGCCTCTCAATGACTTGGCATCTATTGATCACTCAACATCTAAATCACTTGGCATCAACTGTTTGTTTGACACTTGAGTGACTTAGCACATACTATTTATCTCACTCAACATACACTATCTAACAAAGTTTATGCTTGACATACATTACTTGTTCGGCATGAACTAAGTTCTATCTTGTGAATGACATAAGTGTATTGTCACTCATCTATCAAAATCAATATAAGATTAACAATCTCCCCCTTTGACATGAGAGGTAAAAACACTTGGTCACGCATGAATAACCTTAACTAATGAGCATAACTCAGATAATCTCTATGTAGTATTTGGCTTACATACAAAATTTCAAAACTTCAAAATTTTGGAACTTGTGACTTATTAGTCATAACTCAAAATTTTATAACTCCCCCTGAGTTGATTTTCCTTTTTTGAATCTGAATACTCTTGCTAAGTAAGTATACTATATTTGTTTCTATAATGACTCCTCCTTAGTTTGGTCTCCCCCAATTCTTATTCATTCTCCCCTTTTGTCTTTTTCAAAATTCATTCCCCCCTTTCTTGACACTTATGTCATGGATGATACATGAATAATGTGTTCATCCAAGAATGATTTATGGACCTCCATTATAATCTTTAGTGTTGCATCCTAGTTGTCACATGCTAACTCTAGAGATTTGATCTAAATATCTAACTCAACAATGAGGTTAACTTGGCTTTCATGAGTAGAAACATAGGGATCTTTCTTCATTAATGTTTATACAAAGGCTAGTTCCTTGTGCAACACCTCCATGTGAGGGGTCAAGATGGATTGGATGATGATTAGTGTAGCTCAAATGTTGGTATCTTGAGCTTGTAATGCTGCTAACTAACCTTGTGCTAACAAAAAATTTCTAAAATGAGACTGACGTTGACCAGGAGATTATTGTAGGATTTTACCCATTGACTTCAAATCTCCCTCTAGGTGGTCAATGTGTCTTTGCACTTCTTGTGTGAACAAAGTTGTATCACACAACTTGGTGTAAAGAGAGAAAATGTTATACAAAACCTTCTTCACACCATCAATTTTGTTTGACTTAAACTGATGTAGTCCAATGACACTAGATACCTTTTCATTTACCTTGGCTTGAAATTTCTTCTCAGACCATTCTAGTAATTTTACATTCATGCCCAAGTCTTCATCATTTATCTTCTCTGTAATGTTTGTGAATTACTTAATGATTGGCTTTTCTTCATCAGGTGTAGGTGGGCTGAATGCATCAAGAAATATGTTCTTGATGTCATATAGTGCTTGTTTCTATCTATGCTCCCTTGTGAGTAGTTCTTGGTGTTTTTTTTTGCCTAGAGCATCATGCAATATGCTCATTTTCTCTATGGTGATTGATGTATGATCAAACTTTGGAAGTTCAATCACCTCATATAAGTTGTTATCACCATAAGATGTAACCTCAACACCTTAGATGTACTAAGACTAGGCCTTGATGACTACAATGGCGTAGCTTCTACATTCGTCCTATGAAGGGCTTGACTAGGAATAGGAGTAGCAATATCTGGTAGGGTAATCACTGTCTAAGTTGTTATTTTTTCCTCTAGTTTCATAGTCAAGACTAAATCTTCAGCCCTATCCTTCTCCTTTTTGGCAATCTTAGTTTCACGTTGTGCTTGTGTTGTCTTGTGCTTGTGTTGTAGGTGTAGGATTGGCTTCTTGACCTATTTGCACTGGTGTCCCATCTTTCTCAACTATTGAAACTGCTTGGACTAAGAAATTTTGCACCAATGTGCTAATATGTGATGTTTTTATGTACTTCCTTTGATATACTACAATAGGCATTGTAGGTTGCACATCTATAGATTGAGTGGGGGGAGGGGGGCAATGGATAATTCTTGAGTTTTCTCCCACGTAGGTGCCAATTCTAGCTTCTCAATCTCATCCACACTCACCAATATAGGATGGATGCATAGTTTTTCCTTGGTGGTGGAATCAATCAATATCTTCTTCATATCTCCTTTGTCAAGGGATTGATGTTCTAAGTGGTGTTTTTAGAGACATCCTTGATCATTAATATTTCTATTTGTTGATCCACTTTGTCCACATGAGGGGGACTGGAACTCAAATATACCTCTGCTACATTCTAATCTTACTATTTCTCTTCTTTATCTGTAGCCTCTGTATCTACTTCTTTCATAGTTCCTTCCTCGTGTCCTTCCCTTATAGATTCATTCTTTTTTATCTCAATTACCTCTTGTTCAACTTTGTCTTCACCTACTTCCATAGGTGTCTATTTATTTGAATCATCTATTGTCAACCCATATATCACTTTCCACAACTGGGTTGTCTTTTGAACAACATTTTCAATATTTTTCTATAAAATGTTAAAGGTCCTATATTTTGGATTGAATTTTCCTTTATGCTTATTAATAGCCTTTTTCATTGCAAACTTGTCCAAGTTTGGCATTAATCTTGCTAGAGTAGTCTCTCTTATATTCCTTTTAATTTTGAGACAATACTACCACCTTTGCTCAAATTTGTCATATAGAGTTTTGGGTAAAGAGTTGGGTATCTCAATTGGAGTGGTCTTAAGAGTTTCCATCATGGCATACATAGATTATTCTACTTTATTCATTTCTACCTTCCCAAGTTTTTAAAACTCAACATGTGTAAACCCTGACTAATCAACATTATTTTTGATATTATCACACAAGTTGTCCAAACTAGAAGAGGGACTATGATTTACCACTTTGTATTGGCTGTTTTCATCTCACTCACTCCTCTCCTCATTTGGTTTAGCTGGGGCTATATATTTCCTCCTTTGCCTCTGCTCAGGTTCATCTTTTTTGGTAGTTATACTAGCTCTCTTTCCTTTAGGATTCTCAACTTCCTGAGTCTTCTTAGCAATAGCCCTTGTGCTAGCCTTGGTGATAGGAACTGTAGGATTTTTTTGTGAAGGTTTCACAACTTTCTTAGGTTTTTTGGCTATTGGCTTCTTTTCTTTTCTCTTTTTACTTTCTGTAGCAATAGGTTCTTCATTGGCCTCTTCTCCCTCGACACCTTCATCAAATTCTACTTCTTCTTCTCCTTGGTCCTCACCTTGACCCTGTGTAAGAGCAAGTAGTGCATGGATAGGTGTATCTCCTTCTTCATTATCCTTTTCTTCTTTATCTCCTTCTACCTCTTCACCAAATTGTTCCTTGAGATTTTTCACAATTTTTTACTTCTTCCTCATCACATATGCTGTCTTCAAGTCCATTTTGATTTTAGAATTGGCTACATCATAGTTTCCAAATGCGATAGCCTTCTTATCTATTTCCCCTACAAATAAAGTAGTGATGGCTACATATGCCTCATCCACATTAATTTCATAAGGCAACAACCTGAGCCATCTCACCCATGGAACAACAACTTAAACATAAGTGAAATCAACATCAACTAGAAAACAAACATCATTGAAATGCTTGTCTACTAGTGACACTGGTATTCTCAGTCTACGTTTAATTTTCTTCTTAAAGTCTTCAAAATAGCTTGTCATTATAGTCTCAAAATTATCTCCAAGTTTCTCTATGTATTCTCCAATATGCACTGCAATAGACCTGTTGGTCTTCCAAGAAACTTTTCCAAATGTGGGAAAAGTGTTCTGCACATAGAAAAATATACAAACAAGTATTGAACCAAATTTGTATTATGCACTTTTTTTCTTTCTTATGGCTCCCAAGTTTTCTAATAACTGCTAGGTTGTAACTCAACAAGGTCATAAGAATGGTACTTCTTTAATATCTTATAGCCTAAATCCATAGCTATACATGGTACACTATTTAATATGCTAGATTGAAAGAACTTATGTTCGCACACTCTTATTGCAAATGCAATTAGTGGATCAATGATTATGTCTATGGTCATCCCTCTCTTGTTTCATATTGCCCTTGCATTCTTCTCAATTGCCTCTTTTGAATCACTCCTCATAGTCTTTGATCTATCTAAGGTAGGATAACTTGATACTCTTTGAATAGTCCTCATTGTGATCTTGATAGGGCTGTCTTCTAACCATACAGAGTTGTCATGTATTCTACTGAGAACTATCTTAATCCACTCTGTCTTGAATACATCAGGGAAATCTAGGGCATGGGTTAACCCTTTTCTCTCCACAATTTTTTTTTCCTCTTTCAACACTCCATTTTCACACAATTTTTGATACAAGTCCTTGATTTCCATGTCTCCTATACTCCCTACCTTACAAGTGTAGTGTGGTGCCTACCCCTAGTTTACTTTTTAGTTAGTATTGCCAAACTCTTTTAGGCTAGCTTTATGATTATGTTTGATGATTAGTGGTATTTAATTTCCAGATTGTTGGATATTATTTCTTGCTTAGTTGATTATATGATGAGATTACTTGGTACTAGTTTTTTCATGTATGTAAGATTATTCCTTGATGATGAGGATTGTTTACAATTATTTCAGTTATTTCATGATGTTAGTTAGATGGATTATTTATATGTGTTTTCTATAGATACTTACCCCATACTTGCATGTGTATGGTGTACCTATATGTTTTATTTTATGTATGATGTTTCTGATATGGTTAAGGGAGGGAGTCATAGTCACCTGCTAGTCAGAATCTACATGATGTACCACTTCCTGCCATTTCCTATTTAATTTAGAATATATGTGTATGTATATGCATAGATTTTATGTAGATTGCAGGTATTGAGTATCAACTTCCCTAAATTGCCAGGATTAGCATACCCTATCGCAATATCTCAATGGTAAGAGAGGGTAGATAACTTTTGAGTCCATATCGCTATCCTTAAACCATTTGTCCTTAAAAGTAGGGCAAGCATATGAGTTCTCTACCTTCCAAATTTGTCAAGTGATGTAAATTCATGATTATAACCCTTGATTTTAATCTAGTTTTGTGTACTTTATTATGGGTTTTCTTTTTAGTATTGAAGGTCTGTGATTAATTTATGTTATTATTTAATCAAATTAAAAGAATTATAAATGATTTAATTTAATGGGAATTTTATAAAGAAAATTCAATATTTAATTATATTTAATTAATTAAATAAAAGAATTAAATTTAAAGATAAAGTTATAGGTCTAATTTTTGGAGTGTAATAATATTAATTTAATTTAATAATAATATATTTAGCAGATCATGTTTAAATAAATGTTAAATATTATTATTACTTAAGTTAATAAATATTTCTATAAAAAACACTTCGAAAACTAAGTAAAGAGAGAGTAAATTAATTTAATAAAGATATTTTATATTGCAAAAAGTGTGCATGAAAATGTAAAAATTTATTAAATATTAAAAGAAATTGATCATTGAGTTCCCTCGCGTGCTTGCACAATCAGAGCCCCAAATCAGGGGAGAACTCTTTATCAGACATCTAAAGCTCATTTTTTTGAAGAAATAGGTTTTGGAGAAGCAATTTTTAAAGAAGGAAGTTTTTTAGAAGAAAGAGTTTTTCTCGCATTCTTCGTGAGATTGCATGTTTGCATGCTAGCATCAAATTCAGGTAGAATCTTATGATTAATTTACGCAATAAGATTTCTAACTTTCTAATCTTCTATTTTCTTCATGTTTGGATAGTTCCGTTCTTGGATATTTGTAGATTTGTTTGATATCATTGATGAAATCCTATTGTGAATCTTAATTTATCTTCGTATCAAAGTTATCTATGTTTGAGGAATTAAGTTTTGGAACCCTCATTCTGTGAATTTTAATAGTTGGGTATTTTTAATTAGGAAGGGTTGTGGAAAGAAATTGAATTATAGCATGAAAATTCCATTGATTCATTGGGTTTTCCCTATCAAATTAAATCCAAAATTTTTATTAAAAAAATAAAAATAAAAATTTAAGAAATGATAGGGGGTGTGTTTAAAAAATAAAAATTGATGGGCGGGGCCACCAACCCCCACCCGCCCCTTATCTTTCTCCCTACCCTCGTGGTGTACGAGATCACAGTGCATCTACTGTGACAACAACAGGTATTGCTAACGCAGGACCTGCTCTAATCGCAACAGAGTCTGCTACAAAAACGTACAAGTTGCAGGCTAGCAAGCCTTTAAAAATGCCAGAATATTATTTAATAATTATTTAATTTTTAATTAAATAAAATATTATTAATGTTTTTAATAACATTTTTTAATCAATTATTAAATTTATTAATAATTAATAATTTTATTTATTTTAGTTTATTATTAATTAATTAATTAAGTTAATTTAGTTTAATTAACTTTTATTAATAAGTAAACATGATTTTTATATGTTTTAAATGGAAATGTTATTATTTAATGATTTTGATTATAAATAATCTTATGATTATTTTATTTAAAATAATCGATAATTATTACTAAATAATTTAGTAATAATTATTTAAATAACTTTATGATATTTAATTGAGACATGATTTATGAGTTTTGATTATGTAAAAATAGGTTTTAAAAGATGCAAAACCTTTAACAAAGTATCAAAGAAGAACTAACATAAGAGTTCAGAAAATAAAAGGCCTCAGTTAGCAAACAAAAAAACATAGAAACATGAGGCCAAGTACAGCTATGCAGAAAAAGACAACAAAAAGAACGCATAAGGATAACACCTAGACAACTAAGGTGAAAATGGGTTCAATTATATGGGGATTTTATGAACTTTATCAAATCAAAAACTTACAATGAAATGAAATCTCGAACCTTACTGTAAACTCAAATTACATATTTTCAAAATCAAACAAAACTATGAAACTACACTATTAGTTGTACACTTTCTTGTGTGTTGGGTTTGGGGTTGACTTAGAGTGTAGACTAGTTTTAGGATGTCTACTAGAGGTCAAGAGTTATTGTTTTGGTGATTACATATGTTTTCATGATTTGGATTATGTATACTTTCTTGGACCAATAATGTTAGGATGACCGTATTAGTGATGCTTGTATTTTGAACAATGATTTCAGTACTTGCCAGTTGCTTGTCTAAGAACTGATGTATAGTATGTGGTCTTTTGATATCTTTCTTCTTTTTTTGAAGCCTAGGGTAGGTTATCTGAATGTGATATTGGGAAGTGGCTTGCAATGGAGGCCGAGGCCCTAAAGAGGGTGACGAGTAACCATTGTAGGTTATTTTTAATAAGTGATAACACTATATTAAATGAGAGTCTAATAAGAGTCTTTGTCTTTCCTCATCCATGCCTCGAGTTCTAGTACAAACTAGGATGGGAGTAGAGAGGATACTTGGTTGCGACCTTGGTTAGTTAGTATGCCTTGTCAGTACAAAAGGATACTAGTGCCACATAGAGTCACTAGGGGGCCAACATATTAAAAGACTAGCCGAGTAACCTTAGAGTTGGCTCATGTGATGAAACTTGCCCACTTGCATAGTAGATTCCCTATGTGTCTTTGTTTGCCTTTGGGTTTAGATGTCACATGTATCTTGGTACCTTGAGTTAGATTTCTCTTAGGATTTTCCCTTAACCCTATATATTACTTTTGACTTTTGGGATTGTTATCATATTTAGGACTTGAGACTGTCTCCTTAGCACAATGGGAGTGGATCCTTTTCAGGTTACCATGAGGTTGGGTGGTAGTGCTTTTTACTTTTACCATTGAGATCCATTAGTTCAATGTGATGGCTTCGAGTTCCCTATTTTGCATTTACTTTCATTCTATCTTTCTGTACTATGATGGATGGTTATTCCTATTGTATTGTATTTTATTTCATGGATCTTCAAGAGATGATGCAATCCATTTTATAATATACATTCTTTCATTCTTTCATACCCTGTAACTTGTACAGTGGATGATTGTGGATTTTGATTATTGCCAAGTGACATTTAGGATAATTGTATATTATTTAAATGGATTTGTACTTGTACTTATTCTTTAATGTGGATGTGTTATAAATTGGTTTTAGTATTAATTAAATTTAAATATGATTCAGCATCATGAGACCGCTAAGAATTGTAATCTATTTTATGGTATGTGTTTACGTGTATGTTATTGCTTCTTCTATTTTATATGTGTTGTTGTTATGTTATTATTTTTCAAAAAAAAATGTTTGGCAAACTTAATGAAACTTTAGGTTAACTTCTTTTGGGTTCCCTAGCGGGGTGTTACATGTAGCAACGCCTTACATGTTGTATCATTAATACTTGTGGTAGTATCATAGGTAACACACCAGACGGGTCTCCTTTGTATGAAATATCATGAATTTCCTAAAAATGTGGTTATCAATTAGAGACATTACAAGGTTAAGATGCCAACATTCATGCTACACTGATGAACATCCAGTCCATGTTGAGCCCTCACATGGAGGTGTTGTACAAGGAATTGGCCTTTGCATAAGCATTAATGAAGAAAGATCCCCATCTTTCTACCCATGAAGGCCTAGTTAACCTTGCTACTGAGTTAGATATTTAGCTCAAATCTCTAGAGGTAGCCTGTGACAACTGAGATGCAACACTAAAGATTATAATGAAGGTCCATAAATCATTCTTGGACAAACACACTTCTCATGTAACGCCCATGACATAAGTGTCAAAAAGGGGGAGAATGAATTTTGAAAAAGATAAAAGGAGAGAATGAATAAGTTTTGAGGGAGACCAAACTAAGGGGGAGTCAATACAGAAATATATGCAACATATTTACTCAGCAAGAGTATTCAGATTCAAAAAATGACAATCAACTATACAATCCTTAACCACAACAACAGAAGAGCTAGACACCATTACAACTATTTAGGGTTTGCATAAATTCAAACTGTATAGCTTAGCACACAAGAAATACCTTGGAAAATTTGACATTTAGTGACGAGTAGTAGTTGAATCTAGTTCGCAAATTATTGAATCAATTTCTCCAATTTTCCTTATGCTCTTCATGCTCTCTTCCAATATCGAATGATTGAAAATAAGTTGAAAAATGACCATATAACCCTTGAAACTTCATAATAAATGCTCAGTGCTTACATAGTGGTAAGCTTGGCTCCAATAGTAATTTTTGACTCACTTAGCTTCCATTTAATTTCTACCATGCTCGGCAACTATAGTGAGCTTGGCCAACACTATCAGCTTCGATAGCTCAATATCAACTAAATTTTTACTCAACAACAACAATGAAACATTTCATGCTTAGAAACAACATGAAAACTTATATATTTCTTGTAGGTTCTAACCAATACTTGGCATCTTACTTCATGCATATATGATATTTTCAGAACTGAATCCTTGGAATTGATGTATAATTGAACTTTGAAATATTAGTCCCACATATACCTCTTGATTACCTAATTGCAGGTGGTGTGATCACCTAATCTATTGGATGAAGTGATCCCATCTGAACTTAATGTGCTACAATATTCCTTTTCCTTCCATGTCTTGTTCATCTGCACTTTGACTTCTCCAACATCAACCTTTCCCTTGCCTTTATTAAATTCACTGCTAGGTGCTTTTGACTTTGTTGAACAATTTCTGCTTATGTGACTAGTCTTCAAACAACTAAAACATGTAGTTTGAATCAACTATCTATTGTAGTCACTTTTGAAATGTGTTTTGATGAATTTCTTAGCAACATGTCCACACTCTTGACAATAGTGATAGTTATACCTTGTATTGTAATCCCAATTGTAGGATCTATTAGTATGGTTTACCTTAGCTTTCTTATTTGATGTCCAATTAGGCTTGGATCTGCACTTATATGCTCTATGTACATACTTCTTCTAGTTGTAGTAGTAACCTTCAAATCTTTGTGTGCTTGTAGTCATGGTCTTGCATTCATGTGCCTAATGTCCTTTATTGTTGCACTTATGATAGCTACCCATGAATTTCTTCTTAGGGTTTTGATTTGCATTGTTGCTCCTATAGAAATTTTCTATATGACCTATCTTTCCACAATTATGACAAGTAGGTTTGTAGTTCTTACCTTTTTTGTTTTGTTCACCACTTTTAGATGATTCTCCTTCTTCATTACTGGTGTATCCCAATCTAGTAGTATCATCATTAGATCTAGGAGATCTCATCAATTTCTCAAAATACTTGATGACTTCACTAGGTTTGTTGAAAGTTTTAGCAAATTATTTTTCTCTCTTCAGATCATTTCTCAATTTTTCATTCTTTAATTTAAGGGTTGTAATCTCAATATCCTTTCTATTCAATTCATGCTTGGTAATCATCATTTGATTTATTGTTTCCAGTTGCATGTGAGAAATCCTATTTACCTCTGATGTTTTCTCTTCTAGTCTATTGGTCAGTATCCTTTTGTCATCTTCAATCATGACTTTGTCTTCCTCAGCTTTCTTTTTCTACTTGGTCACCTCATATAGCAATGCTAATTAGAATTCTTGTTCTATCTTAAGATTTATGACCTATTAAGTTAGGGCACCATTCTTTTCCATCAGATCTGCAACTAATGCACCAAGTTCACTTGATTTTTTATCCACAAATAATTTAGTAGT
Source organism: Cupressus sempervirens (assembly GCA_028749045.1). Lineage (NCBI taxonomy): Eukaryota > Viridiplantae > Streptophyta > Pinopsida > Cupressales > Cupressaceae > Cupressus > Cupressus sempervirens. The sequence continues at coordinate 211,386,134 of CM053792.1, forward strand.
GTCTTCCTCTTGGTAATGTGTATCATTCTCCTCACAAGCTATCTCTTTCCTTCTCTTTAATGAGAACTTTAAATCATTTCTTGCTTCATTGAACTAATGTAGGGGAAGTTGGATTTCAACCTTCTAATTCTCAATAGTCTTTCCCAACTTGTAGACTTCCATCTTCAAGATCTTTCCTCAAAGCTGCAAAGATTTCCTTTCCAGAGAACAATGCTTTCATACCAATTATTGGAAATATAATAGGGAAATTAAACTCTGAGAGGGTGGGGGTTAATCAGTCCTTCAAAACTTTAACCTTAAAATCATTCACCATACATCCATCTCACAATTTGCATGCAAACTGAAATACCAAATCAAACATACTCATTCATAGCATGAAAATAAATAAAAATTCAACACATATATGATACAAGATATTTGGTTACCTAGAAACCCTCCAATGAGAAGGTAAAATTGGGGTGGGGATGATACCCACAAATCTTCACTATTGTAGTTGTAAAGTGTATCCAATGAAGGTTACAATGTTTGATCATAAACTATGATCTACCATGTGAAAGGTCTTCCTTATTAAATGCTTACAATATTTTTAGATCTTACCCTACTAAAGGATTTCAATACCCTATTAGAAGTGAGCTTGATTAAAGGACATAAAATTACAATGAAGTAAGCACCCTATTAAAGGATTTACAACAACATGTTAGGACTACTCTGTTAAGAGATTTAACTAAATCACCTATTAGAATGTCTTAGCAATGATCCTGTAGTTAGCACTCTGCTACTGCATAACACATCACCTCTTTGCATGTATCTTTCATCGTCTCTGATTAGATGTATGACTTCTATCCTCTAACTCCTTTCCTCTATTCTCCTCTAACTAATTTTTCAATTCATAACTTGATTCACAAATCTTTAGCCACCATGAATGCTTTGTTTGAGCATGCAAAATTCTCTCTTTGTATATACAATGTTTTAAGGTTTTCCTTCCTTTATAAGACCTAGGTGACTTAGGGTTAGGTATAAACCAATGATTGTGATTCATGCATTTTTCTCTTAATCTATCCCTTCAACTAATTGGTTTCATGTACTACATAGGGATCCTCAATATAGATTAGTTCTTATCATCTAGATTCACAAAACAATCCTTAAGTCAGCTCAATTATGGTTTCCATAGAAGTTTGTGCCATTACAAACAACTATGTCAAAAACTATTTTAGTCGACACTTAAAGTCTCTGATGCTCTACATCTGCTATATCTTCAATGTTGTAACTCGACCTCTGAATGACTTAGCATCCATTGATCACTTGGCTTCAACTGTCTACTCGACACTTGTGTGACTCAGTACATACTATTTATCTCACTTGGCGTACACTATCTGACAAATTATGGTTGACATACATTACTTGTTCGACATGAACTAAATCCTATATTGTAAATGACTTAAGTGTATTGTCACTCATATGCTAAAGCCAATATAAGATTAACATTTAGATCATTCCATTAGAATGCCACCCAATTAAAGGATTTACAAATAACTATTAGGTCAACCTTAATCCAAAGGATTTACCCTAAACTGATACAATTTCTAGAAAGTAATAGTAAGGCTTGATCTGATAAAAAATTACAACTCACTTTGCAAATTATATAGCTCTATTTTTGTCCTCCATTCTTCTTGGCTTAATTCATTTTAGCTCTGATTGCTTGTTCACCCTTCAAGTATTCATCCCCTTAAGCCTTCTTGCTTTGCATGCCAATTACATACTCTATAGTTTGGCCTCCATATGAAGTAATTCCCTAGACTCCTTGTCTACTTAGGGTTTTTCATACATCTCCTCTAGTCAACTATTTCTTCATGCCTTGTATCCCCTTATAAAGAGAAATTATATATTTTTCCAATCAACTACAATCATCCATTTTAGGATTAGGTAGGATTCATTGAATCTACCCATGTTTCTATTTTTCTTCCTCTAGAAACTTCCTTTACAATCCTCCTCAAATTTTCCTCAAATGGTTTACCTTGAATTATGTGCAACCAACTTATCAAGCCTATCTTCCATATGGTTCACATAATCCAAAAAATCAAACTTGTTAGCTCAGATTCATTGAATTCATGATCCGACTCATAATACTATCACTCGACATTGACTAACCTCTGATGCTTGGTACACACTTTGTTGCTTGACATCCACTAGTAGTTCACTCGGTACATACTAAAGTTTAATGATACTCGACATCAACTAAAATTTACTTGTCTTACACTATGTTAACTCAACATACACTGAATATTCATTTTTCTTGGCTCCAACTTATTTTCTACTCGACTTGCACTAACATTTCTTAGTGTCATGCCCAAAATTTACTAACAAGAATAACACAACAATATATTTTTCTTCTTCTTTTTGCTTCCTAAGGAATACCTCAACGTTCAATATAACAATACCAATATCTTTCCAACAATTCTTCATGGACTTATACTTGATGGTGCTATATCCATAACATTACATAAGTATGAGAGGCTATCTCTACATAAGATAGTGATACGTCAAATTTTATAATATAATTAAATACCCGATGGATCCTATGATATTATTTTTCTTGCATACACATACCTACCTAAATAGTATTTTATCATTAATATACTCTAACCAAAATGTTAACTTAGTGATTATGCATTATTGACTAGCTTGCTAAAATTATTTATTAATTATAATAATCTTTTTAAAAATTTAATAACTAATCCAAATGACACTAACATATCACTCTTAAATAATATAATCCTACTTAAGATACACTTACTCACAAATCATCACCACATAATCTTTTTAAGACATTAATACTGCCCCCCTATACATTAATACAATTTACACTGAAAAAGACACACTCTGCCCCAAATGATTAAATAATTTAAATAAATTAAAAGAACAACTATAACTACCTATCTAAAAACACACTCCCCTTCCAAGGTGACATCAACCAACTTGCCCTAGTGGTCTTACCGAGGTGGGACGACCTTCAATGCTATGGAAGGTGCAGGCACCAAGATGGGAAGGTTTAGTTTGGATCTGCACTTCTTCTTGACCCGAAAGCTCACTAATGATTTGCTGGAAAGGAGATATCTTGTGTGGAGACCCTGACACATGATAGGGTGATGGGACGCTGAAAAGGTGCCCACATCTCCTCCTCTAGCGAAAAGTTTAGACAATAATAATCTATCTTTTCTCAAAACCAAGGCATATTCATAAGGGCAAGACAACTCTAGTACCAAGGTGTCATGATGCTAACTTGGGTCATGTTTCAACACACAATTTACTCCTTCCCTCATTCCAAGCGGATTCTAACTTGCAAATCTCGAGTCATTACATCCTGCACTTTTCAAACCAAACTAAAACAAATCTTATCATTTCCCAAGAGATGGCATCTAAGAGGATAGTGGGGTCATCTTTTTGGCAAACGTGTTTGACTTCCTTAGCCTCAAAGGATAATAGGCGCCAAACTTAGCCCTTGCAGCATGGTATAAAAGTTATGTTTTATTTTTCTTTCAAGGTAGGTAACGAATTTATGGGGGGTCTATCCTATGTTAGTGGGGACATCCTGCATCACATGTCTTCCAAGGCTTAGAGATAGGTTGTTGACGCCAGGGTGGTGGTGGGGAACCCCACGTCCTCCAAGTCTTATCATAGTTTCACTTTTAAACATTCTCTCATCTGTAGATAATCGCTAGGTAATGAGGGGTAGAGGTAGGGTAGGAGTCATGTGAGTTCCCTTATTTCAAGACCAAATCGCATGTATGAACCTATGCAATCTTAGTTTATAAATTTAATTTTATTAAAATGTCTCTCTTTCCAATACAGGAGTAAGTACGGACAGCTTTGGGCTAAGGACAAAAAAAACATTATAATATATATTCTTTTAAAGATTTGTGCTTTATGGTATGGGGTCGATTTGGACAAGGGAGGAAAATATAACATTTAAAATTTTCTACTTCCCTTCTACTCGTGTGGTCTGATCCTTGCATGGGTCGATGTGTTAGTTTCTTTTTAAGTACTTATAAATTCATGACTTGTCTTCACAAGTTTGAGTCACGGAATGTTTATGAACTGTATTTTCAAGCAGTTGATGCTAGTCTATTATCTCTTATTACCATTATTATTTTATTGTCTTAACTAAGTGAAGAGATGCTAAGGAATATTCTACTGAATATTATATTAGTCTGTAATAGGCAGGGTTTTTTTTTTTTTTTTTCATACTCATACAATTTCCAGAGAAGTAAAATGCACACTTCCAGATTTAACTTATTGTTCACCCATATTTGCATCTTAGTTATTATTATTATTATTTGTTTTAACTTTTACTCAAGGTTTGGTGACATGGAAACTAAGCATAGCATTGAGTATTAGTGCTAATACCAATAGATGATTAAGGCATTGAATATAATTCTCCATTGAATTATATCAATATCCATTGTGTTTTATAACTTGAGAGTCAAATCTACTATCTTTTATATGATCTACCATAAGTGAATGCATCTTACAACTATTATTCAAAATATAATTATGACTGTTTCTAAACATGAAACTCTCTCATATATGACTGAGAAGATAATCAAGTATTCTCATTGAAACTAAGAACATAAAGATAGAGTCTTATAATGCAAATAGTTAGCAGAACCTTCAAATTACTTTCATTTCTCCCATGAACTCATAGCCCACAGTAGTATATACAAAATGGAGATTTGTTTTTATAGCCCAATACAAAACAAAAGAAAAGAAACTATACTTTTACAAATACAATATTTGATGCCAAAATAATATCTCCTACTAGCTCTTCCATAACTCATGAAGCTTCAACTGATCATTTCTTAACAAGTAAGATACATATACAACATTTTCAATTATTTTCTCTACATATACATTAGATAATGATGATACAATCTCCTTTCATCACAAAGAGACAACATGAGACCTTTCAAAATCATATGAAAAATGATCATTGAAAGACATGAACACTGATCATCATGATCATTGAGAACATGGACAAGCTAGTGAATCCTCCTTCACGATTGGGGGGCACAATGTCAAGTTTTCTCATCCAAACATCAATCTGCAAGATGGTCAAGCCATTTCCATTGCTCCCTTGGGCACAAATCTGCAAATGCATCACAAGGAAAACAACAAGGACCATGGGTGCTTTCCACCCAACCATAGGCCTCCAAAGAGACCACCCCCGCACTAGGGGAACAAGGCTCAAATCGGGTTTCAGACATACTTCACAAAATTTTGCATGAAGACACAACACAAAACACAATCAACACCCTCCCATGGCTTGCACAATGATTCACCATTGGAATCATAAAACGTTGGGTGAAGGTGGGCTCTTCAAGGAGGAGAAATTCATAAATATCATATTGCCAATACATTTTGCCTCTCAAGGCCACCACAACATAAACAACATATTACCACTGCATTGCCTCTCAACGCCTTCAAAACAACCATCTTCTCCTAATCCACCAAACCTCCTTGTACCTCCCAAACAACAAGATTCATGGCCATGAAGGAGCCCATGCTCCATAATAACAACCTCATCATGAGGTAAAAACTAAATTTTCTTTCTCACCTGCAATGTCAAGCCCAACTTATGCCCTTCACCCAAGGCTTCTCTGCCCTCCCAAGGGTGAGTGAAGCCTTCACACCCATAATCACAATCAACACTCACATTCAAACAAGAACAACAACAAAACAAATGATGAAAAACAAAACAAAACCAAGAAAGGATCTCCAAAAGCACAAAACACATTCACTTTCCATTCCAACAAAAACAAAACCAAGAAGGTGAACCAAGAAATTTACAAGAACATCACACATTCTCACATTGTCAGAATACATAATCAATGCTCATAATGCAACAAGAACACCACACTTTCACAGAATACCCAAAAATCCATATCACAAGATTTATAATGCAAATGCATACTCTATTAATGAACTCTCACACTTGCAGATTTGTTTAACCATACTAAAAGCAAGAAATGAGAAAGAAACAAGTTTTGAGGCACCAACCTTGGTCCAAGCTATGGTGAGGATAGTTGTAGTATAGCTCCCTTAATCTCCCTCCAAAACCTAACAGTCTCTAAAATAAGAGAGTGGGTAGACACCCCACTAGTTTGGCCAAGACCCTCTAATAAAGCCTTCTCACTAACTTATTTTAGCAAAAACACTAAGCCACTACTTCTTACAAACTTGTCTCCTCCAACTTTTCTATTTTTGACTAAGTGGGAATATGGATATGACAACTCCAAATTCGAATTGATGGAAGAATGCATGGGTAAAGGGGCTCCCTAGGCTATCTAGGCACTCACATGATAAAAAATAGGTCCCTGACATGATGTACTATCATATGGGTAACTTATTTTCACCTAAAAGACACTTAGGGACCACCTAATGACTCCTAAAAACCCTAGCCAAGTCCAAATTCGAATTTCTTTTGATTGAGACTCCTCATGGCATTTTTTTCTATGTGAGGTTAACTTGGGTACAACATTGGGGTTAGGTTTAGGTTAGGTTACTTCTTGTCAAACCTTGAATGACATGGCATCTCTACATAGACAACACAAGTGTCAAATGACACACACAAAACAACACATTACATTAAAAGTGACTTAACTCCAATAATGCATGAAATAAGCTATTACACACATATAAATTCACATATACAAAATAAAACACATTACAATGAGGTTTGAATCTTTTCCACTGATTCAACCTTGGCTATGTCATGTTTGTAGTAGTTTGAGCCTTAATTCCCCTTTAAACCCATGGTCAAATTCCTACACACTAAATTCAAGCATCAGTAGTCCAAGAAAATCATGTAAACAATAAGTACCTAAGTGAAATAATCTTTATCTCATTCAACATTAGACTTGCATATATTTCATCATCTCAAATTAACTTTCCCTTTCTTAATCATTTCAAATATAACCTTCAAAATATTAAAATATCAAACTTACATATCACATTCGAAATTTGAGTTCCATACTTCATTCTTTTTAATTAAATTACTTTTTCTAATAATTTCCATGTAAAATGCTCAAAATACTATAACATCAAACTTTACTTATCATAACATGGTCAATTTAATATTATGAATAGCTTCATAGTCTATTTTTATCATTGTGACAAGATGTTGAATCCACAACTATTGAATTCCTAGGTATGCGGGTTAGATCTCAATGCATAACAAAATTTATTTATTTTTTAACTCTAATTTCCACTTAAACATTACATTCTTACATTACAAGAATTTCTACCATTCAATTTCTATTAAAGAAATGCCAATAGCTTAAAACATGAATAGAATCATTAAATGCATCCATTAGGTCATAATATGTAGAAGTAATTGTGGATCATCAAAATGTAGATAACATAACCCTATAGTCTTAGAAGTGTATCAATACATAGGATTAAAAATCACCATAATACAATTATCTCATTGGTACTATGACGGATTGGGTGAGGCCTCACACTTAGTACCAACTGTCCACTTGGTCAAGCTTAGAAAACACAATTCTTCTTCCTTGTTGTTCTAGACTTAGTCAATGCATCCGTGCTTAGCAAACTTAAGTAGATAAACAATACACTATATCATCACTATCTTAACTGATCTTTGTAATCCTTTTACATACCATAACTCAACCTTTTCTCTAGGTGCTCTTGATATCTCATTTGATCAAATCCTCTTCATCAATCAAATAAATGATAGTACTCAAATCAACTAAGTAATTGTCTCACCAATAGATAGTAGGTTTTACATCAATGACAAAATAATGATTGAAACACATTCTCATACTTGTATCAATCTTTTCTCAACAATTTCCCTCTTTGGCATTGATGGAAAACCAATACCAACAATAATAACAAAAAGAAAATAATACCTTGTATTGAAATCTCTCCCTCTGTTAGAAACTTCCATCTTCTATACAGGCTACAAAGTTCTGTTCTAATCAACAAACAATTCAATTCATTCTTTCTTATGGCTCCCTCTTGGTTAGAAAACTTATTCTTCATATCTCCCTGAATATTTCATCTTATAGGGCTTCTTCTTCTGACTTTCTAACTTTTTCTAATTATTCTCTCTATTTGATATTTAGGTATCTGTGTGTGTGTGTGTGTGTGTACTTATTTCTCCTTCAAGAGTACAACTCCCTCTGAGCTGGTGTTACATATTTATCCCTTTAAAGTATTTCTCTCTCTTTAACAACAATGCCAAAGACTTGTCATCTCAATATACATATATTAACAATTTCACGTTCTGTCTTTTTCACCTAGCTTGTGACTGATCTTCTATTCATTTCTTTTATTACTTTAGGCAACTCCTAAAGTAAGATCCACTACATGAATGTGTAACATATTTCATTCATCTCAGTTGATGCAGGGCACTTCTCATGCTTCTTAAACAACTTTGTTAAGAGTATCACCACTATTTTACTTCTTAGATACTCATGAGCATCCTTAGGTAAAGCTTTTGTGAATATATCAGCTATCCATTCTTTGGTATTCACATATTTCATCTTTACTTCTTTGTCTTGAACCAACTCTCTCAAGTGATGATACTTGATAGCTATATGTTTTGTCTTTGTGTGCACCACAGGGTTCTTTGATATGTTTATTGCATTGGTGTTATCACAATAAAGTATAGCAGGTGTAGTAATTTTATCCTTCATTCCTCTGAGTAGCTATTTGATCCATACAATATTGGTACAATTTATTGCAGTAGCAACATATTCACCTTCAACAATAGATTGAGATATGCAATTTTGTTTCTTACTAGTCCATGTAACTAGTCTCTTTTCCAAGAAAAATGCTCCATCACTTGTACTTTTTTCTATCATCAACATTTCCAACCCAATTGACATCAATGTAGGTTCTCAATTCAAAATTTTCATTTTTTTTGTAGTGTAGACCAAAGTCCTCTATTTCTTTTAGATATTTCACTATTCTCTTAACAACCATCAAATGATTCTCCTTATGATTTGTAGAGAATCTTGCAACAATCCCAACAACTAATACAATATCAGGTCTACTATGAGCTGCATATTGCAATTTGCCAATCATAGATCTATACAAAGTTTGGTTCACATCAACAGAATCATTATTCTTTGATAGTTTATGTCCTATCATCATAGGTGTCCTTATAGGCTTTGAATCTTCTAGTCTAAAAGTTTTCAATATTTTCTTCACATACTTAGATTGAGTGATGAAAATACCATATTTCGGTTGATACACTTGCAAGCCAACAAAGAATTTAATTTCTCCAAACATGGAAATCTCAAATTCTTGCTTCATTTGATCAAGAAATGTCTTGAAAAGTACATTTTGTCCTCCAAATATGATACCATTTACATAAATTTCAGCCAAAAAAATACCTTTACCACCTTCAGTCTTCGAGTAGGAATTTTTACTGTCATCAGTTCTCTCAAAACCAATCTTCACAAGATAAGTATGAAGTCTCTTATACCATGCTCTAGGTGCTTTCTTTAAACCATATAAAGCTTTGTGTAGTCTAAATACCATGTTCTCATTGTTAGCATCAATAAATCCTTTAGGTTGTTCAATATAAACCTATTCCTCTAATATACCATTTAGAAATGCAGATTTCACATCCATTTTGTAAACTTTAAAAACATTGTATGTATAGTAAGCAAGCATAGTTCTTACTCCTTCTAGTCTTGCAATAGGGGAAAATGTTTCTCCATAGTCTATTCCTTCTTGTTGAGCATAGCCTTTGCAAATTATTCTTTCTTTATTTCTTGTGACTTCACAATTTTCATCCAACTTGTTCTTGAAAATTCACTTGGTACCAATAACATTCTTGTCCTCTGGTCTGGGTACAAGTGTCCAAGTTTTGTTCTTCTCAATTTTCTCAGTCTCTTCTCTCATGGATTGACTCTAGTCATCATTTTCCAATGCATCCTTAACTAATTTAGGTTCATACATGCTTACTAGACATGTATCACTTCTCAACTTGTTTCTTGGCATACATAGGTCTGGCCTCTTTATCTCCAATAATTCGCTCAATAGGGTGATGTCTTCTTACATACTTGTCCAACCTTGATTCTGCTCTGTTTCTAATACTAGATCCTTCAACTTCTAAATCACTGTATGCTTCTCTATTAGGTAATTCAACATATCTTTCATGTGTACTAATTTCATTATCAGAATGTACCTCAACTTCATTTTACAACTCGACTTTTGACTATAACTCAGTTCCTAAATGCAGCTTGACATTCATTGTATATGACTTGATAGTCATTGAAACTTGCTGCTATTGATTTGCAACTTGATTCACAACATCATTATCAATCACATCATCATAGAAATATTCAACTTCATGTACTTCTGTATATTCATCAAATTTTACATTTTCACTTTCCACAATTTTGTCAGTGTTAGTATTTAAACACTTGTAAGCTTTAATCCTTGTAGAATAACCTAGGAATATATCTTCTTCACTTTTAGCATTAAATTGTCCATTCCTATTATCCTTAAGAATACAACACTTGCTTCCAAATACCTTTAAATATTTTACATTGGGTGAGTATCCATACCATAATTCAGAAGGTGTTGAAAAAGTGCCTTTCTTGACTTGTACATGATTCAGGGTATAGACAGCTCTACTTATAGCTTCTCTCTCGTATTTCAAAGAAGCATTCTTCTCCATCATAAGTTTTCTAGCATAGTACATCACATATCTATTTCTTCTTTTAACAATCCCATTTTGTGGAGGGGTTCTAGGTGCAAAAGTCTGTCTCTTGATTCCTTTGTCATTACAGAACTTCTCAAACTCATTTGATGTAAATTCTCTACCACTATTAGATCTCAAACATTTCAAGCTTTTTCCAATTTCCTTTTCTTCTCTATCCAAGTACCACTTAAACATTTGAAATGCATCAGATTTTTTCTTTATAAACATAATTTTCATCATCCTAGAATAATCATCAATAAATAGGATAATGTACTTGTCACCTTTATAGCTTTGAGCATCAATTGGTCCACATAAATTAGTACGTACTAACTCAATAATTTATTTTGAAGAGTGAGTCTTTCTTTTGAAACTTGATTTAGTCATCTTTCCTAACTGACATTGTTTACATGTTATATTATATGGTTTCTTTAGTTTTTGAAAACCTTTGACTCTCTTCATATTATTGATATTGACCAAATTATCAAAATTAACATGACATAGTCTTTTGTGCCACATCCACACATCATAAAATTGTAAAACTAGACAAGTAGAATCATTCATATGAAGGTAGAAAAAATTACCTCTAGTCTGATCACCATTTCCAATCATCTTTCCATTGGCATCATAAATCTTGGCTTTTCTATTTCCAAATTCAATCTTACAAACAATACTATTCAGTTGAGATACACTTAGTAGATTATAATTCAATCATTCAACATAGTAAGCATTATCATAAGTGATCTTATTTGTCAACTTAAATGATCCTTTTCCCTTGATAAGACATGGTGCATTATTCCCAAATCTAACACTATTTCCATCATAATTCATAAGGGAATTGAACTTACTTTTATCTCCAGTCATGTGATTGGAACAATCACCATCAATAATCCATGTGTTACTCTTATTCACATAAGATACAAGTGCAGTTGCCTCATCTTAATCAGAATCATACTTCATTGCAACATAGACAACTTCATCCTCATGACCATCAGATTCTTCATTAGATTCCTCCTCAACAATGTAGTAAAATTTCTTTCCTTTGTCTTTGTAGTCTTTGTTACTCTCATCTCTTTTTCTTTTCAATTTGTCTCCAATTCTATTGTTCTTCTCTAGACATATAGCAACAATATGACCAACTTCATTACAATTGAAACATATGATTGGCATCTTACCTTTGTATTTTCATTTGCCTCTATGAAATCACCTAGCCAATAATGCTTCAAGCTATTCAAAATCTTCCTCATTTGTATCATTGTCACTGGAAACTTGTTTTCTCTTTTTCTTTTTCTTTTCATTGGGTTCTTTTAGTGACAACTTAGCTTTAAAAGAAGACTCAACGTTATGAGATTCAAAGTTATCAAAATTTGAGAGTTTATAGGCAATAAGCCTACCTACCAGTCCTCCAAGGGTAAACTTACTGCCAGGTATGCATCTTAGCTCTTGTATGGAAAAAAATCTAATAGCATAGATGGGAAGAAGTATCCTCAATATAGTATCATCATCAATTTTTTTGATAAGAAATTTTTTTTTTACAAGGATCTTGAAACCCAAGAGTTGTTACATATCAAAGGGCTGAAATAAACAACAAAAGCCCAAAAAAATTACTACAACCAACCAAAAGGCCAAAATGAAAGACAATCAAAAATCCAAAAATAAAAAACCTACAGAAGCCAAATAGAAAAAAAGATAGATAATAATCCTTTTCTTATTCCTCTTCCTTTCTTTCAAGATCCTACATAGTTTCTACTGCTTCATAGGATTTTTGAATCTCCTCAGCCATTTGCTCCTAGTTCTTCTGGCCAGTCCAATCCAAGTGGCTCATGGTTATGTCTATAGTAGTGTCCTCATCCATCCTATCTTTGGATTTTTCCTTTTCCTCATTATCCTCTAGAAAGCCCCTATCTTTTAGCTTTCCAGCAAGAGAAGCAATGTTTTCATTTAGAGAATTCAGAATAGAGATCATCTAGTTTGCCATATTATGGTTGTAATTCTCCAAAATTTGCATCCTTTTTCAACCAACCTAAAACCATCCCCCTAATCTATCAATTTTCCATGCTCAAACTTCTTCCCTTGGCTCTCCAACTGTCTCATTCTTTCTTTAACCTCCTCAAGTTCATGGTAAAGCCATTTAATTGACCCAAAATTGTCAATCATGCTATTTTTGGCATTATTAAGCAAGTTAATGTCCACTTTCCTTCCATTATCAGTGATAGCCACCAGTGCCGGATCAATGAGTTCCTCCATCTAGAGCTTTCCATTTTTTTCTTCGAGGATTTGGAGATTCATGACTTCTCTCACAATCCCCATCTTTGAGGTTCTGACATTGAAATTTTTCTAGGCCATGCACCTATCTTTTATAGCTACCTCTCCACTCTCATCCTCCATTTTCTCCTTTTCATGCTTCTGAGGGGGAGTTGGGGAAGGAGGAAGGGTAGAAAGCTCCAAACCAGTATCCATTTTCCCCTCTAAGGGAATGTCCTCCTCTTTCATCCTTTGTTTCTTTGTGGGATTTTCAACTAGCTCCTCCCTATTTACATCCTCCTCCTCCTTATTCTCCTAATCAGTATCCATGTCCTCTCCTTCCTTATTATACTCTTCATCTCCCTGACCAGTAGTTTTGGGCCTATGGCCCCTGGGGCTTTTCCTCCACAAGACTTTAGTTGAGGTAGGCATTTTCTTAAAATTTTCCCTAACCTTCTTTCCATATGAGAGATAATCTTCCTCCTCCTTCGAGCTTATTATCTGAACATCTTCCATATTTAAAGAGAAGTTAGAGCTCCTTGTCTCCTTAAAAGCATCCACTGCTTGAATGAGGGATTTACTTCTAGATTGAGCCTTAAAATGCTCATAAATCAAGAGAAGTAAACCCTCATAGAGGGCCATGTTAGAAGTAGGTTTTTTCTTGTGCCCAAAAATATTCTTATGCATGGAAGTATATAAATAAAAAGGAAAAGAAACCTAACCCTATAACAAAAAATGATTGAGAAAAAAAAATGATGGGTCCTAACCCTATCAAATCTCGTATCCAAAGAAATATACTCAATAATGGCCCTCAACACACACCTCCAAAGATTCTTAATTGATTCCATCTCATAGCAGGTATCATTTTTGATCAGTTCCTTTTTCTCTTCTGTATTCTTGGTAAAATCCTTCACTGCATTCATAGAAACCTTTTTGTCTCTATAGAACAACAATCCCTCATCATGAATTTTAGTAACATGGGTAATGATTTCCACAGTAACTTGATATGAAACCTCATCAAATTTGACCCTTCCATCCTTCCACAAATTTACCATAATATTGGTAATCACTGGGTCATATCCATGGAGCTTGGAAATGTAGTTGGCAATTCCACCCTTTTCAAGATTCTCCCATACTTTGGTTCTTTGCTTCTATTTTTTTTCCTTTCCTACTGGTTCTTTCTTGCTTGGTTCACCCACCATCTTTGTATTCTTAGCACTTTCTATTCTCATAAACTCCATCCTCTATTTCCCTTCCTCAATCCACTGTATACTCTATTGGAAGCCACTTTTTTTTCACCAATTTTTCTTTCAATACCACTAAAATGGTAAAGGAAATAAGCAACCCATAAAATGTGCCGATTTGACACTGAAAATGTCATCTGCATGTTCCATCTGTATTTACCATAATTGCATTTACTTACACCCATACTATCATTTATTTCCATAATTAACTTAGGATTTCACCCATACCTCCTTGAAATTTTTCCAGATCAATTAGTCTTTTAGCACCTACTAGAATATTCCCACCAGTATTCCATATCAACACTGTATCTTTCTTTACTGCTTCATTGGCAAACCAATCAGCCATCGAGTTTTCCTCCCTATACTCATGACTAACATGGATGCTTTCAAATTTTCCAAGTGTTATATGGATTTCTTAAATGATATTAGCAATCATCTAGGCTAGGTGGAGAGCACCATTGATACATCTTATAATGTTATTAGAGTTCCCGTCCAGCCATAAATTTTTAACTCCCATATCCAAAGCTAATTTCATAGTGTGGAGAGCTATACAGGCTTCATCATAATGGTTTTTCTAGTAGCCCAAGGGGTAGGAAAGAGAAGCAACCCCTTCACCATGGAAATTTCTAATTATACCTCCACATCGCAAAGGACCAAGATTCCTTTTAATTGCAACATCAAAGTTGGCTTTATGCCATCCCTAAGATGGTAGTTTCCATTTAACCTCCTATCTTTTAGTTCTCCTATTCTTTTTCTTTTCCTTATTCTTACCTCCATCCTCAATGTCTCCCCCCTTTATTATCTAGAAAATTTCCTTCATATTACTATTGATTTTATCCACCAACACATAAGCAAGTTCCTCCCTGTTGTTGAATATTTGATTGTTTCTTTCCTTCCAAACTCCCCAGTAGAAGTGAGACAAAGTTGAGGTGCTTATAGCTTGTGAATTTGTGCCTTTATACATACTATCCCACTGACAAAAGAATTCCAACACATTACCTGGCTTACACCAATTGACACCAAATTTCTTCATAAGTAGATCCCAAACTTCCATGGAATTTGGACAATGGATAAACATATGATTAACCAAATCCAATTGATGCTTGCACAAAATACATATATTTGGGATATATTGAACTCTCTTAATTAAATTATCTAGAGTGAGAATTTTATCTTGTAACACTAGCCAAAAAAAATATTAATCTTACGAGTAAGGCCAGGCAACCAGGCCTTACCCCAAGGAGGTTTCTCTTTCAATCTCCAAAGAGAATTATATCCTGAAGTGACTGAGTAACAACCATTAGGATTATCATACCATATTAATTCATCCCTCTTATTGTTTAAAATCATAGAATTCAACATCACCATTGTCGACTTGATCATTCGAGATGAGAGACAGGTCTCTCCATCCTTGGTCTATTCTATAGTCTCTAACTTTCAATCCAACTTGCCTAATAAAAATATTTTACTAGTTTACATAAATATGATTGTTAATTAGAGGACCCTAAATCAACTAGTTATCATGCCAGAAGAGGATGTCTACACCATTACCCAGTTTCCACTTGGTCTTGGCATTAGCCAGGTCTCTTGCCTTAAGAATACCATTCTAAATGACTGAACCATTTGGGATGTTAGAATCATTGAGAAAAAAATTTAGAGAAGGCATCCTAATATATTTCTCTACTTAAATGTCTCTCCATTCCCTCGTACTATTGAATATGTGCCAAATTTTCTTAGCTAGAAGAGCCTAATTGAGATGTCTTAATTTCCTAATACCAAGACGTCCATAACTCTTAGGAAGACAAACATTATCTCAAACCACTAGAGGATATCTTTTACATTCCTTAAGGCCAAATCACATAAAATCTCTCTAAATATTTTTTGATTTTATCAACATATTTGGCCGGTATCCCAAAGAGGTTTAGGGCATACATTGGGAGATTTTGAAGAGTGGATTTGACCAAAAGACATTTGGTAGCCTAGCTAAGAGTGGAACCTTTCCACCTAACCAACTTCTTATTAAACCTGTCAAGAATCTCATTCTAGAAAGAATCAGGTGGCTTAGTTCCCATTGGGAAACCACGATAGCTAGAAGGAAGCTTGCTAACCCCACACCCAATAATCCCAACAATCTTCCTTTGTCTTTCAATGAGAGTATTGATAAAGAAAACTAAACTCTTTTCCCAATTAAAGAGCTAACCTAATCCTCTGATGTACACATCCAGAAGTCCCTTCATCACTTTAGCCTCCTTGACTGAAGCTTCCCCTCCCATGATAGTGTTATCCACAAACTGTTGATGAGTAAAGAAACATTCCTTGAAGAAGGCTTGATTCCTCTTAGCATCCCTTCCTATCTTTTCTTCTCAATCAACCTACCAATACACTCTGCCATAATAATGAATATAATGGGAGAGAGAGGATCCCCTTGCCTTAATCCTCTTGAAGGTTTGAAGAAGTCAGAAGGAGCCCCATTGATCATAATGGCAAGTGAAGAAGTAGAAATAAGATGAGAAATAAGTTTGCACACCTCTTGACCAAAGCCAAAAACCTGGAGAATAGAACCAAGGAAAGTCCAATCCACCCGGTCATAGGCTTTAGAGAGATCTAGCTTGAGTAGAAGTCCTCTTTTTCCCACTTCCAGTGAATGAATTACTTCATGGACAATCATGATTGAATCCAAAATCTGTCTTCCAGGGACAAAACCCATCTACTATTGGGATATGATCAAAGGAAGAACATTAAGGATTCTGGTTGTCCACACCTTCAAAATGATGTTGTAGAAAGAATTAAAAAGACTTATGGGCCTAAATTGATCTATTGATTTTGCCCCTAGAACTTTGTGAATGAGAATCAAGAAAGTAGAGTTAAGTTCTTTAAGAAGGCTCCTAGCCCCAAAAAATTCTTGTACAACCTTCACAATATCATCCATAACCACCTCCTAATAAACCTAAAAAAAGAATGTAGGAAAACCATCTAGCCCTGGGGCTTTATTTGCTAGCAGAGAGAACAAAACTTGTTTAACTTCCCAAGCTTTAGGAATCACCCTCAACATTTTATTGTGATGGGGTTGAATGATCTAGGGGAGACATGAAACTATTTTGTTCTAATCCACCACTGATAACATGGGATCCCAAGAAAGAAGAGAAGAGAAAAAAGAAACAACTTCAATAGAAATATCATTTTCTCATGTCAAAATAGACTAAACCTTCTTAATTCATTTTATCTTGTTATTAGCTTTATGTTTAAGAGTGGGGAGGTGAAAAAAGCTGGTGTTCTAATCACCCTCTTTAAGCCAGTTAATTCTTGATCTTTGTTTCTAGAAGTTCTCTTCTCTACTTATAATTTTGTGCAAATCAATAAGAATTGACATCTCTATATTCCTAAATAGATCATTATACCCATCCTATTGAATAATATCATGAATAGAACTAAGCTTAACTGAAATCTCCTCTTTATCCTAAAAAATATGACCAAAATCCATCTTGTTCTAGACTTTAATCTTACGTTTCACATTACTCAATTTCTTTGTGACTCTGAACATAGTAGTTCCTTCAAACTCAATATTCCACCAAGAGGAGATCTTGTCAAACATGTCTGGATGAGAAATCCACATATTTTCAAACCAAAAGGGATAATTCCTCTTGGCCTCAAGAGAAACAATTGAAAGGGATATGGAGGAATGGTTAGACCCAACTCTAGGGAGAAGGAAAAGCTTACAAGAGAAAGAGTTCAACCAATATAGAGAGATGAGAGATCTATCAAATCTAACCTGGATACACTCATTCCCAATTCTTTTGTTTGACCAAGTGTAAACCCCACCTGAAAGATCAACATCCTGTAGTGCCAAGCTATTTAAGAAATTAGACAAATCCAGCTTGCTTTCCAAATCTGGGGCCAAACCCCCTAATTTTTCCTCATCAGTAAGGGGAGTATTGAAATCTCCCATAATAATAAATTTATTAAGATTAATTTTCTATATAAAAGAGCAAAGCTTAGTCCAATAATCCTTTCCCTCTTTGAATTAGGGGCATAAACATTCAAAAGAAACCAAGAATCATTGCTATTCATATGGAAACAATTACATAAAAGAGTATTAACTTAATTATACAATGGAGTTACTTTAAAATGTTTATTATTAACAAGATTTAGAAAACCTTGCAACACACCCTCATAATTAGTGGCCTCACCAGCCATGTTGTTGCTAAAGGAAATCTTACCCAAAAGATCCTTCTTGATTTTTGTTTCTTGAATCAACATAAAATCAGGTCTTTCATCTCTGATAATATTCCTAACTACCTCTTGTTTATGGACCCCATTTAGTCCCCTAATATTCCAAGATACTATCTTCATTTATTTTTACCAGAGCACTCCAAAATGGTTCTTTGGCTCCCATTCACCAAGTTCCTTCTAGTCTCCTCTTGCAAGACTTGGCTTGTATGCTTCCTGCCTACTAACTTTGATTAACTACCAAATACAATTTTCCATGACTTCTAGTCATTGTTGGTGACATAGGGGAGGGATCCCTACTATTCTTCTTTTTTATCTTTAACTAACTTCCCTTTTTTTCATCAAGCCATTCCTCTATCCTTGAAATCTTACTAGGAGAAGAAATTCTAACCATATCCAAAACCTACTCTTCCAAATTACAAGAAGTAGAATGATCCTTCAGTGGAGATGAGGGAACCTCCATGATTCCCTACTACTCTTGATTTTCCTTCACAACCTCCACTTCCTTATTTAAACTATACTCCTCCCCCCTCACCAATTGAGAGGATAACCTATTGGTTTCCTGTTGGGGTATCTCGTATTGAACCATTTCTTTGTGAGATGATGATTTTATGATCTCCTTGTTCAACCCTTTATCTCTCTTATAATATCACTTACCTGGGGACCAACCAACTCTAAAATTATTGGGATATACACCTTTGTGGCCTAAGAACTAGAAAACTTTGCTAGGATAGCCAACACTATGACCTTTATGACCTAAGAACTAGGAAGCTTCACTGGGGTAACCACCTTTGTAACTTGAGAACCAGGTAGAACTTATATCATTACTTCATCTTCCTTACCTACCTTTGATCCATTTTGGTCTAGTTTATTCCCTTCTTTAATAGGGATTTCCACAATCACCTCTTGATTCGTAGGTCCATTCTTGATTTCCTTTTTTTTTTTTCCAAATCTTTTCTCCTTTCCAAGTTTGGAAGTTTCTTTTTTCTTGGTCTTTTCCTCTTCTACCTTAGGGAAATGATTCACCTTATGACCTAATTTCAAACAATGAAAGTAAGAAAAAGGTACACTTTCATAGTCCAGCTTTTGGATATGCATTCCAAGTTTAGAATGAAAGCATACAACCTTTGACATATTGTCCCCCTCTCGAACTCTAATATAGATTTGAGCATATGTGAGTCTTCTTCGAGAAGAAGTTATCAGATCTATAGATAGAAGTTCACCAAAACAATTTGCCACTCCCAAAAACACATCCTCATTCCAAAACTTGAAAGGTAGCTCTATAGGTCTTACCCAGATTGGAGCTTGCACAAAAAATGAATCACCAGCTTCAAAGACCACTTTTGGAGAACCAAAGTTGAGCAACCTATAATTTGTGATCCTTTACACAAAATTTTTGATAGGTCCTCACTATAAGAAAATTCAAAAGGCAGGAAACCTTTCACCATCGCTGTGAGAAGGACTTGTCCCTTAAGGGTACATTTTTCTATGTAAATGATCTAACAATATCTATATTCAACCTTTGCCTAATAAACTTACCCACCAGGGTAGAAGCCATAGAAGAAATGCTATGATCTACAAGATCATCTGGAATTGAAATCATGCATGAACCCTTATCCAACCCATAGAATATTTTAACTACTGGAAAAGAAGACTTACCAGTTGGTTTAACTCCAAAAAGAGAAGACCATTTTGTCGAAAGTACCCCTGACTGATCCACCTTGGAGGATGGAAAAGACTTATCTGAACCTTTGTCCTAGTCACATGGGTTCCCATCTCCATTCTTTGTCACATCTTTAATCTTTGAAATCTTGTGATACTTTGCATCCCTCGCAATCTATGCTTTTAATCCTACCCACTTAGAGGAATCTTGCCTAGGATAGGTTTTGAATTTTGAAAAGCTACACTTTCCCGTCCTCTTCCCTATCTACTCCTACTTTCCATTCAAAAATTTTATTAACCCTTGGTTGTAAGCACTATAGGCAAGAAGCCTCACTATTTGACCAAGGGTCAATGGAAAACATTCTTAATTAAGATCCACAATAGAAATGGCCTTGTAGAGACTTGAAACTGTTGGCATTATGATACATTTTTGTCATTAGTTACAACACTTATTGGATTCTGAATGCTTACCGAGCTCTCATCGGAAGCCAAGCTTTACCTAGTTCTCAGTGTTTACCGAGTAATCAAGGTGAACAAAGAAGTCAGTGTTTACCAAGTAATCAAGGTGAACAAAGAAGTCAATGTTTACCAAGTGATCAAGGTGAACAAAGCAGCCAGTGTTTACCGAGTAATCAAGGTGAACAAAGAAGTCAGTGTTTACCGAGTGATCAAGGTAAACAAAGCAGCCAGTTTACCGAGTGTTCAAGGTAAAGAAAGGAATCAGTTTTGACCAAGTGAAGATGTACTAAGATGTAACCGAGAACTTCATGATAACTGAGCTCCTGAGGTTATCAAGGAAATTAATTTTTACCGAGCTCAGACAGATATTAAGGAAACTAACTATCACCGAGTCACAAGGTTCTATCAAGTGTTTCCTTTGATCACCGAGCTACAGTTCAGATAGAAGTATTCACCGAGTGACATCTCTTCTACCGAGTCTCCAGTGGTTACCGAGTTCAGAACTACTCGAAGTGTTTAGTATGGACCATGCCTTCACTTCTACCGAGTGCATGATGATGCCGAGTAACGTAGTGGACGCCGAGTATCAGAAGGACACCGAGTCAGTTCAGTGAACCCGAGTTTTTACCTTGGGCCGACTTTGTATAGAGATTTGCACTTGTTGTTTTGGCCGACCTTGCATGTATTGTTTAGCCGACCTTGCATGTATTGTTTATATGGATGGTATATATATGCAATGTATTGTATCATTCAAATATAGTTGTTATGGTAATGGTAATGAATAGAAATGTGAAAGTGTAAAAGTGTGAAAGTGCGAAAGAAATACATGCGTGCGAAACTATGTGGGCTGAATTGTGAAGATATTCAGCAGGTCGAGTTTTGGAGCAGAAAAGTTTTATCTATCACATCAAGGTGAATTAGAGCATAGTGGATCTTATCAGCAATCAGTTGTAATCAGATCCACTGTTTCATTCCAACAGGTGAATCAGTTTTTTGTAAATCCTTTAACAAGGTAGACTTAACAGTCTTTTGAAAATCTCCTAACAGAGTGCATACTTTATTGTATGTTTGGAAATCCTCTAACAAGGTGGATCTAGCAATCCTTTGTGCTCCTAACAGGGCAGATCACCAGAAGTGGTCATTGTAAGCCTTAACCGGCCAACTTCATACTGCAGTAACGAAGCTTGTGGGTTTCATCCCCACCCCAGTTTTACTTTCTATTTGGAAGGTTTTTGGGTCACCAAATCTGTGTGTTCAAGTGTTGCAAATGATTTTGTTTCATGCTTACAGTAGGTTACTTGGATGAATGGTGAATATATCAGCATACAGTTTTATTGTTTAAAATTTTAGAAGTTACTAATTCACCCCTCCCCTCTCAGTAACTTATCATATCTTGAATATTTCCAATAGAAACTTGGTTGTAGGCCCTACAAGTAAGAAGCCTCACTATTTCACCAAAGGCACAAGCCCTTAAATTTATTAACTCTTGGTTGTAAGCACTACATGCAAGAAGCCCCACTATTTCACCAAGGGTCAAAGGAAAACATTCTCAATTAAGATCCATAGTAGAGAATGGCCCTGTGGGGACTTAAACCTTGGTTGTAGGCCCTATAGGCAAGAAGGCCCACCATTTCACCAAAGGGACAAGCCCTTAAATTTATTAACCCTTGGTTGTAAGCATTACATGAAAGAAGCCCCACTATTTCACCAAGGGTCAATGGAAAACATTCTCAATAAAGATCCATAGTAGAGAATGACCTTGTGGGGATTTGAACCTTGGTTGTAGGCCCTACAGGAAAGAATCCCCACCATTTCACAAAAGGGACAAGCCTATATCATCATCAATGTTACTATTGGCTCCTTTAATAGCATTAACAACATCTTTTATTCTAGAGCATTATTTAACAATGTTCTCACCTTCTTCCACTCTCATATCATCAAAATCACCTCTAAGACTTTCAGATTTGGCTCTCAAAACATTTTTGTCTCCTCTATAGATGGTCGAAGTGTTGAGATTTGATTGAAAAGATCATTGTTGAAAAAGGAAGATTTTTAAAGAAGAATATATGTTTCAATCATTGTTTTGTCACTGATGTCAAACCTACTATCTGTTGGTAAGACAATTGCTTATAAGATCTAAGTACTATCACTTAGTTGATTAATGAAGAGGATTTAATCAATAAGATGTAACAATAGCACCTAGAAGAAAGGTTGAGTTATGGTTATGTAATGAAGTACAAGCATCAATTAAGACAATGGTGAAATAATGTATTGATAATCTACTTGAAGATACAAAGGTTGGATACACTTAGAAACCTTAGAAGAATGACTAATACAAAAACTGTCTGCAAAGCTTAACCAAGCTGATAGTAGGTGCTAAGAAAAGTTAATTCAAGCTAAGAAGAAAATTAGTTGGTGTCGAGTAAAAGAGAATTCTAGTGTGTGCCGAGTAAAACAATATGTGCCAAGAAAAATACAATAGGTTCCAAGCATTAGTAAATTATAGTTGATGCTGAGTGAACTCATAGTTGATGCCAAGAAATGTAGTATGTGCCAAGCATCAAAAGAATAATAATGTTGAGCTACTGCATTATAAGAAAAGTCAAAGATTTTCCAAATCAAAGCTGACAAGTTTATTTTCTTGAAGTTTGTGAACCAGGTGGAAGATAAGGCTGATGAGCTCGTGACATAGAATTTGAGGTAAACTATTTTTAGGTGATTTCAAATGGATTTTAGGTGAAGTTTCTAGAAGAGAGAAGATATGGGGTAGAAACATTGTATCCTACCTAATCCATCCAAACCCTAAATTGGATGATGGAAAAAAAGAAGGAAAAGTATTCTAATTTCATATTTAATGAATGTCTGGTCATGAAGGAAAGGGTCTAAGAGTGTGGTGTTAAGGAGGAAATATTAAGAAGGTCAGAGAAGACCAAGGAAGAATAGAGACAAAGAGTCAAGGGCTCTGCTTTGTCAAGTGACCACATAAGAGACTGCATTGACATACCAAGCAAGAAAGCTTAAGGAGACAAATGATTAAAGGGTGAACAAGCTGTTAGAGCTAGAAAAGAATGAAAGCCAAGCAAATTGAGAATTGAATTGTGATTTGGAATCTTCAAGATAAGTTATAAGTTGTATCAGATCAAATCTCTATTTTTACTCTCTAACAATTGTATCAATTAGGGTAAAATCCTTTGGACTAAGGTTGACTTAACAGTCATTAGGAAATTATTTAATAGGGTGGCATTCCAAGTGAATGGCCTAAAGTCCTTTAACCAAGCTCACTTCTAATAGCATGATTGAAATCCCTTAATTGGGTCACATTTAACAATGTGTGTTATAACCCTTAACAGGGTTGGCCTTTTATAGGACATCACTTCAGAAGAGTGAAAAAGGAGTAGCATGTTACTAGTGATTTTTCCAAAATTGGGTTTCCACATTAAATCATTGTGTCAAATGTGTGGATAAATTTTCATGGTTCATTTTTTTATTGCTGCATGTTGATTTAATAGTAACCTGCAAGTTTTAGCGATAAGCTTGAATGCATGCATAGATATGAATGTTTAATGGGTTCACTAAGTTGAGTGAAAAGTTTTAGTAGTACATCTAGACCTTGAATAACTAATTCACCCCCCTCTCAATTATTCTAAAGAATTCTAATAATTGGTATCAGAGCCATCTACTAATTGAACTAGTTTGCAGGTACTAGAAGCACAAAGATCAAGATGTCCAAGAGAGAAGTAGCCAAGTTTAATAGAGAAAACTTCCCTGCATGACAAAGTCTAATGCGAACCCATCTTGGAGGAATAGGAGATCATGCACAATATTGACTCAATCCATCCTTTACTAGGTATCTTGGGATGCATGCAAAGGTATCAACCTGACCACCGAGAAAGGGTAGGCAGACCCTTGTGCAACTTCCTACGGTTAGGATGATCCCCTCCCTTGCTGCTTGTAGGCTAGTATACAGTAGGCCATCTGTCTAGACAACTATTCATGCATGGAGGGGCTAAGGAAAAATAAATAGCTTTGGATGTGGAGAAGCTACGGGTTAAGGAAAAATAGTAGTGGTCATCTCAAGCATATTGGATAGGTAGATATAGGGCCATTGAGCAATCGATATTAGTATTAGTTAGTCCATCCATCCATGAAGCAAGCAAAGATAGGGTGTACAATGGAACATGTTGACTCTGTTGGAGTTCCTACTGCTGAAGATATGAAGAAAAAGAAAGAACACAATTAGGAAATGTTGGAGATTGCCTCTACCCTCAGCTATGGAGAATTTGATGACATCAAAGGATGTAACACTACAAAGAAGATGTGGGATGCCCTGTGTACCATCTATGGAGGAGATAATTTTTTTTGAAGAGCCAAGTCAGAGATCCTCAGAGATAAATTTGATGACATGAAAATGGAGGAAGGTGAGAGCATTGGTCAATATGTTTCTATAATCAAAGAAGTTGTTAGTGCAATAAAAGGTGCTATTGGTCATATAGATGATCATACTATGTTAAGCAAAGTCAAAAGGACATTACTACCTATTTATGCAATTAGAGTATCTACAATCTAGAAATTGAGATGTATTCTAGGAAACAATCTAACTCTTGAAGGTCTGGTAGAAAGACTCACTATTTTTGAGTTATCCAACTTTGACAATTACAAGCCAAAGAGTCTTGAATTTGTTTTCAAGGCTAAGTTGTTGTTGAAAAATTATGATGAGAAGAAGTAGAAAAAGAAAAGAAAGATAAAACATGTGTCTAGTGACAATGATACTAATGAAGAAGATGTTAATCAACTGAAAGCACTATTGGCAAGAAGATTCCACAGAGGAAAAGACAAATTCAAAGGTAAGTTACCCATCATTTGTTTTAATTGCAATGAAGTTGGACATATTATTGCTAGGTGTCTAGAGAAGAGAAATTACAAAGGAAATGAAAAATAAAAAGGTAGAAGAAATAAAGATAGCAAAGAGTACAAGTTAAAAGGAAAGAAGTGCTACATTGTTGAAGAAGATGATTCTGATGAACATGATGATGAAGTAGTTTATGTCGCAGTGAAGGACAATTTTGATGAAGATGAGGCAACTACACTTGTGACTTGTGTAAATAAAAATGACAAATGGATTATTGATAGTGGAAACAATGCTATATTTGATAATGATAAAAGTAATTTTTTTACCTTAACCCATTATGATGGAAACAATGCTAGATTTGATAATGATAAAAGTAATTTTTTTACCTTAACCCATTATGATGGAAACAATGCTAGTTTTGATAATGATGCTCCATATCTGATAAAAGGAAAAGGTTCCATTAAGCTCACATAAAAGATCTCATGTGATAATACTTACTATGTTGAAGGATTGAATTATAATCTATTATGTGTGTCACAATTAAGCAATGTGGGATGCAAAGTTGAATTTGGAAACAAGACTGCTAAGATATATGACAGAAATGGGAAATTGATAGGAAAATAAAATCAAACTAGCAGCAATCTATTTTACCTTGATAAAGGATGCTACTTGTCTTATTGTAAAATTTGATGATGTGTGGTTATGGCATAAAATGTTATGTCAACTTTGATAACTTGATTAGTATCAACAACATGAAGAAAGTTAGAGGTTTGTCTAAGCCGAAAAATCTTGATAATGTGATATGCAAACAATGTCAGCTAGGTAAAATGACTAAGTCAAGTTTCAAAAGAAAAACCTATACCTCTAAAGAGATACTAGATATTGTTCATACTGACTTGTGTGGACCTATATAAGTACCAATTTATAAGGGAAACAAGTATATAATGTTATTTGTAGATGATTACACTAGGATGATGATAGTCATGTTTTTAAAGAAAAAGTCTGATGCCTTTCAAATGTTTAATTAGTTCTTGGAAAGAGTTGAAAAAGAAGAAGGTAAAAGTCTGAAACATTTGAGGTCAGACAAAGGAGGAGAATTCACATCAAAAGAGTTTGAGATGTTTTGTAATGATAAAGGAATCAAAAGATAAACTTCTGCACCTAGGACCCCTCCTTAGAATGGAATTGCTAAAAGAAGAAATAGGTCAACAATGTACTGTGCCAAGACACTTATGATGGAGAAGAGCGTTTCTTTAAAATACTGGAGAGAAGCTGACAACTATCTATACCCTGAACTGAGTGTAAATCAAGAAAGGTACTAATTAACACCTTTTGAATTATGTATGGTTACTCACCCAATGTAAAATATTTTAAGGTATTTGGGAGAAAATTCTATATTCTTAAAGATGTAAGGAATGGTAAGTTTGATGCAAAAAGTGATGAAGGTATATTCTTTGGCTAATCCACAAAAAGTAAAGCATATAAGTGTTTAAATAATAACACTAACAAAATTTTGGAAAGCGCAAATGTAAATTTTGATGAATACACAGAAGCTCATGATGTTGAATCTATCAAAAGACCATAAGAATATGAATCATTTGTATACTTCTATAAAGGAATGCCTGTTGAAGAAGAAGCTACCAATCAAGTTGGGAACCAACAACAAGTTTCAGTAACTATCGAGTCACAACAAGTAAATGTTGAATTGAATTTAGGAATCGAGCTACATTCAGATGCTAAGTTACAGAATGATGAAATTGCAAATTTTAATTATGAAGTTAGTAAACATGAAAGAGATGCTGAAATACCTGATAGAAAAATACATAGTGACTCTGAAGCTGAAAGACAAAATGATGAAACAAGGGCTGAGCCAAGACTATCCAAATATGTTAGAAGACATCATCCCATTCATCAAATCATTAGAAACAAAGATGCTAGATGAATGAAAAGGAATAAACTAAGGAATGAATCATGCTGGCCGAGCCAGAAAGAACCCAAGACAATGATAGATGCACTAGAAGATGATGACTGGTACAAAACCATGGAAGAAGAAATTGAGTAGATAGAGAAAAATAAAACTTGGAGTTTAGTTGTAAGACCAGATGACAAAAATGTGATTGGTACCAAGTGGGTATTTAGGAATAAGTTAGATGAAAATGGTGAAATTACAAGAAACAAAGCCACACTGGTTTGTAAATGATATGCACAAGAGGAAGGAATAGACTATGGGGAGACATTTTCCTCTACTGCAAGAATGGAAGGAGTAAGAAATCTACTTGCATATGCTAACTACAAAGGATTCAAAGTCTATTAGATGGATGTTAAGTTTGCATTTCTAAATGACATACTAGAAGAAGAAGTCTACATAGATTAGCCAGAAGGATTTGTTAATGACAACAACAAGGATATGGTATGTAAACTACACAAAGCACTTTATGGTTTGAAACAAGTGCCAAGAGCATGGTATGAAAGAATTCATAAGTATCTTGTGAAGATTAGATTTGAAAGAACTGATGATAACAATAATTTATACATTAAGACAAAAAAAGGTAAAGACATTCTATTATCTGAAATCTTTGTTGATGATATAATATTTGGAGGACAAGATGCTTTATGCAAGGATCTTGCTAATACAATGAAACATGAATTTGAAATGTCAATGTTTGGTGAGATTGAATTCTTTGTTGGACTGCAAGTTTATCAACTAAAGTATGGCATATTTGTCACCCATTCAAAGTAGATCAAGGAGATACTTAAAATATTTGAACTAGAAGATTCAAAACCAATAAGTACACCAATGATAATAGGAAACAAACTATCAAAGAATGATGAGTTTGTTGAAGTGAATCAAACACTATATAGGTCAATGTTTGGCAAGTTGTAATATGTTATACATAGTAGACCTTTGTTGGGATAGTTGCAATATTTTCTACAAGTTCTAGAGAAAATATTTTAATGGCAGTGAAAAGAATAATGAGATACTTGAAAGGAACAAAAGAGTTTGGCCTATACTACAAGAAGAATGAAAATTTTGATTTAAGAGCCTACATTGATGCTGATTGGGGACGAAATATAGATGACATAAAAAACACTAGTGGAGGAATACTTTTCTTAGGAAAGAGACTAGTTACATGGACTAGTAAGAAATAAAGTTGTAGCTCACAGTCCACATCTGAAGCTGAATATGTTGCAACTGCTATAAACTATACAAACATTATATGGATCAAGCATCTACTCAAAGGTATGAAGGAAGAAATAACAAAACCTATGATACTTTATTGTGATAACACTAGTGCTATAAATATATCAAAGAATCCAGTGATGCACACCAAGACAAAGCACATTGTAATCAAGTATCATTATGTAAGAGAGCTAGTTGAAGACAAAGAGATGAAGATGAAGTATATCAATTCAAAAGAACAAATTGCTGAAATCTTCACAAAACCATTACCTAAGGATGTATATGAATATCTTAGAGGTAAGTTAGGCATGATACCCCAATCAAAGGCTATTTAAGTAACACAGGATTGCCCTGCATCAAATAGGTTGATTTCCAAATGTCACAAATTGATGCACATGATCTTACTTTAGGTATTGCCTGAAGTAATAAAAGTATTAAAATTCTAATTTAGTCACAAGAAAGGTGAAAGAGGGAGAAATTGGAGATACTAAAAATTCTACATCTACATGTTAAGATGTTGAGATGATATGCCTTTGGCATTGTTGTAAAAGAGGGAGAAATAGAAAGAAAATAATCAAAACTAAGAAGGATCAAAGGCTATAGAGAAATAGATAAATAGAAGAACTGCTCAAGAGCTAAGAGGGAGAAATAGAACAAGGAAATATAGAAGAAACCAATTAGAATGACAGATCAAAGATGGAGAAAAGAGAAAGTGTATCAGAGAGGGATCTATAACAAAAGAAATTTCTTTTAGGCATTGCATTACTATTTTAACCTAGTCAGTTTGGTCAAAAAAAATGTTTTATCATTTAGGTGACTTGGGTTGATCAATTTGGTTTTCCATCAATGCTAAAGAGGGAGATTGTTGAGATCTGATTAAAAAGATCATTGTTGAAAAATGGAGATTGGTAAAGCAAAACATATGTTTCAATCATTGTTTTGTCACTGATATCAAACTTGATATTTGCTGGTAAGACAATTGCTTATAAGATCCAAGTACTATCACTTAGTTGATTGATGAAGAGGATTTAATCAATAAGATGTAACAATAGCACCTAGAGGAAAGGTTGAGTTATGGTTATGTAATTAAGTACAAGGATCAATTAAGAAAATGGTGAAATAATGCATTGATAATCTACTTGAAGATACAAAGGTTGGCTACACTTAGAAACCTTAGAAGAACAAGTAATACAAAGACTATCTGCAAAGCTTGACCAAGTTGATAGTAGGTGCCAAGAAAAGTTAGTTCAAGCCAAGCAGAAAATTAGTTGGTGCTGAGCAAAAGAAAATTATAGTGTGTGACAAGTAAAATAGTATGTGCCAAGCAAAATACAATAGGTGCCAAGTATCAATAAATTGTAGTTGATGTTGAGTGAACTCACAGTTGATGCCAAGAAATTCAGTATGTACCAAGCATCAGAAGAATAATAATACTGAGCTGCTACATTATTAGAAAAGTCAAAGATTCATCAAATATGAGCCAACAAGTTTATTTTCTTGAAGTCTGTGAACTAGGTGGAAGATAAGGTTGATGATTTGGTAGCACATAATTTGAGGTAAACTATTTTTAGGTGATTTTAAATAGATTTTAGGAGAAGTTTCTAGAAGAGACAAGATATGAGGTAGATACATTGTATCCTACCTAATCCATCCAAACCTAAATTGGATGATGGAAAATAAAGCAGGAAAAGTATTCTAATTTCCTATTTAAGGAATGTTTGGTCATGAAGAAAAGGGTTTGAGAGTGTGGTGTCAAGGAGGAGATATTAAGAAGGTTAGAGAAGACCAAGGAAGAACAAAGATAGAAAGTCAAGGACTCTGCTTCGTCAAGTGACCACAAAAGAGACTGCATTGGCATACCAAGTAAGAAGGCTTAAGGAGACAAATGCAGCTATTGGAGCTAGAAAAGAATGAAAGCCAAGCAAATTGAGAACTAAATTTTGATATGGAATCTTCAAGATAAGTTGTAAGTTGTATAAGATCAAAGCTCTACTATTACTCTCTAACAATTGTATCAATTAGGGTAAAATCCTTTGGGCTAAGGTTGACTTAACACTCATTAGAAAATCCTTTAATAGGGTTGCATTCTGAGTGAATGGCATAAAGTCCTTTAACTAGGTTCACTTCTAATAGGGTGATTGAAATCCCTTAACTAGGTCTCATTTAATAGTGTGTTATAACCTTTAACAAGGTTTGCCTTTTACAAGGCATCACTTCAGAAGAGTGAAAAATGAGTAGCATGTTACTGGTGGTTTTTCCCAAATTGGGTTTCCATGTTAAATCATTGTGTCAAGTGTGTGGATGAACTTTCATGGTTCATTTTTTATTGTTCCATGTTGGTTCATGTCCATGGAGAGAGGGAGAGGGAGAGGTTAGGGGAGTGGATGGGAAGCATCTATTCAAAATTCAAACCTAGTTTTGGGCGGGAGTCCTCAAGGAGGAGGATCTCAAAAACTAGGTATGAAGGAGGGTTTTTCAGGTAGAGTTTGGAGAGGTGGAAAATGGGGATGGGGATCCACTTGCTAATGGTGAAATCCAGATCAAGCCAAAAATGCAACCCAATGTGGTCAGGCCAAGGAATCTTCCAGTGAAATGGGCCTCACTCTTCAGTGTCAAACCATCTGGTAAGTCATCTTTCCCTCATGTTAAGATTGTATTAAGTTTGGAAAAGGGATCATGCATGATTGCTATTCCAGATGAGTTAGTCGATCATAGCATAGCTTCAATGGCATCCACACTGGTTGGAAAGTTTATCAGTCAAAGACCAAACATTGATGTGGTGCGGTTCTTCACCTTGAAGAAATGGTACCTTAAAGGTCAGGTCAGTGTTATTGCAATGGCAAAGGGGTTTCTCTCTTTTGACTTTACCTATAATGAGGACATGGCTAATATTCTATGTGAAGGGACTTGGAGTATAGGATGGGCAAGTCTGGTGTTGCAGAAATGGTCTTCAAAATTGGACTTAAATGAATCTTTTTTTCAGCAAGCTCCAGTATGGGTTAGACTCCTTGAGCTACCCTTGAAATTTTGGAATGAGGATGTTTTTATGGGTGTGGCCAGTTCCTTTGGAGAACTATTATCAATTGATCCTATTACTGCTTCTAAGAGTAGACTTACCTATGCGAGGATATGCATAGGAGTAAGGGAAGGGGATGATATGCTGGAAATGGTGTGCTTCGAGTCTAAGCTTGGCACCCACATACAATAGTTGGACTATGAGAGTGTACCTTTTGGTTGCTATCATTGTTTTAAGACTAGACATAAGGCTTTTCAATGTTTGAAAGTGAAGATGGACAAGAAGAAGAAGTCTCTCCCTTCCTCTTACAATAGGGACAAGAAAATTTGGAAGAGGAAGACCACCAACATATGCCACAAGGCTGATTCTATTATGGTTGGTCAGAAGGTTGGAGAAGTTAGGAAGGACATTACACATAAGCCAACACCTTCTACTGCAATAGCTCAGACCAAAGATAAGAAGGATTTTCCCTATTTTGAAGAGCGTGCCCATAAAACTTCAAATGGTGAAGTATCTGTAGATCTAAAGGATAAGGTAGAGGCAAATGCCCTAGAAGGAAACCAAGTTGACTTTCTTGAGTCAGAAGACTCTTATATTGTTGAAGGGGCAACAAATTTGCAATAGGTAATGCCTAAGGTTAAATATTGCAAGGGAACTCCACAACAGATTATGAAGGAAGAAGATCTGGAAGGGATCCCTGATTCTAAAGGTAGTAGTGTTTTGACCACCAAAGATGAAGAAAAGGATAGAGTTAATAAGGATATAATTATCTATCAAGGCCTAGAGGATAATTTTGTTTCCTCTAGAGTAGGAGCTGAAAGTATTGTGGAGAACGAGAAAGAAGTTTTGGTGAGGGTGCTCGATGATTGGGAGGATTCTCCTAGAACTCCAAAGAAAGCTCAAATAGTACCTAGGTCTTTGGACTCTATTTTGGAAAGAGAAGCTTTTCCTTCCCCTAAGCCTAAGAAGAATTTTTTTAGATAACCCTCTTTGGCCTCTCTGGTGGAGACTAGAAGCAGCTATAAACCAAATGTGGGAATAGTGGCTTGAAAAGGTAGAAAAATAGAGAAGCAAACCAGAGAGGGGGAGACCTGAAGAAGCTTGGTGAATGGGTGCTGGAGAAATCTTTAGGAGTGTTCAAAGAATGGAAAATGAAGATCATATCATGGAATATAAGGGCTTAAATGAAGCCCACAAACATGAAACTTTAAGGAATTGGATCAGAGATTAAAGACCTGATATTTTGATGATCCAAGAAACTAAGATGAAAAAAGAATCTCTAAGGAAAGTTAAGTTTAGTAGCATGATGAGTGGGGAGGCTTTGGATGTAGAGGGTGCCTTTGGTGGTCTACTAACCCTATTTAATACCAAGCATTTTAGAGTTGAAGCAATGTTTAATGAGGGTAATCTTCTTCTCTGTCATGTTCATCATATTCAATCCAATGAAAATTGGTTTTTGCTGAATTTATATGCTCCTAACAATAAAAGAGATAGAAAAAATCACTGGACTAAAGTAGGAAACCTATTACAAAGTAGTAATTTAAAGAAAGACATCATTATGGGAGATTTCAACACTCCTCTTGTGGATGGGGAGAAGATGGGGGGTCTGATCTCGAACTAGGAAAGTAAACAAGACCTCTCTAGCTTCATCAATGGTTTGACTTTTCTGGATCTGGATCTTATGGGAGGTGCCTTTACTTGGTCAAACAAACACTTGGGGTAGGACTACATCTAGGTCAAACTAGATAGAGCTTTAATCTCCCCTAATTGGTTGAAGTCTTTCTCTTGTAGGTTAGCTCTCTTTCCTAGAGTGGGATCTGATCATTCTCCTATCTCCCTCTCAGCTGATCCTATAGAACCTAGAAGGAACCCCCCCTTTCAGATTTTAAAAAAAAGGACTTCTCATCCTGATCTCTTGGATAAAGCCAAATTTTGGTGGGGTTTAGAAGTGGAAGGCATTGCTATGTTTAGAGTTTCCAGGAAACTGAGTAATTTTAAGAGAATGGTTAAAGTTTAGAATAAGTCTGATTTTGGCCATATCTTTCATGAGAAAGATGTCTTGTTTGACAAACTTTTTTCTATTCAAGCCTCTACTCAGTAGGATGGGTATGATGAGCTTAATAGGGAGGTTGAGTTGTCTATTCTTATAGACTTACACAATATCATCAACAAAGAGGAGAAGTTCTAAAGGGAAAGATCTAGGGTCAACTAGCTTAAAGATGGTGATCAGAATTCAAAGTTCTTTCATCTAACCACCCTCAAGCATAGAGCTAATAACAGATATGCTGGCATCATGAAAGGGCAAGATCTGCTGACTAAGGAGAAGGAAATATCAACTAAAGCTATCTCCTTTTTCTCTTCTCTCTTGTCTTGGGATCCTCTTCTATCAAAGGTGGACCAAGAAGATTTGGTTGTTTCTATTCCCCAAATAATCCAACCTCATCATAACTTAATGCTCTGAGCCATTCCTTCTACTGTTGAAGTTTGTAAAGCTCTCTTTTTCTTGCCTGCGGATAAATCTCCTAGCCCTGATGGGTTCCCTACCTTCTTTTTTCAGATGTATTGGCAGGTGGTGATGGATGATGTGGTGAAGGTAGTTCAGGAATTCTTTGGAGCCAGGAGCATTCTTAAGGAGATTAACTCCACTTTTTTGGTTCTCATCCCTAAAGAGCCCGGGGCTAACTCTTTGGACAAGTTCAGACCTATTAGCTTGTGCAATTTCTTTTACAAGATTATCTTGAAGGTTCTTACCTCTAGGTTGCTCAAGCTCCTCCCTTTGATTATATTGCAGCAACAAACAAGTTTTGTCCTAGGCAGATAGATTTTAGACTTAGTCATGTTGGTGCAGGAGGTAATCCACTCTATGGAAGCTAGAAAATGAGAAGGGATGCTACTTAAACTAAACTTATCTAAAGCGTATGACTGAGTTGACTGTACTTTTCTTGATATGGTGCTCAAGGCTTTTGGGTTTGATTTAAAAGTTTGTAAACTGATATCTCAGCTTGTCTCCTGTTCCTCTCTTGTTGTGTTGATTAATGGAGCTCCTTCAAATTTTTTCAAACCCTCAAGAGGACTATAGTAGGGGGATCCTCTCTCACCAATACTCTTCATTATCTTGGCTAAATGTATGGGAAGGCTTATTGAGAGAAAGAAGAAAGAAGGCAGAATCAAAGGGATAAAACCTTCCTCTAAAAGTGATCCTTTCTCGCATCAGCATTTTGTTGATGATACTATCATGGGGGCAGAGGCTTCTGTGAAGAAGGAAAAAGCCATGAAGGATGTCCTACATATCTACTTTAGAGGATCGGGCCAACTAATTAACTAGGAAAAGAGCTCTTTATATTTTATTAATACCCCAGAGGACAGGCAGAGGAAAATTTCTAGGATTCTAGGTTGTAATGTGGGAAAGTTTCCCTCTACCTACCTTAGACTTCCTTTGGGTCCGATCCCTCCTGACTCCTTCTGGATCAGTATTATGGATAGGTTCAACAAAAATCTTGTTGGCTAGAAAGGAGCTATTATTGGTCAAGTTGGAAAATGTGATCTAGTTGAATCCACCCTTCAAAATTTACCACTGTATGCTCTAAGCCTCTTTGTGATTCCAATTAAATTCACAGAGAGGATGGAGAAAATTTAGAGGGATTTCTCATTTATAGGAGTTGAAGGGAAAAAAAGATAACCACTAGTTGCATGGGACAAAGTTTGCCTCCCTAAGAATTATGGAGGTCTTGGCATAAGTAAGCTTACTCATCTTAATAATGCTCTTTTGGCAAAGTGATTATGGTGTATCTTCAATAGCACTAGGGAATGGAGAGACATCTTGGTCAACAAGTACATTAAGAGGCCTTCTATTCAGTTCACACTTTTTAGTGAGGACATTCTTAGAGGATCAACTATCTGGAATGGTTTTTTGAAAGCCAAGGACTTGGCAAAGGCAAAAGTATCTTGGAAATGGGAAATGGGGAGAATATCCAGTTTTGGTATGATAGTTGGCTTATTCAAGGTCCCCTAATGAACAATCCTATCTATGATGTTTGGGCGAACCATTGTATTCAACTTTTTGGGCTGAAAGTTTGCAACTATAGGAATGACCAGGGTTGGATAGATTTGTCTATAATATTTGATGATTTAAATCCAATCATGTTAATGCTAAATTCAATGGTTCTTAGCAACAAGAGGGATGAAATGATCTGGGGGGACAACTCTAGTGGAAACTACTTTGTTGCTATTGGGTATATGGCTCTTTGGAGCTTAAAAGAGAAGCCTCCTTGGTTGAAAGCTTGGATTCCAGGCCTCACTCCTAAAATCAATATATTTTATTGGCTGGCCTTATAGAACAAAATTCTCACCCAGGATAACCTTATAAAAAGAGGACAAATTCTGCCAAGCAGATGTAGTCTATGTAAGAACCAGCTGGAAATAGGCAACCACTTTTTCATTCACTGTTCCTTCTCTAGTGAGGTCTAGGACTTCCTGCCCCAAGACTTAGAGATTAGCTAGTGCATGCTAGATAATCTCCTAGATTTTTTTTGCTAATGGAAATCCTTGTTCAAATCCCCTGTTTTGCAAGAATTAGGGACCTGGATCTTACCCCACTACTACTGGAGCATATGGAAGGAGAGAAACAATAGAATCTTCAGAGACAGAGAGGAGCTAGCCATTGTTCTCAGGAAAAAGATTCACAAAAATATAAAGGAAAACTACCTAGTAAGGAATGGGGGAGATATCGAAGTGGGCGGTAGAAAAATGGAGAAGGAAAAAGAAAGAATGTTAAATAGATAGGAAGCCAAGTGGCTTCTGCCCCCAGAAGGATGGCATAAAGCCAATTTTGATGGGGCCTCTAAGGGAAATCCTGGCTCCTTGGGATGTGGAGGCATAATTAGGAATAAATTTAGGGATGGAGTAGCGGCCTTCTCTCTCCCGCTGGGTTTCCAAACTATCCACTTTGCGGAAGCAAGTGCGGCCTGCCATGTGGTGAAACTAGCTTTTGAAGTTGAAGTTACTAATCTATGGCTTGAAGGGGACTCGAATAACATTATTAAATGTTTAAATGAAAAATCTCATTATTCATGGTCGATAGCAAATCTTATTGATGAGACACGTGAGACTCTTACTAAATTTAATAGAGTCCATGTCAATCACATTTTTTGAGAAGCAAACCCGGTGGCAAATTGGTTCACAAATAAAGGTGTCCAATCTGACCAAAAAATGACCTGGCAACTAGGAAAGAGTTTTTCAGTGGATGTTAAGAGCCTAATCGAGCTGGATAAGATCCAAGGGAGTACAGAGGAGATGAATTTGCAATTATGAGTAGGAAAGGCTTATGGGGAAAGGTATGTCTCTTAAAGGTTCTATTGGTAAATGTAAGAAGTGGGAATTATTACAGTTTATTCAGCACACTTTATGGGTCTTTTTTTGCATTTGTAACTTGAGCAATGAGACGGTTTATTTCTTCTATCTCTCTCTAAAAAAAAGAGAACCATATCAGGTGGTGAGGTTTTAGAGGGCTATACTTATGAGAATTGTGGGAGAGAAAAGTGCCAATATGGTGGGTGAAAGGTGTAGAAAAGAACCGGTGGGAAAAATGGAGAAATGGAGAAGTAGGGAGAAAGTGTGGCAGAAGCTGGTTCAGGGTGGGATTTCAAGATATATCATGAAGCTACATTGTTACAACCAAAATGTGACTGACAGCATGGTCAATTTGTGGAAGGATGGTAGAGTCAAGGTGAATGGGATAACTTTTTTGATAATGGAGGAGGTGATTTCAGCTATTATTGAGATTTCGAAGGTGGGCTTTAAGTTCTTTAGGGACAAAAAGCTTTCGGCTAGTGCAGTGAAAGACTTTGTCGACAACTCTAAGGAGCTGCATGCCCTGAAAATGAGTGATACATTTTATTATCTAGATTCTATAATGAAGATTTGGAGGTATGTTCTACGTGTTGTCATTGAGTACATTACTCTTGACCCTAGGTTTGATCATGTTCACACCCACCATTTCATTCTTTTGAATCATTTTTTGTATGATAGAAAAGTTTTCTTCCCTCTCTATTTGTTGAAATCTATGAGCAAGGCAGTGTCAAGCTTCAAAAAGAAACCCTCTGCTAACCCTGCTCTGCATGAGGGGCTATTACTGCTCATTTATGAGTGCTTTGAGGCTCAGAAGATAAGTAACATCCCTTCATAGGCTAGGAATGATGAAATTGAAAGCTCTAGCTACTCGTTTGACTCAGATGATATTCAGAGCATTAGTTCTGAGGAAGGGGCGCTTACTTTCTTTGGTAAAAAAACAACGCCTACTGTAAAGAAGTCACCCTTCCCCACTATCCCATAGAAGAAAAAGCCGTAGAGATCATGGCTAGAAGAAGCTTGGGAATGAGGAGCAGGACAACTGTGATGAAGAGGAGGCTATCGAGTCTAAAGATGAGGAAAAGGAGAGGCAAGAGGAAAATAAGGAAACCCAAGGTGGGAAGAAATGCAAGAGGGTGGGCACAGAGGATGAGAGGTTGCAGCAAGACCTGAGCTCTTCTTCGCTCCCTTTCTCCCCTGTCCATCCCCAAGCCCACCCAGAGGAGAAGATAAGGGATCATTCTAGAGCTGAGGGGGGGGGGGGGGGGGGAGGTGCTGGCCAAAGATAGGAGGGAGGCCTAGAGAAATTTTAATGTGAGGACTTCAAAAATGGGTATTTTCAGAGAAGTGATGAACCCCTAGATCTTGGTGGATAGCCAGGAGGATCCATGTCTTGAAGAGCTCATTGACCCTACGATTGTGGAAATCTCTAATAATGCCAGTGAATCTGGGATGAACCTCTTAAAAAATTCCCACAACAACATGATAAACAATTACAAGTCAATCAAGTGGCTTTTTCATGAGCTAGAGGAGGTA
This sequence comes from Cupressus sempervirens, assembly GCA_028749045.1. Taxonomy (NCBI): domain Eukaryota; kingdom Viridiplantae; phylum Streptophyta; class Pinopsida; order Cupressales; family Cupressaceae; genus Cupressus; species Cupressus sempervirens. The sequence goes on from CM053792.1 coordinate 211,424,630, forward strand.
AAGGAGAAGGTGGGTCAGATGGAAGGAGCTAGGAATCTTAAGGGCCTAGAGAAAGGGAAAGATTATGATGATAGGCATAGCCTAGTGGAAAGGAGGATCCATAACTTAGAAAATTACAATCATAATTTGTCGAGCTAGACAATCTCACTGCTCAACTCGATTAATAACAACGTTCTATCTTTAATTATTTGGCTTAAAGATAGAGGCATGCAAGGGGATGTGGATGGAAAAGATAGGGGTAAAGCCAGATCTGATAATGATAATACAACTGGTATGAATTTTTCTACTCTAGACTAGGAAGAACACAAGATTCACCAGCATGAGGCCGAGGAGAACTAGATGGCCTAGGAGGATGCCTAGGTCATGTAGGAGATGGAAAAAAAGATCGAGGATTAGTTCCTGTCTTTTTTCTTTTTGGCTGGCTTTTTGTTCTAGCTTTTGATTGTTTCGTTAGTCTTGTCTTTTTTGTTTGGCCTTTTCTTTGGCCTTTGTTTATTTGGCTGGGCCTAGTGCTTAGTCTTAGCCTTAAGAATTGTAACTTTTGTTGCTAGGCTTCTAACACTTATTTTCAACCTGTTATGTTTTAACTCTCGGGTTTCAGGTTCCCTGTAAAACCTGTTTATCTAATGCAAAACAACAACTTGCAAGTTTTAGTGATAAGCTTGAATGCATGCATAGAAATGAATGTTTAATGGGTTCACTAAGCTGAGTGAAAATTTTTATTGGTACATCTAAACCTTGAATAACTGATTCACTCCCCCCCTCAGTTATTCTAAAGAATTATAACATTGAAGAGAATCTCATATCTTCTTTGTAGTGTCACAACTCTTGATATCATCAAACTCTGAGTAACTTAGGGAAAATGCAATCTCCAACATTTCCTGATTGTGCTCTTTCTTCTTTTTCAGATCTTCAGCAGTGAGGGCTACAATAGGGTGAACATGTTCAACAGTAATGGTAGTTTGTGCATGATCAACAAGTCCTCCTAGATGTAGCTTCACCAATTTTTTTCATGCTAAAAAGTTCTCCTTGTTAAGATTGGGTACCTCTCTCTTAGGCATCTTGATCTTTTTTCTTATAGTACCTTCAAACTATCTCTCACAAGCAACCAACACTCTAAGACCAATTGTTGGAATAGTTTAGAATAACTAAGAGAGAGGGTGAATTAGTTATCCAAGGTCCTCAAAATCCTAATAATACTTTTTAGTACTTAACAAAACTCATACATATATCTCCTCATTATGTCTCTTGTATTCATTCATCATATCATTCAAAACTTAGACTTGTAGGTTATTGTCCTAGGTCAAAATCACTTTGCAGAAATGCAAAAATGAAACATAAGAGAATAATTCACACATATAACACAAGGATTTATGTGGAAATCCAATTTGGAAAAACCCACCAGTAACATGCTACTAATTCTCACTCTTCTAAAGTGATGCCCTATGAAAATCCAACCTTGTTAAAGGTTACAATACATATTGCTAAATCTAACTTGGTTAAAGGATTTCAATCACCATATTAGGAGTTTGACTTGTTAGAGGACTTTAGGTAATTCTATTAGAATGCCACCTGGTTAAAAGATTTACAAATGATTGTTAGGTCAACCTTAATCCAAAGGATTTACCCTAAACTGATACAATTGGTAGAAAGTAATAGTAAGGCTTAATTTGATCACAAATTATAACTCACTTTGAAAATTATAGATCTCTATTTTAGTCCTCTATTTTGGTTGGTTTCATTCACTTCATCTCTGATACTATTTTCACTCTTCAAGTATTCATCCCCTTAAGCCTTCTTTCTTTGCATGCCAATTGTAGACTCTATAGTTTGGCTTCCATATGAAGAAATACCCTAGACACCTTGTCTACTTAGGGTTTTTCACACCTCTCCTCTAGCAAACTATTGATTTATGCCTTGTATCCTCTTATAAAGAGAAAGTAGATATTTTTCCACTCAACCACAATCATCAATTTTAGGATTACGTAGGATTCATTGAATCTACCCATGTTTCTATTTTTCTTCCTCTAGAAACTTCCTTCAAATCCTCCTTGAATTCACCTCAAAATGGTTTATCTTGAGTTATGTGCCACTAGATCATCAAGCTTATCTTTCACATGGTTCACACAATCCAAGAAATCAAACTTGTCAGCTCAATTGTTTTGAATTTGCTGTCTAATTCATAATTTCATCACTCAACATTGACTATCCTCTAATGCTCAGCACACACTGTGTTGCTTGACATCCACTAGCAGTTCACTTGGCACACACTAAAGTTTATTGATGCTTGAAATCAAATAAATTTACTCAGTGTAAACTATGTTCACTCAACATATACTGAATCTTCGCTTTCCTTGGCTCCAATTGATTTTCTACTTAACTTGCACTAACATTGCTTGGCACCAATTGTCCAATTGGTCAAGCTTAGTAGACATAATTCTTCTTCTTTTTTGTTCTATACTTAGTTAGTGTATCCATCCTTTGTAGCCTTAAGTAGATAAATAATACACTATATCATTACTGTCTTAACTAATTTTTGTACTCCTTTTACATACCATATCTCAACCTTTCCTCTAGGTGCTCTTGTTATCTCATTTGATCAAATCCTCTTCATCAATCAAACAAATGATAATACTCAAATAAACTAAGAAATTGTCTCACCAACAGATAGTTGGTTTGACATCAGTGATAAAACAAGGATTGAAACACATTCTCATACTTGTATCAATCTTTTCTTAGTAAGGAGAAGGTAAACTTGCAAAGATCAATCCAAAGATTGGAAAAAGAAGGATTTTTTTATGAGTAATGGTGTTTGAATAAATCCATCTCGATTGCTTCGTTAAATGATTGATCTAGAAACTAGAGATTTGCACTCATGGATAAAACATCCTAAGTAGCATCCAAATACCCAATTGAGCTCATTTGATTTATCAACCAGTGGTGCATACTTGAAATGGTATCTACAAATTATATTCTATGAACCCTCTTAGTTTTCATTAGTAATCTATGAGAATGAAAATGCTAGATTTATTGGAATTTGAAATACTGATCTCAAGTATAGAATTAAGTGACTAATCTAGAGTGTGGGAATTGAAATCCAAATAGGATTCTACTATGTTTAATTTTTCTTTAGAAACAACCAATGGTTTTATTACTAATGGCTGTAGGAGCAACAAAGTTCTATTTATTCTAAGAATAATGAAAACTACTCATACTTTGTAATTCACTCACCAAGTGGGCTCCCTATTCTGATGTGGAGCCTAATCAGACTTAAAGGTTTATTCAGTGCAGTTTGTCCCCAGATTATTTCTAAGGGGGTTTGGGGAAAACACCCCCAAGATGGGATCAAGGGGTAGTGCCCCAGGTGTGCTCCCTATCAGAGTACAGCGTAGGGTCGAGGCTGCTATTTTTTTCTACTAGACGACTTATTCTAGCCCTAATTTTGTAAGTAGAAAAATCTTGCATAATGTCTTAGGATTAGGGATTACATAATGTATGGTGATATTATAGTATCTTGTGGTGGTATTGAGCTCTAAGGGATTTAGACTGATAATAATAATATTGGACTCACTGTACATAGCCCAGAGATTGGGTGAACCATCTTAAATCCTTGTGTCTTGTGTTCTCTTCTGTGCAATTTATTATTTTTTGATATTGGTAATATTTGCATGTAACTATTATTTTTGTCCATTGTTAATCCTAACAAGTGGTATCAGAGCTAGACGATCATCAATTTTTTTAGTGATCATCTGTAGGAAGGTCTCATGGTTGAGTGGGAGTGATGGTAGATGAGGGTAAGATGAAGGTTGATAAGTTTAATGGGCAAAACTTTTATTTATAGAAGATGCAAATTGTAAACTATCTTTATCAGGAGGATTTATGAAAGCCTTTGGAAGGAAAAACAAAGAAACAAGGAACTATGATAGGCGAGGACTAGGAAATCTTAGATAGAAGGAACATGGAAGTATTCAATTATTCTTAGCACCATTAGTGAAATTTAACATTAAAAAAGAAAACATGATGGAAGAGTTGATGCAAAACCTAGCAAAACTATCGAGTAAAAGTTCAAAGTTATGTCACCTTTTAGGCCAACTTATCAGAACGATTGAATTTGAGTATTTCTATCCAAAAATAAATTTTGTTTAAACATATGGTCTAGATAAATTCATTCTAGCTAAGTTATATATAGTCTCACACTTTTCCAATTGAAAATGTCTATTAAATGCATGTTTTGTAGTAGTTTGTATCCAATTACTAAAGAAATAAAATTATTTCTAAAAATTGATGTTTTAATAACTCTTATTATTTTTTATGATATTTAATGTAACTTTTAAACACTATTTTATAGATCTCCAAGTCAAGAATATTCTCATATAGATTTTATAGTGTTTTAATTAGATATACTATATTATAATTAAAAAATTCTACAAGCACATATTTTAACACTCGAAAAGATTTAAATTTTGAGAAGGAAAAAAATATTAAATCATATTAGAAAATTTAAAAATTAGATGACATTCTAGAGGAGAGAGTCCTCTTCAAGAATGTGTAATTTTTCTTTTGGTTAGAATATTTAAAAAAAAAAATGTGGTGGGAGATGAAAACTATCGATTTCAGATGAGTCGAAATTTGAAATATTATAAAAGAGAAAATATAGGTCTAAAGTCAATTTTTATATTTGACTATTCTAGCTATATATGTTATATACAATATAGTCTGAGCTCAAATAGAAATAAATTTATTTCCATATAGTTTTTTTTTGGTAATTAAACCCCTAATTTTCAGCATTTTTCAGTAACTAAAAAATCATCTATAAAAATTAGGAAAATATATCAATTCTTATTCCAAATAATTATTAAAAATTATAATCCTAAACTTTATCCATTTCTACACATTTAATTAGTTTACTTTATTTTTGAATTCTAAATAATTATACCAATTTTATGTCATTGAAGGTGAATAGTTATACTTTTGTTAGGCTTTTCCTTTAGAAAAGAGTGACACATGTTTGTGCTTTTACCTTGTATGAAAAGCCCTCCGCTTCAAACAAGGTATTTATCATGAAGCATTTATTTAATATAAAGATGAGAAAAGGTGGATCTATTGCATATCATTTAAATGATTTTAATACTCTTACTAGTCAATTATCTTCTGTGAATGTCAATTTTGATGAAGAAATTAGGGCTCTCTTGATTTTGTGTTCTTTTCCTAAAAGGTTGAATGACTTGGTAGTGGTTGTGATTAATTCTATTTTTGAATCTAATACCCTAAAATTTGATGAAGTGATTGGTGTTATTCTGAGTGAGGAAACTTGTAGGAAAACCTCAAGTAGATCTATATTAGGAAGTGCTTTGAGCACACAAAGCAGAAGCATAACAACTAAGAGAGGAAATAATTCTAGAAATTGTTGGAAATCAAGAGGAAAGTCAAAGGGAAAGAGGTCTCAATCTAGAGGACCAAGAGATTATTGGTATTGTGAAAAACTAGGGCATAAGAAGAAATATTGATGGACTCAAAAGAACAACGAAGGAGATAAACTAGATTGGAACAATGAGACAAATATGGTAAGTAACAAATACAAAGAGGATGCTTTGTTTCTTTCTTTAGAAAGTGTTGATGATTCATAGATTTTAGATACTGGTGCTTCACTTCATGGTACCTCATAGAGGTTATTTTATTGATTATGTCTAAGGGGATTTTAGGTTTGTTTATTTGGGAGATAATGAACCCTGTCAGATTATTGGAAAGGGAAAAGTTAAGATTAAGTTGCAGAATGAGAATCATTGACTACTATATGAGGTTAGACATGTTCCAAGGCTGAGTAGGAATTTAATTTTAGCAAGACAACTCGGTGATGAGGGATGTGTAGTTACTTTTAATGATAAAAATTAGAAGGTTTCAAAAGGTTCCCTTATAGTAGCAAAATGTGTGAAAATAGGCACTTTATATCTTTGTACATGTCATACTATTGCTTCTATTTTGATTGTTCTAGAAAAAAATGAATGTTTGGGAATAGTTGCTACAGTTCAGTAGGGAGAACAAATGATTGTTGTAGATTCAAATACAACACTATGGCACAATAGACTTGGGAACATGAGTAAGATAGATATGAAATTAATTCATTCAAATAAAGTTTTACTAGGTCTAAAATGTGTCAACATGAATTTCAGTGAAAATTGTGTGTACAAAAAAAGAGAGAGAGTGAGTTTTGTGAAGACTGGGAAGGAAAAGAAAAATTAGAAATTAGAGCTTGTGCATATAGATATATGAGGAACAACTTAGGTATCTTCCCTTGGTGGCTCTCACTATTATGTTATATTTATTGATGATGCAACTAGAAAAGTATGGGTTTATTTCCTTAGACATAAATTTGATGTATTTTTAATTTTTAAGAAACAAAAATGCTTGGTTGAGAATGAGATTGGTAAAAAGCTAAAATTTCTTAGATATGATAATGGTGGTGAGTATTACAACAAAGAATTTGAATATTATTTCTCCACTAATGGTATTCACAGATAGAAAACTGTTCCAAGGACTCCACAATAAAATAAAGTGGATGAACACATGAAAATAATAATTATAAAGCATGCAAGGAGCATGAAGTTGCATGTTGGGCTGCCCTTAAACATGTGGCTAGAGGGTGTCAATATTATTATATATTTAGTTAATAGAGGTCTCGTTATTCCTTTGGGCTATGGTATTCCAGAGGAAGAATGGATTGGTAAGAAGGTGAATTATTGTTTTCTCAAAACCTTCAGTTGTAAAACATTTGCACATATAGATTCTAAAAATAGAACCAAGCTAGAAGATAAGTCAATGAAATGTGTATTTGTTGGGTATGGCATTGATGAATTTGGTTATAGGCTTTGGGATTTTGAAAATCATAAAATTGTAAGAAGAAGGGATGTTATCTTCAATGAGAAAGTGTTGTACAAAGATTTGTTGTAGTAGCATGAGAAAAAATAAAATGATATTGTAGTGTTGGATGATACTCCAAAAGAAGATGTTCTAGCAGTTCCTCATGATTATGTGGTGCTAGATGATACTCAAAAAGATGATATTCCAACAGTCCCTCATGCTTTGCAATAACCATAAAAATAGATACCACACACCCCAATGAATGTTAGATGGTCAAAAAGGCTAAGTAGACCTCCAAAAATATCTTCTCCCTCTTTTTATTCTATTTTACTTACTGATACTAGTGAACCTAAATGTTATGATGAAGTTGTGAAGATGGCTACAAAGATTCAGTGAGAGTCTGCAATGAAAGAAGATATGGACTCTTTGTTGAAAAACACAATATGAGATTTATGCAAGTTGCTTGCAGGTAAAAGGATTTTACATAATAAATGGGTTTATAGGCTGAAAGAAGAGGATGAAGGTAAAAAATTATTTAAAGTGAGGCTAGGTGTAAAAGGATTTGCATAGAAAAGGACATTGATTTTGATAAGAACTCCTCTCCTGTTGTTAAAATGACTTCTATTCACACTATTTTAAGTATTATGGCTACTAAATATTTTTATTTGGAGCATCTTGATGTTAAATCAACCTTTCTTCATAGTGATTTGGATGAAGACATATATATGGAACAACTATAGGGATTTGATGTCAAAGGTAAGGAGAACTTAGTGTGTAGATTGTAGAAAAGTTTATATGGCTTGAAGCAAACACCTCAACAATGGTATCTAAAATTTGATAGTTTTATGAATGAGCATGGATATAGTAGGTTTCATTTAGTTAATTGTGTTTATTTTAAGAGGTTGATGATGATACCTATATTATCTTATATTTATATGTTGATGATATGCTTGTAGCTGGGTCTAACTTGGATCACATAAGGGGTTAAAGGAATATTTAGCACATTTATTTTCTATAAAGGATTTGGGGGAAGAAAAGAAAATCCTTGGTATGAATATTTGTAGAGATAGGAATAATAGGAAATTGACATTATCTCAAGCTAGTTATATTGTGAAGGTGTTGCAACATATCTTTATGGAGAATGTTAAAGTAATCAACACACCTTTATCTAGTAATTTGAAGTTGACTAAGAAGATGTTCCAAAGACACAAGAAGAGGAGGATAATATGTCCAACTATAGGAAGGTTTCTATATGCTATGGTATGTATTAAGCCAAATATTGCACATGTAGTGGGTGTTTTTAGAAGGTATACGAGTCATCCAAGGTTTGAGCACTGGGATGCAGTTAAATGGATTCTCATATATTTGAGAGGAACATCTAGTGCGTGTTTACATTTTGGGGGCTCTAGTACTGATTTACAAGGCTATGTTAACTCATATTTGGTAGGGGATATTGATACTAGGTGGAGTACTATAAGTTATGTATTTACTGTTGGTGTGACAACAACGAGATGGGTTTCTTAGTTGTAGAAGGGCAATGCTTTTTCCACCATAGAGGTAGAGTATTTTTGTACTATAGAGGTAGCCAAGGAGATGATATGGCTTCAATTATTCATGGAAGATTTGGGACACCCACTAAGGGATAATTATTTGTTTATAGAGAGCGAGAGTGCCATTCATCTTGCAAAGAATTCCTCTCTACATTCAAAGGAAAACCACATATAGTTGTAGTACCATTTCATTCAGTCAATTTTGGATGATGGATAATTAAAGCCAGAGAAGATACATACAAATGATAATCCAAAAAATATGTTTACCAAAGTAGTAACATGAGAGGAGCTAAACTCCTCTTCAACTTCAGTTGGTCTTCTAGACTAAACAAAATAAAAGAACAATAGAGTCCAAGGTGGTTTGATATTCCAATGGGAGGTTATTATTGTGGAGTCTGATCTATCTCCAAGTCTAAGATTGTTGTGGTGTGGATCCTAATCAAACTTAGAAATTTATTTGACATAGTTTCTCCCTAGATTATTTCTACAGGGTTTTGGGTGCAGTGTGCTCAAGATGGGGTCAATGGGAAGTACCCCTGTGCACTCTTGGGGTAGCACCCCTAGTGTGCTCCCTATCATAGTACGGGTTGGGGTCGAGGAGAAATTCCCCATGGGGTTTATTGGGGGTATTTCCCTCAAAGCCAAAAATGACCTTATATTGTCAAAAGAGTTGACTCCTATTTTTCTATTGGACGACTTATTCTAGCCCTAATTTTGTAAGCAAAAAAAGCTTATATAAAATGGCTTAGGGTTAGGGATTTCATAATGACTGGTGATATTATATCATCTTGAACTGGTATTGAGCTATAAAGGATTGCAGATTGTAATCATTGGGTAATAATAATATTGGACTTGTTCTTGGTGGATGTAGCCAAGGGATTGGGTGAACCACATTAAATCTTTGTGTCTTGTATTCTTTTTTATGTGATCTATTATTTTTTGATATTGGTTATATTTACATGTAACTATTATTTCTATCCATGGTTGATCCTAACACCCCCTTGGATGAGTGAATAAATATACTCAAGATAAAGTGATGAAAAGTAACACTATCATTTTTATTGACATAAAACCATCAACAATACACAATGAAAAATAATAGACTATATGTTGAATTTTATTATAAATTTCAATCACTTCTAAACTAACTCTAGAGGTTTGAATTAATAACCTTTTATAACATCAAAGGAAAAATATCTTCCCTAAATCTAGGATCCTTCAATAGCAAGGATTTGGAAACATCATTAATAGAATACATCAACATAGAACATGTTCTTCCCAATTAAACAGTTCTATATCAAATGTAGCATGCCATAGCTCTAGATTTGTGCTTGAGCGATTGAGAGTTACATTTACTTGATCTTTAGCTAAATAATTGGCATAGGGTGACATGAATCTATCATTACTTCCCTTGATTGTACTCCCAATTCTATTTGACTTGTTCCTATAAGAGATTAGTACACATTCCAAATATCAAAACATATATCTAATTGAATAACTCATAGGAAGCAATAAATACATAGATAGACTAATCCTTTTGCACTACATATGGCTACAATAACCTACTCTATATAAAAGTTTGAAGGCATAAATTATTCTATCTGCCACCTTATATACACAGCTAATTTCATTTATCACATATAATTTCTAACTATAGCATTATATTTATGAAATTATATAATATCTTCAAAACCAAAGAGAAGTGTAGTAATTATAGGTTTATATAGAGTATATAATACAAATTATTTTGAACTTAAAAGGAAAAGACCCTTCAAACAACCATAAAACCTATAAAACTATACTATTTCATAGCTCCATCGTCATTTTTGATTTAGAAACCTTCTAAAGAGATTTTTTGGAATTTATGGTATTGGTGGATATTGTTCTCCAAGAGAACCATGAATGGTAGTTGAGAAAGGTAGAGAAGGCTAGGAAGAAGGAGAAGGCTAAATCCTCATCAATTTATGGAAAATCCAAAGGAGTAGGAGGTGGTAGTGACCCTCCTAAACCTTCATCTCCATCTTCTTCATCTTCTTCATTGTACTCAAAATGTGAATGAAATTTTGAGTCCCATTAGTGGTTCTATCTAGGGATGCATGTCCCTTGTGGGCATGGCAAGGATTCAAATATCTAGATGAAGGAGACCACTCCAACAAAACTCTCGAACAACTTATTGAAGGAAATAAAAAACTACTCCTAAACTACATAAATGATGGCTCCAGACCACCAAAACTCAACAATACTTCTTACCTCTATCATATATCTGATTTTCATCTCTATTTTATGAGGTAAGCTGAAAACACCACTCTCATCAGTTTCACCAATAAAATTAGCATTATAAAATGACTCATTTGACAAAAAAAATAACTTCCTTCACTCTCATAGTGCATATATCCATTAAGATTTACTTCTACATCATGCTCACTATGAGAAAATGAATCAACATGCTCACATAAACTAACATTGAACTAAAAAGCCATCATCTATATATGACTGATGCATGTTATAACTGGAGACATGAAGTCTTCATATTCTACTTCAATCAAAGGGTTGCATGTGTCAAAAGTTTGAAACTCACCTTGTGTAATCGGGTGTGAAGAACATATAAAATCTAATTTCTCATTATTTGCAGTCCTGATACTCATGTAATCAGATTTTTCACACACTAAAACTACTTTACACTCAAAGAAATTATTAGTTACCAATCTTGAAAAACTCTCATGAAAGTCCTGGCATAAAATATGCTGATCATAATCTTCATCAAATAAATCATTAGAGTGAACTTTGAACTCCTCATTACAAGATTCATTAGCACATAAGGAAAACTTAGAATCAAATTTAAAATCTCCTTCCTTTTCCTTTTTGTCATATGAACAACCAATTTTAGTATAATCAACACGAGAAGAATATGAAACATTATAAGATTTCTCCCTAATGGTATTCTCCACATAAGACAAGTCATCATGTGTATTGACACTTAAACCATTATCACATAGACCTCCAAAACTTGACAAAGAATGTTTTGATTTTATACCATTTTTAACATCAAACTTTGGGGAAAGGACTTCTTCTTGAGAGGAAATATAATAAGGGACAGCTAGACCATTCTGAGAAATGTTTACATACCTTTCAAGATCATGAGCCAATAGTTCTAAAATTTCATCAATACTCAACAAGACTTCATCAAAAGTCTATTCTTCATGGCTCTAATCATAATCTAGCTGATCTAAAAACCTTATAGTAGCAGTACCATTAGTATAACAATTTAAAAAATTAGAATCATTACTACAACATATTACCTCTTCTTTGTGCAATACCTCTTCACTAGGTATTTCAATTTCATTTTCATCCAAATAATTTTTTTTTATACTTATGTTAGAAATTTCTACATTCTCATGCATACTGTCACATGATTCATTTTCAGTCACATAACCGTCTTCATCTTACTAATTGAAATTATCTAATTTAGTAGATCTAGAAATCATCTCTTCACACTCAAAAGACAAATTATCATTATCCATGGATTCACTACACTCACTATTATTTTCAGCACATTCACTTTTTTTATTAGATGATACAATACAAAATTCATTTCTACTTAAATTACTCTCAAATTTCTTGAAAATATCTTCAACATCTAAAATCTTTTCCCCATCATTGACTTCCATGATGGCTTTGCTTTGGCTTTCTTCCCTTTTCGAACAATTCAATTTGACAACAATCTAGTTGCCACTTAGGGGCCTTGTGCACCTATCATGCTCTTCAAACTCCAAATTTTGATAAAATTCTAAAAATGCCTTTTACTATATTGTGGATGAATGGAAGTAGTTCTTGGTCTTCAACTTATACACCAACTTCTTCACACTTGGGATTGGTAATCTTTGGTGCTTCCCACTCTCCATCTTCTTTATTATACTATAGAAAATCTTTCTCTCTATATAACACATGACTCATACAATAATTCAATGCATGCATGAGAGTGGTAACCTCATTTCTAAGGGCTTTGTTGGCATTAAACCTAAGATCAATCTACTCATGCTCATGTAAGAGTTGAAAATGAAAATATTTGAACTCTATACTTCACCATGCCATCAAATTTAAGAGATTGAGGAGAATGTTGGCATTGACTCACTGAGTTGATTACTCATTGATTGTGATTGCATCAATCATATGATATACTACTCATCATGCTACTTATAGAGATTTGTTTGATATGTAAAGGAGGGAGACCATATAATTGGTTGATACCACCATCCTACTTTTGGGCCATGTTGGTGTCTTCTACCAACAATAGTAAGGGAAGAACGATCTCCTTTCAAAAAATCCCTCTCGAATTGTTGTATTTGAAACATTTATGTATACAAGAAGAAAGTTGAAATCATTAAAAAGTAAATGAATTTTTTGATTTCCTTACTATTGTTGAGTTAGGTGGACCAAAAACTCAACACAAAATGTTGATGATGACACATCACTTGCCACATTAACACAACTAAATGACATAATTAGTATTTAAAACACTAGACCTTATCAACCATTTCACAATTTATATAAAAAAAATAATATTGTTTAGGAAAATAGTATCTTGATGACAAGTGCATATTAAATGATCTATATTCCTTTAACCACAAAGATTCCATCCCCTTTAGTGAGTTGATGAATTTAGTCAAGCCCCAAAGTGGGTTTGGCTATTTTTTTTTGAACTAAAACACCTATCATCTCAAATTGATCAAATGAACATCTGGTGCTGAGTGAAATCAATTTGCATCACTAATTCAACCTTTAAAACTCATTTTTGACTTTTCTTACAAACTGCCTCTTTAGTGCCAAGGGGTCATTTGAATGGCTTTAAAAATTGATAGAAACAAATAACGAGGCCTAATATTAGACATATTAACTCTTTGTTCCACATTATTTTACTCTATTAGATCTTTTTTCATGATGAAACCTAGGTCAAAAGATACTGACCATCAAAGTTGCTTAGTCAAAACTGCCTACAAACAAACATGTTAGAAAACCATAAAATACATTTGGTTTTGGCTTCGAAAATAGGTCAAACTGATAGTTGAGGGTACAAAAATTGGAGCATTAGTTCAATATCATGAGGAGAGTATACATATGTGATTTGGGATCATTATGAATAATATGACACATTTGGAAAGTAGTCAAAGTGGGGTGCTTAGATTTACAGAACTGGGAACACTGGCAAGACATTGATTTTGCAAATAGAATGGACCTAGGAAAGTGTGCAAGTGGATTGGTCAAGACTCAAAAACTAGAACAATTAAAATATCTTCAGAATAGAAAGTAGTTGTATAAATCATTTGGTGTCATCTATCACGAATTGAGAGTAATGACATCCCAAATAAGGCTACTGATCAATTTGCACTTTAAGACACCAGTTAGATTATAAAAATTGCATATGAAAACTAGTCAAATGGATTCATCATAGGCTCAAATCTAAAAAATAACAAGTGTCTAGCCTCTAGAATGCAATGCAAAAGAAATTCTCTCATTTTGGTGAACTAGGTCAAAGTTATAATTGGTCAAACAGGGCTTCCTAAAATTGTGAACAATTTTCCACAACATGAAAATAGTAAACAAACAACTTTGAGAGATTCAAAACCTAGTCAAAACATATCAAAATGATTGAAAAAAGAAACACAGGTTCTCTAATATGTATACTAAACATTCCCATAGTTTCAAGTCATGGAACTTTACTACGTGCAAGATATTCAATTGTAAACTAGGGCTCTTGTTACAGTTTGACACTTAAGAAAAATGAAGATCTGAACATTGCTCGAAATGAAAATTCATAGAGTTACTTGCAATGGAAATTTATCATTATCGGATGCATGGACATACTTAATGAAAGGTTTTAGAAACATAAAACACCTCTTAGGCCTCAAAAAGATAGCCAGGTACACATGCATTAAATGCCCTTAAAGGGGTCAAAATGACTCAAAATTTTAGAATGGCACTCAAAATAGGAATGCAATTTTGAGTCCCATCAACTGGTGGATGTATGGTTAATTGTGTTATCAATGCTATTTCATTTCTCATGATATATGTGATGAGTTAGATATTCAAAATTCTAGCAAGTTGTACAAGTGATACTGGACAAGTGAGGTGAACATGCACTCACATCCATTCTTTTTAAAAATAGAATTTTGGCAGTCCAAAAGCTTCTTAGTGGGGATGAGTGATCTAAGTGGATCTAGAAAAAGTGAAAATTTCAGTCTAAAAAATCTCTCAAATTTTACATCATTGCAAAGAGATCATAAAATTGGACTTGACACAATTTGAATGGGGTCAAAAAGAGCTCACATGCAAAGACTTATGCTCAGTCAAATCTATTGTCAAACTAGAAAACCAAGGGTTGACTAGGAAGAAAGGGAGAGAATGGATTATCTCAAATCCATACAAAAATTATGCAAAGTTGAAGTGCTTTTCTCTCTAATTCCAGAACTTTTTTCATTTTGAAAATGGAGTCTGTATGTAGAAGTTATGGTTGGTAAAATTTACATAGGAAAAAGAGTTGACCATATGACATCAAAAATTTAGTCAACATCTTGATCTAATCCTAAAGTGACATGTGGCAGTCAAAGTAGTGATGTGGGAGTAAAAAGATAACACATGGTAAGTTTATAGTGACATGGTATCTATGTGGCATTGGATGTGGATGAGTAAGTTGGTGCCATGTGGCACCCTTGCATGGTCGAATAAATTTGGAAATTTTATCTTAAGGTTTTAATGAGAACCTCTCTTCTACTAAATGCTTTTTCTTCCATCATGCCACTTGCATTCAACTTGACTATAATGGAAATACTTTTATTTTGTTTGGTTTTGTAAAGAAAGGACAAAACATGAATAAGACAAAAATGGAAATCACATGAATTGAATCTGCAACTGACCATTTCCCATGAAACTACCCAACCAATAAGCCATGCATTTTTTAGTGACAAATTTTAACTTTCCTTTTGTATAGTATAAAATATGGTTGATGAATAAGGTTTAAAATAATGCACATGAAAGAGACCATAAACCCACATTTTACACATACATATAGATTCTTATGATATGAAAAGTAAATCTGAATGACTAATATTGAAATGAAGAAATACAAGTACTTACCTCTGGAAAAAAACCTATTGAAAACCCTATCAATCAGTCTCAGAAACTGATCTCAACTAAAGTTGTCAGATCTTGAAAACCAAGAAATATTTTTCTTTTTCGAGGGTAGGTCAACCTTGATCCAGGATGAAAAATTTGGGATGAAAAAGTTGATCTTGACCCAAAAAGTAGACCTTGACCCAAAAGTAGACCTTGACCTGCACTGTTCTGATAGAAATTTTGTTTGCAGATTCCAAAATTTTGTCAGGAAGGTTATCCAAATATGCACTAATGTTCACTATTCCACACCTATACTTACAAAAAAGAATATTTTATTTGTGAGATGGGGGGTTTTCCTTAGTCAGAATCAACCTTGAAATTGAATTGAGATTGTAATATACATAAACAAAGTAAATTGAACCATTCACCTTGCTTATATGGAAATCCTTATGGAGGATTCAAATCCTTGAATCCACAAGTACAATTGCTTTGAATGAATGTAGAAATGTATGTAAGATGTGTCAAATAAATGACATTAGATCTTCAACACCAATCTTGAATATATTTTGGATTAGGAAGAGGCTTGAATGGAAATGAATGAATCTTCAACAAGAGGGCTCCATAGAGCTTGAATCCTTTAATGGCTACTAATGGATCTCCTTTATGAATTGAATGCTTGAAGATATATTCTTGATTGAACTTGATAATACTTGAATGCTTGACAATGGATCGTCAGATATAATATCTCTTCAAAGCTTCATAGCAAGTGGATGCACAAGACAATGGTTAGATAAAATGAGAGAGGAAGGCTTCCTTATATAGAGATCTAGGGCACAAAATTCTAGAGAAGGCTAACATAGGAGCATTAAACCCAAATTAACCTTAACCCCTAGAAATGGACCTAGATTAAATGTTATTTAATATGTTACCATTTTGAAGACCAAAAAAGTTTATTTAGAATAGGAAAAATAGTTCTTTCTCAAAACTTGACATCAAAAAATCATGGAACCTTTAAATTTGGACCTGGGGTCAGCGACAAGGTTGAACTTGCCTTAGGTTAGGGTCAAGGTCAACCTTGACCTAAAATGTTATCCTTGACCTTGAGGACATCCTTGACCCTAAAGTCAAGAATCTTAGGATTTCAGTCCAGAATGCCAGAAAAGTGTAGAAAGAAAGTGGAAAAGGAGGCAGAATAGGGGTAAAATCTAGATCCAAGTCAAAGACCCATTCAAGGCACTTGACATGACCCCAAACCACTTACTCAAAGGGATAAATTCTATTGACATGGAAGTGCTTCCATTTTAAGATGATACATTAAGCCCCTACTTTAGCAAGAGTACGGACTGAATGCAAACTCTTGGTAAAGTAGATCATATTGAAAAGATAATATTATTAAAATTAAAGGGACAAAAATATCCTTAAGCCCTTAGGGATTCAAGTCTTCATCAACTCTAAGATTACAATAAGAGAGAAATAACTAGAAAAGAGAGAATATGGAGAGTAGAGTGGTAAGACACGTATATCTCACTGTGAACCACAAAAGTTATAGGATGGCCCACCAAGAAAGAACTTGATAATCACTCCATAAAGTTGTGCACCTTTTAGCAGCTTTGTGCATGTATGTAGTGTGTCTTTTGATGAATTTTATAAAGTACCCATGTATCTATATTCTCATATCACCATAGAATACATTTGTAAAGTGCATATCTCTTTAAGATTTAGAAACTTATGTGCATTACCTTCTGAGTGTTTACCATATTTGAAATTGGAAATGTGTGTCTCTTCAAGATTTAGCTACTGATGTGCATTAACTTCCAATATTTAACATATTGAAAAAAAGGTTAGAAAAATAATGCATAATATAGAATGAGGGAGGCTGTATATATGCCCCCCTCCTTAAGATGGAAAAAAAAAACACTCTATTTTGACATGTTAAGGAAAGAAAATAATAAGGATAAAACCTTATTCAACATCAAGAAAATATCAATAGACAACACCCAATCCAAGCCAAGAAGGTCACAACTCCTATGAGGCCATGGAAAGGATGAATGCAATGAGATATCATGTAAGAAGAGAAAAGGTAACCCTTGTGAAGGATATAACACAATGAATATTCCAAGGTGAGAGATCTATCAAGCATGGAAACCCAATGTCAAACAATGAAATAGGTTATGATCAAGGACAAAGATCCTTAATGCAAACCATAATTTTAATGTATAGTTGGATATCACATAGTAGATAGATATTTCTTAAACAAGGAATAGTGGGTCCCATAAAGATAGAAAGGAAAGAGATGGAATCCTTTCCCCCCAAGTGTAGGAACAAAGATGGAAGGGCACCTATTATATCGATCACAACACTATACAAGACAATGAGCCCCAAAATATTAGGCTAACATTGTTTACATAATGTAGAGCTCCATAATAGGAACATAAATGTTATTTAAAGAGAATAGGATTGAAATACAACTCATTGCCACATGATATATAAATAACCTTACTCACAATGAGCTTCCTAATCTTATAATGTAAAGCTTGACATTCATTAGTGAAGTGATCATGAAATCTATGATATAAACAAAAAGGAAGAGTCTTCAAGTATGGACTACATTTCTTTTTGTATTTAGGTCTAGTAATCATCTTAGAATGGAGTTTAGGAAAAAGAACTTCTTGGTCAAAATCCTTCATAGGTTCATGATGTTTTGAAGTGTAATTTAAGATATTGTTAACATTTATTTATTATTGAGAATTAAAGCCCAATCCATAAGAATTCTCATGCCCCACATTTTGTAAGGGCATTTGAATTCCTTGTTTATGCTTACTACATGCTTGACCATTGAATCCTTGTTTAACTAGAAAATGATAACCAACACCATAATAAGAAGCCATATCAGAAGAAGTCAATGAAATTTCATTGGTCACTATGTCATCATTAGTAGATTTGATAGTTTCATTATGGATAGAAGCAATGACAAAGTTGTTATGAAAAGATTTAGAAGTAAAAACTTGTTGTTCAAACTCTCTTTGTGGCTTCATAAAATCAAAATCATAAACCTTATACTCTCCAATAAAGGTAGGATTAAAATCCAAGCTACCCCAATCATCATTAGGAAGATCATTAGATGAAGGATTACTATTAGAAATATGATTATTGTGATTTTGAATATTTAGACAAGGATTTGGTGCATCATTCGTATGAAGTGTATACATCATTTTGTTATGTATAAACTTGACTTTATGGTGAAGGGTGGAAGGGATAACATGCATCTCATGCAACCAAGGTCTACCCAAAAGAAGATTATAATTGAGAGGTCTAGGCATAACATGAATATGTGTATTCAGGATGACCAAACCTACTTTGATAGCTAAGGTAATGATTCCCAAAGTGATCTTACAAATGTTATCAAGGCCACGTATAGGAACATTATTAGGTAGAATAGTTGAAAGATTGGCATTAATTTCTTTGAGCATGTCCATTCTACAAACATTAAGCCTAGATCTATTATCAATCAAGTTCCTATGAATGATACTTTTATTGATAGTAACAACCACCATAAGAGCATCATATTGATTTTGAACTTCTTTAGAAGGTAAATCCTTTTGAGTAAATACAATGTCAATAACACTTGAGGTAGTATGCATGCATTGTAAGGGGTTATTGATGTTCTCTTGATTAGGAGGTGGAGTGGGAAGAGTTGCTAGAGATTTTTGCAAGGCTTCATAGTAGGCAGGTGAAGTTTGAAGAAGCTCCCATAAAGAAATCATGGCAGGGGTATTTTGCAATTGGCTTATCAAATCATCCTACTTTCTATGAAGATGGGGAAGAGGAGGAGGGATAGGTTGAGAAGATGGAAATGAAGTAGAAACCACCAAATTAGGTTGAAGGTTACTCTGTGTATGATATGTGTGAATTATAGAATATTGGTCATGGAAAGACTCTAAATATTCCATAGGTTTACATTTAATAGTAATATGAGGACAACCTTTGATAGTCAACAAAGGTTTTGGATAAACCATTTTAGTCATCTCAACACTACAAACACATTCACAAGAAGGAAGCAAAGAAGACATCCTAGGAGGAGATGCAGTAGGATCTTGATTATCCATAAGATCATCACTAGGAGGGAGAGAATTAAGGAAAACATATCATTCTCCACCAATGCCTCATCACTAGAAGGAATCTCAAATGAAGGTAAAGCATCTGTAATGTCATGTTCTTTCACTAAAATGTCTACATAAGGAGAGCATTTTTTAGAAATAGATTTACCATCATGTATGAATATGTCATCCATTAATAAATCACCCTATTGTATGAAAGCTTCTTCATGAGGAGGGGATAAATAAATTTCTTTATCCAAGGGTTCATCCCGAAAAGTAGATTCATTCACAATGATTTCATGAGGAAGAGAGTAATCAAAATCCAAATCCAAAGGTTCATCCCAAATATGAAGATTATCATCCCTATCAATAAAACACATTTTAGGAATGTTATAAATCTCTAAAGATGGATCCTAAAAGGGGGAAGAAGGTAAATTATATTCCAAAGTGGGTTGATAGAAAGGACATATATTAGGAGAAGAATTAACATCAATCCTCAACTCATGTTCATAAAGGGAAGTATGATGGAGAGATAGATTAAAGTTATCTTCATGATCTAATATATCGTTACAAGGTAATCAAAAAGAGGAAAAAGAAACATAACACACACTAGGAAATATTATTTTAGGTTTATCAATATTGAAAATAGTGGAACATGAAGTCAACCATGGACACACCATATAGTAAAGATCAATTGAAAAGGTCGTAGAAGAAGATGAAATAGGAATAAGATCAATGGAGATCTTATTCAAACAATTTTCATGCTCACTTCCCTATACCTTATTAAGGGATCTATCCTCTTGTACAAAAAAATCTTCATCAAAGTATTCAAAATAAGAATCATACATGTTGAACACAAAGTAACACTAAAAGCATGAAATACGAAAATGTTTTTCATATTTTTGAAGAAATTTTGTAATTTTTTTTTTTGTATTTTTCAAATATAAATGAAAGAAAATAAAGATAATATAAAGGGAAATATAACACCAAAAACAAAATAGGACATATAATTCCACAAAAGAGAGGGGGTAAGCATGTCGAGTTCACCAAAATGTACAGTGAAGGTGAACACACAAGATATTATGGAAGGAAATTCCAAAAACACAATAGAGCATATAATTCCACAAAAGAGATGCGGTAAGCATGTCGGGTTCACCAAAATGTATAGTGAATATGAACACAAAAGATAATATGAAAGGAAATCTGACACGAAAAACATAATAAGACATCTAATTCCACAAAGGAAAGGGGATAAGCACGTTGGATTCACCAAAATATATAGTATAAAATATGGTTAATGAATAGGGTTTAAAATAATACACATGAAGGAGACCCTAAACCCACATTTTACACATATATATAGATTCTTATGATATGAAAATTAAATCTAGATGACTAATATTGAAATTAAGAAATAAAGGTACTTACCTCCAAAAAAGAACCTGTTGAAAACACTATCAATCTATCTTAGAAACTATTGATTTCTATGAATGTCAACCAAAACTACGAGATCTTCAAAACCCATAAATTTTTTTTTTTTTGAGGGTAGGTCAACCTTGACTAAGGACAAAAAAGTTGACCTTGATCCAAAAGTCAACCTTGACTTGCATTGTTCCAACACAAATTATCTTTTTGGATTCCAAAAGTTTTCTGAAAAGGGTATCCAAATCTGCACTCATATTCACTACTCCACAACTATACCTATAAGAAAAAATGTTTTGTTTTTTGTATGGGGGGTTTGCCTTAGTCAAACCCTAGTTTGGAATCAACCTTGAAATTGAATTGAAATTGTAATATACATAAATAAAGTAAATAGAACTATTCACCTTGCTTATGTTGAAATCTATGTCGAGGATTCAAATCCTTGAATCCACAAGTACAGATGCTCCAAATGAATGTAGAAATGTAATAAAATAACTTGCACAATAGAAGACATAATATGAAATATTATATAAATACTTGATAATAACTGAGAGTAATAGGCCAATTTGAGGGGGTAACCTCCAAATACCTCCAATGGGAATACACTTAACAATATGATGTTGAAATAAGACTTACAACCTCATATATATATTAAATTATGCTTAGGTTGAATTGACACAACCCTACATAACACCTAGTTTGACCTACCTACCTAAATAATAATATAATAATGATGACTTAATTAAGGATTAGGATAGTGACAAGTTGACTATTCATAACCCTATATACACCAAGATTAAGGGTGTAGCATGCCCCCTCTCTTGAAAGAAGCATTTTCCTCAATGCCAACCAAGTGTAGATTCTTTTGAATGAATCCTCATCCTCCCACATGGACTCTTCAACTAGTAAGTTCTTCCATTGGATGAGATACTGAGTTAGGGTTTTGTTCCTCAACTTCTTTGTGCATGTTTGAAGAATGCATTCTAGTTCCAAAATTATTCTTCCTTCTTCATCAAGTTCTGGTAGTACTATTTGAGTAGGAATATTCTTCCCAATTACCTTCTTCAAACAAGAAACATGAAAAAATGGATGTATCTTTGTTGTTGGTTGGAACTCAAGCTTGTAGGAAACACTACCAATCTTTTGCATGATTTGATATGGTCTATAATATCTTGGAGACAACTTTTTTTTTTTTCGTTGCTTCATTGAGTTTTGTTCATAAGGCTGCAATCTCAAGAAGACCTAGTCCCCAACTTCAAAATTTCTTTCACTATGATGTTGGTCTACTTGTTGTTTCATTCAATTTTGTGCCATAGATAAATTCTCCTTGAGTCCTAAAAGTACCTATTGTTGATGAAGCAAGTGGTCCTCTATTTCCTAAAATCTTGGTGATACCTTTAATGATGATGTGATGGAAGGAGGATGATATCCATAAAGTGTCAAAAAAGGAGACATTCTTGATGAGCTATGAAAAGAAGTACCACCATTATACAAGAGGTAGCCAATCTACCCATTGAGATTGTTTTTCTGAAGTGAAAAAATGTAGATATCCTTCCAGACATATATTAACAATCTTAGTTTGCCCATCTGATTGAGGATGATATGAAGAACTATGAGTAAACTGAGTACCAAAACATGAGAATAAATCTTTCCCAAAGTGACTGGTAAAGATAGGATCATGGTCACTAACAATAAACTTAGGTGTACCATTTAGTTTTTGGATATTCTCCAAGAAAACTTTTTCCACTATACTTGCTATAAAAGGATGTGATAATGCAATGAAATGTGCATATATAGTGAGGCGATCAACTACTACCATGATGACATTATGACCTTTAGATTTGGGAAGCCTTGTGATGAAGTCCATGGATACCTCTTCCCAACGTTGGCTAGGAATAGATAAAGGCTGCAAGGGACCTGGTGTCTTAATTGTTCCCCCTTATTTCTTTGACAAACCAAACATTCAACCACAAATTTTTGAAAATCACCTTTTAGCCCTTCCCCAAAAAAATCTTTCTTGACCTGATGATATGTCTTCAAAAATCCTAAATGACCACCAATTGGGGACTCATGTAGTTCTTTGAGAATCTTTTTTTTAAGAGTGGAATTCTTGTAGAGATACAAGCACTCTTTATACCAAAGAATATCCCCTTTTAAAAAAACATATCTAAACTACTAGGGTCACTTTTTATTTGCTAGATGAGATTAGTTATTGCAACATCATTTTTACACTCTTCTTTGGCTTCTACCACCCAATTTTCTTTTAATATTGAAAGGGCACACAATAAGGCTTCACCTTTTTCATCCTTCTTGGAAAGTGCATCAACCACAATATTTTCCTTCCCTTTCTTGTATACAATTTCAAAGTCATATCCCAACATCTTAGTGACCCATTTTTGTTGCTCTTCTAATGATAGTCTTTGTTCCAAAAAATATTTTAGGCTATCATGATTTATCTTAACCTTGAAGTGTCAACCCATTAAATAAGGCCTCCATTTTTTAACTGCATGAAGGATTGCTAGCATTTCCTTCTCATAAATAGATTTGAGTTGATTTTTAACGTCTTTCAAAAGAAATTGGTCAACCTTCTTGTATGAGAACCACTCCTATCCCATTTCTAGAAGCATCACATTCCACAATGAATTCCTTAGTGAATCCTAGAGTGGCAAGCACTAGAGTTGTACACATAGCCTTATTCAATTGCTGAAATGATACATTAGCAGATTCATTCCAATGAAAAGAATCCTTCTTCAATAGAGTGGTAAGGGATGCTACTATATGACCATAATTCTTCACAAATTTTCTATAGGATCCTGTCAATCTCGAGAAACTCCTCAGCTTCTTAATAGTTTTTGGAATAGGTCATTCCATGACAGCCTTAATTTTGTTAGGGTCCACCTTTACTCCTTTACATGAAACTATGTGCCCCAAATACTCCACCTCCATAAGACCAAAAGCACACTTGGATGGCTTAGCATAGAGTTGATCATCTTTGAGTAATTGTAATGCTTGATCTACATGCTATAAATGTTCTTCCCAAGTTTTGCTATAAATTAGTATATCATCAAAAAATACTAACACAAACTTTCTCAAGAACTTCTTAAAAATGGAATTCATAAAAATTTGGAATGTAGATGGTGCATTGGTAAGACCGAATGACATCACCAAAAAATCATAATGATCCTTGTGGGGACTCAAAGTTGAAGCCTTGATTTTGAGTACCATTCAAAAAAATCAAGCCTTACAAGCACTTTTTGATGCATGTGTACCTGGCTATTCATTTGAGGCCCAAGAGGTGTTTAATATTTTTAACACATTTCATTCAGCATATCTACTCATCCCATGAAGATAAATTTCCATTCCAAGTCATTATGTGAAGTTCTATTTGTAGCAATGTTCAAATCTACATTTCTGCCTGTGTCAAACAATGGTAGGAGGCCTTGTTTGCAATTGAATATCTCACACCCAGTTATGTATCATGACTCAATACTTTGGGAGTGTTTAGTATCCATACCATTGAACCTATGTTTCAGATTTAAAGTCATTTAAATATGTTTTGATTAGGTTTTGAATCCATCAAAGTTGTAATTTATTATTGTCATGCTGATGCAAATTGTTTTGAATTCCAGAAGGCCCTGTTTGACTTATCATAACTTTTACCCAATTGACCAAAATGAGAAAATTCCTTTTATATTGTACTCTAGAGGTAAAAGATATGTTATGTTTCAATTTTGAGCTTATGAAAAATTTGTTTGATTAGTTTTCAAATGCGATTCCAAATGCAATTTATGATGTTTTACTGGTGTCTGTATATGCAGATTAGTTGGTACTCCTGTTCATGATATACAAAATTTGAATCTATGAGATATGAGATTGAATGGATTGCACCACTGTGTTTTAATTTGATTTTTTAAAAAGTGTGCCAGTTTGTAAGTCTTGATGAATCCGTCTGCATAGTTTCCTAGGTCCATTTTGTTTGCAAAAACCACTTTTCTGCCAGTGTTTTCAGTCTTGCAAATCTGAGTAGCCCACTTTGATCGCGTGCCAAGTATACCTTGTTATTCATCATGAACCCTAATCATAAATGTATACTATCCTCATGACAATTAACCAATGCCCCAGTTTTCATACGCCTAAGTGTCAGTTTGCCTTGTTTTTAAAGCCAAATCTGAACACGATTTATGGTTTTTCAAATTGTTTGCTTGCAGACAATTATGAGAAAGTAACTTCAACAGTCAATATCTTTTGACTAAGAATTTTTCATGAGATAAGTTTTGGTAGGGTGCAAGAATTTTGAACATAGAATTAGTATGTTCAATTTTACAGCCTGGTTAGGTGTTTTTGTCAATTTTTATAGCCAATCAAAGGACCCATTGACACAAAATTAACAAGTTGCAAAAAGAGGTGGATTGAGTTTAAAAAAAAATTAAATCAATGATGCAAATTGATTGATTTTCCATCAAATAAGTATTCGATGATTAATCGATCAATTTGATAGTTTAGTTGTTTGGAAATAATTTTTTTTTTAGCCAGACCCATTTTGGGTCTGACTAATTTCATCAACTCAGTAGGACAGTGGGAATGAAAGGTGTTCAAAAGATGTTTTGTCTTTTATGTGCATTTTGATGCTTTGGCATGTGAATGTAATCATTTCAAATGAAATAGATGAGCTTGAGGTGCAAGTGCAAGATATGAACATGGAGTGATGAAATTATTTTGGGTGTACACATCACCATTTAGATGAGCATTTTGAGTACACTTAAAATGGACAACACATGAAAAATTGAAAGTCACAAGAAATTTAATTACATTAGTGACTACATGCCTCACATGAAAAAATTGAGCAATTTTTTGTAATGAAGAATTGGTTTTACTAAAGGCCATAAATACAGATGTAGGCACCATTTCATGTTACACTAAATTTTTTTACATGAGGGGCCATAGTGGACAAATATAGATTGCATACCAAAAATAAATATGGATTAGCCATACTTGTTTGAGTTTTGGTGTATTATGTATCATGAATACTGCCAATTCAACCAGGTGATGGGGATGGTGTTATGCATGGCAACTACACTTGAAATGAGGAGGCACTACTAAAGAGGGGATTGTTATTTCCTCTCCCCATTTCCAACAACCACCATTAAAAGGAGTGAGGAGCATAGTGATTAGTGTAGACCATTCCAATAGGCAGAGGAGGCACAAATCTAGTAGAAGAAAGTAGGACTGTAGTCCATATCCACTATGAAACAAAGAGGCTCCATGGCATTGAGTAGGAGCTATCTACACCTCTTTGTGGTCTTTGAATATAGACCCAATGCCACTGATTAAGATGGATGCAATCCTTGGATTGTAAGTTTGGTCAATAACATTGGTTCTATGTCATATGGGCATGAAAGCATCCCCATTGCCTATGTGGAAGCTCCCTAAGATCAACTACTTGGAACTCAATTGGCACAACTTCAAAAATGGTTCTACAATGGTTGTCACTTTAATGTGTCACTGAGGTGCCTTGGAATGTGATCTTTCAAAGGTGAGCTTGCATCTAGAATTTGGTTTGTGTATCACAAGTGAATGGAGATGTTTCTCTTTTGAAACTTCCCAACGATCCTCAAATAGATTCAATCCTTGTTAACTATGATGGATGTGTGTTTTTGATTATAAATTTGGTCAACACCATTGGTTCCTATGAGCTGGGAAAGAAACAAACCTGATTGTTATGTGAGGGCATTCTAGATGTTGTGCCAATGAAGCAAGATTTGTCTAATAAGTTGTCATGGAGAAAAATATTTATCCAAGTGTTATGACCTAGAAAGTTACAAGATATGGGGCAATCAATCTTCATGTGATGGAAATGAGAACCACCTTTAGTACCTTGTTGTGAATTCTATCCTCTTTTAGTGAGAAAATTCTCATGTTTAGTGTTAAATTGGATCGAACTTTATTACAGGAAGGAGACATTTACAATTGACAATCTGGATATTGTCTCCATCACCATAGATTTTCTCCAAGTATATACAGAGATGGCATAACCCTTTGCAATTTTAGAGCTATTACTGACATGATATATCCACTGTCATCTCCAAAAAAAAGGTGGAAATGAGGCTTGGTTTTCAAATGATCTCTGCATGTGAAAAAAATGTGATGGAGAATTCATCAACTCTTAGTCCCATATTTCTTGTGCATAGGCATTTGAACTTTTTAAATAGTTTTCCATACTATTACTTATTGTCTTAAAGGGCATGCACTTTCGTAAGCTGCTAAGCAATGTACATGGGGACCATGGCTGGCCAAAAGGAGAAACATGAGTTGAATTTTGATCACACATGTAAAAAAAGATAGTGATGTCAGCAATGACGAGGCACCCAAGGATGAATCATAGCATGACATGTGACACATATTGCAAGGAAAGGTGATTACATGGAAGACCTGAATCTAATGATCCAAATCTTGCCATGTGGTGAGATCCAACAATTGACGCGTCCCCATATTGCGAAGATGCACAAAAGTTAAGAAATGTAGGGAAGCACCTAGTTTACACATGGTAGTGGGCCCCAAGTCAAAGGTGATGTGGTGGTACAATCAATAGGTGATGTGGCAATGACTGGGCAATCGAGCAACAAATGAGAAGTTGAAACGTAGTGGTGATGTGCCAACCTAATAGAAGGTGCCATGTGGTGCTCGGGTGGATGATGATGTGATAGACACCAACCAATTTCATGCTACCACATGGTGAAAAAGGTTAAACTCAGTTGACTAAAAATGCATAAGTGAGGGAAAAAATTAGAGATAATAAAAAGTGATTTTAATTTATTTTTCCCAAAGATTCACATGCACACTTTTTTTTAATCAAAGGAGATATAACCTAAAATCTTGACTTTAATTAGGAAATATTTCAATTTTGCATAAAATTTAAATTGAAGTGCAAAACACAGAGCTATAACAGAGGCATGATTTTCAAAATGGGATTCTAGGTGTTTCTGATGAGAAAATATAGCGATATTATATATCACCAAAATTAGGAGAGAAAAACTTTCTGTTTCTGGAGTTTATTTTCACATAGGAAGCCATCTACTCATGTTATACAAGGTTTTGTCCCAGATTCTCAAATTGCAACCACATTTAGGTACTAAAGCTTAGATTTGTTTTCTAGCAAGGTGATGAGCTAAATTTGTGTAAAAGATAGTAAAAATGAAGTTAGGGTCAAGTTTGGTCACCTCTAAGATAGTTGAATCAAGATATTATCAGAATTTCATGATTCATTTTAGTTATTTTAGTAACAAAAGGGTTTTCATCATTCAGGAAGAGATATTTCAGATTTGTTACAAAATAATGGTGAAAACCAAATCTAATTCCATGCGTAGAAAGATGAGAGATGTTTTACAAAAAACAAAGAATGGAGATTCAAGTGGACACATGCCACTTCCAAATAAGATCTAGGATTCCATTCTTCTTCTATATCTTTATCTTTCTCATCCATTGTAAGGATTGGTAGTTTTCACTGTGAAACTAGTAGGTTCCAATTTTTGGAGAAAATTTTTCATTGTTGTGATACCATGTTGGTTCCAATAATGAGTTTTCTTAGATTTGTGAGACCAAGGTTCTAGTTTTGATATTTTTTGATCACTGTGATACCACATTCCTTAGCATATTTCTCTTGTATGAAAAATAGTAGTTAAGATAATATAGCTAGTTCTGATCTATTTAGTGATTTTTTGAGTTGTTTTAAATGCATCTGAATGTATAGTTTCAAAGAAATGAATAAAAATGAGAATGAATCTCCTTAGTTTCATTCTGATTCTTATCTCCTATCTCTATAATTTTCAATCTTATGTGTTTTAGGGACAAAGAACTAAGACCCATTTGCATCCCCTTAAGGTTATATGTTTGATATGTTTTGTTGTTGGAACAAAGGGCCAAGTAAATGCTTGATGTATTTGATAGGGTTGCTGGTTATTTTGAGAAGGATATTTCATGAGAATGAGGTCTTTATGAATATTGACTTTTGATTCACAAGGTGATAGGATAGATCTAATATCTTGATGTATGGAATATGTCACTAGTATCATATATGTATGTGTTTAATTTGTGGGATTGCCCAATAGATAAGGCACTGATCAACTACAAGATCAATTTGTTCTTAATGCTGCATATTTGGGGTTTTGCTGAAATCAACATCATTATTAAAATATTTTTCCCTTTAATGTTGAAGAACTAAAAAGGATGCCCTCACTTAGCTTATCAATTTCTTTGACCATGCTATTAGCTATTCTATATCTGATATCTTTGCATAAGTGTTATAAGATTAAGGGTTTTATCTACTTTATTTAGATTTAGTGTATGCTTTTGACATCTGGTACCATATGAAGAATCTACAAGTCCACCCACCTAGGTTTTGTAGAGCCTAAAGTATAACAAGGGTCTAGCTTTATAGTTGGCCCAGTGTTTGAAAGGATATGTTGAAAATGGGAAGTAGCTACCCCTATATGTTTCTTGTTCTCATCGGGGTAATTTGAAACTATGCTATTTCAAAACACCAACAATCCCCATGAGTTTGAAATCCTATCTTACAAATATCTTCCTCCTTAATCTGAATTCAGATAACCCAATCTAAGATCTAACTTGGTGAAATACACATCTCCATTTAATTCATCTAGAAGATCATCAATGATTGGAATAGGAAACTTATCTTTAAAGGTGTACTTGTTGATCACTCTATAATCTCAAGACATGCACCAAGTTTCAACCTTCTTATGCACCATCACAACAAGTGAGGAGTAAGCACTTTGGCTATGCCTGATAATTCCTACCTTTAGCATTTCCTCAACAATTTTTTCTATCTCACTTTTTTGTATGTGTGTGTACCTATAAGGCCCGATGTTTGGTGGCTAGCCCCCTATAACTAGTTGTATGACGTGGTTATGATCCCTTTTAGGAGGAAGTCCTTTAGGAATATCTCCAAAAATCACTGAGTGACAATGGATTATTTCTTGTAAATCTAGATGAGTAAGAGCATTAGATTGAGAGACTTCTAATGAACATAGTTGTGCCACAAACCCCTCCACACCTTTCTTAAGAAACTTTTGCATTCGATGAGAGCTTACCATCTATGGGGATTTTACCTTTAATCCCCTTAGCTCTTCTACCTTTCCTTTTGATTGAAATCACATGAATAGTTCTTGGAAGTTCATCTCAATTATTCCCAATGTAGTAAGCCATTGTACTCCCAAAACAATACCGCTGCACCCATTGTAGTGCCTACCCTCGTTCACATCTTTTCTAGACTTATTGGTGCTATTATTATTAGACTTTGATGGATTAGTATTATGTTGATGGATTAGTGGTATTTTTTTGAGACTCTCAGACATTATGTTATGGATTCAGTTGATATATGAAGAGATCATTTAGACTTTACATTTCATGCATACATGATGATCATTATATTGTTTTTAGCTATTGTTGATGATTAGTTGGATAGTTATTATCTCGTGTGTTTTATTATGGATACTTACCCCATACTTGCATGTGCATGGTGTGCATGTTTTCTCATTGTATGGTGTTTCTGATGTGGTTAAGGAAGGGAGTCGTAGTCACCTGCTTAGTCAGAATCTACATGATGCACCACTTCCTGCCATTGTCTATTTAGCTTAGCATTATATATTGTATGTACATGCATGGTTTTTTTGTAGGTTGCAGGTACCGGGTATCGACTTCCCTGAATTGCCAGGATGAGTGTACCCTATTATACTATCTCAATGATAAGAGAAGGGAGATAAATTCTCAAGTCCAAATCCCAAACCCTTAAGCCAATTGTCCTAGTGAGGTAGGACAAGTATCTTGATATTTTACCCACCGAATGTGTCGGATGACATAATTCATGATTTTTAACCCTTTAGACTGATTTTGTGTGAATTGCTCTATGATGGGTTTTCATATTTTATCTTGGAGGTCTATGGTGAATTTTCTATTAATTAAGTCTTAATAAATAGATTTAATTAATAAATTAATTATTTGAGAAAATTAATATAAAATATCATAATCTTTGATATTTTGATTATAATTAATTCAATGAGAATTAATTGAGGAAAAAGAATTAAATAAAAGAAAATTAGAAAATTAAAATTAATAATAATAATAAAATGATAATAAAATAATAAATAATAATAAAAAAAGTTATAAAAATTAAAATGAAATTCATAAAGATTTAAATAGAAATTATATAGAGAGTGAATTGGAGTTATAAGCTTGCACAGGAGTTAATGCACTTTTCTATTTCTCATATGTCAACAACACGGGGGTTAGTGCATCAATTAAGCACATGGTGTATACAACCCTATGGCTCATCTAGAAGGTTGGAAATGACCCATGCTTAGTTGGTGACACCTTCTAGCTTTTCTAGAAGCATTCTAGATGTTTCCTGAAAACTCTTTATATTCAGGCATTCTTGGAAGCTTAGACATAGCGTTGGGAGTGCAATTGGAGCATTGAAGGACTCGAGAATTCTGAAGAAGGGAGGAGCTTGCTCTACGGGTTTTCTGAGGAAGAGCAGTTTAGCATCAGAATTCGGGTAGATTCTTGTGGTTTTACTTATGCTATTTTCGCATCATGCATTCCCTGTCTTCTTCGTGTCTTCCATACGTCCTCTGAGAAGTTTCATATTTTTATTTTTATGCATTCTCAATATGGGTAGATTAATTTATTTGAAAATTTTATATGCATAGATTTGAAAGATCACGGGGCTAGGGTTTAAATTTATAGCCAAATCCATTAGAAAATTAATTGAGTGAATCTATAATGCAAATATTTTATAGAAAAATTCTTAAATTGTAGATATAATCTTTGTGGAAAAAACATACATGTTTATATATTACGATCTGCATACATACATACATACATACATACATACATACATACATACATACGTATATATATATATATATATATATATATATATTTATATATATGTATATATATACATTTATTATGAATCTAATACAAAATTTGAATATATATATACATACATATATATATATATAGATATATATATATATACATACATATATATATATATAGATATATATATATATATACACATATACATTTGTATATATATAATACACCGAATGAACGATTGATAAATCGCAATGGGGAAAACTTAATAAACCGCATCGCGATTCATATTGCGGGGAAGCAATGTTAAAAATATATATATTAAAATTGCTGTGGGCACGATTTGCAGCCCATGCTTGTGCAAGGCAGAGGCCTGCCGTCGCAAGTCTGCGGCGACAGGGGTACTACGTACCCGTTGTCGGCACAGTGCCTGCGACCGCAAGTACTGCATACCGTAGCAAGGGTGGGGGGGGTTAACTAATAATTTTGTTAATGTTGCATATTTTAAACAAAAACGTTTATGTTAAAATGTTTAAAACAAACATTATATGTTTTCTATGAAATTGATTCTCATTGTATTTAATTTTCATATGATATATGGTGTCAATTGAAATTGT
Source organism: Cupressus sempervirens (assembly GCA_028749045.1). Classification (NCBI taxonomy): domain Eukaryota; kingdom Viridiplantae; phylum Streptophyta; class Pinopsida; order Cupressales; family Cupressaceae; genus Cupressus; species Cupressus sempervirens. The sequence goes on from CM053792.1 coordinate 211,457,174, forward strand.
TAATTCGATTTTATGAAACGTAATAATTATTTATATATTTATATATGTATGTATGTATATATATATATATAAATATATATATATATATATATATATATATATATATATATATATATATATATATATATATATGTAATATGTAAATATGTTATTAATAAATTTAAGTTATTATTATTTGATAAATGATTTATATTGAAGGTTATTTTCATAATGGTGACTCCTTAATAATTTTCAACTATTAAGATTTAATTGTTTTAAATTATTAAATAAAGAATTGATAGTTTGGTGGGGGATGTATCAAACAAATATTATAATTGGAAAATGGATTTTTAGTTCTATTAAGGAAAACTTTTATTTATCCAAAACAATACATGTGTTCCTCCATTCATTCTTCAAACTTGGAAACATAAACTGAGATCTCTACATTTAAACTCAAGTTGTAAATTTAGCAAAACCAAAACATGTGTTTTCATTGTGTATTCTTTATGCTATCATTTTGAGCTTTGAGTTGACTAGTGTTGACCAGTATAGGACGTCTACCAGAGGCTTGGGAGTTATGTGATTGTGATGTCGTGATGATGTTTTAATCTCGATCTTTATAAACCCAACCATGGTTATGTGATGGAATGCTCTATGTATTGTTTGTAATTATTGATTGTTATAGTTGAGATTCTTATGTATGAGATACTTGACTTAACCATTATTTTTGGTCATCGATCAGTTAACCTTGGTTATTTTCTAGTCGTCATGATGGGACTAAAATGTGGATTTATTCTTGATGATGTCATGATGTGACATGTTTGACTCAACCATTTTTGAAGTTTTTGATCAGTATGATTGAGATATATATTTTGGTTATTGAGATCCATTGGATACTTTGATTATCAGTGATACTTCAGTTGCCAATAAAGAGCTGTTGTGATCATGATTTTCTATGGATGCTTGCTCATGGAGATTTGATGCTTTTATGCATATTTGATGATTTTATTATGGATTATCTTTTGTGATTTTGAGATTTATGATTCCATGAGCATTAGGGTAGGATATCTGCATGTAGTGACGAGAAGTGGCTTGCAATGGAGGCCGGGGCCCTAAGAGGCTGCCAGGGTAACTCATTGTAAGTTGGATTAATAAGTGATAACATTCACACCTAATACTAATTGAATGAACCTAAAAAGATAAGAGTTTTGTTCTCGCCCATGCCTTGAGTGCTTGTACAGGCTAGGATGGGAGTAGTGAGATGCATGGTTGCAACCTTGCATTCCATAGTATGCCTCGTCAGTATGAGAGGATACTAGTGGCCGCATGAAATTAGTATGGACCCATGGAGTTTAGCTAACTGCTAGGGTAACTTGTACGAGATAATTGCAATGGCACTTTCCTGCTTGCATAGTAGGTTCCTACATGACATTGTGTGCCTCTGGAGATTAGATGTCAGATTTTGTGTTTGGAACCTTTGAGTTAGTATACTTTTAGGATTCTTGGACTTATAGAGATTTGTGCTAAGTGATTTTGGATAGCCTGTTTGGGACTTGAGATTATCTCCTCAGCATGGTGGGAGTGGACCACTTAGGTACCACACGGTCGGGTGGTAGTGTATTTTCCAATCTTATCATTTTGAGATTCATTGAGACATCATGGCTGATGCGTCCTTCATGATGATGGTGGATATGTATCCTTTTTATTGATGGTTAGCATATGTTAGATGATGCTATCCTATATTAGATTTCTTTCTACATATAATGTTGTATATGTTAGGAGTGACATTCCTACTATGTAATACCGATGATCTCTTCGGTGATTTGGAATGTTATGCATGGAGGGATGGCTAGGATCCATGATGGTCTAATGATGCTATTAACGGTTGGGAGGAACCGTGCACTTAGTTTATTATGTTTGATCTTTATGATGGATGTTTATGACTTCTATGATGATGTATCATGTGTATCATGTGATTATCTCTACTTTGATGTATCATGGATTAGAATAGGATGATGTACCTTATTCTATGTATGTATATTCTTTTGAGCTTGTCATACCCTGTGACATGTACAGTGGATGATTGAGTATTTGAAATGTAATGTATAAACATTGGACTTATCATTATTGTTTCATGTGGATGTTGTACTAGATGGATTCATGTATGTAATTCAACGTTAAGGGATCTTAAAGAATGTAATCTATTATGTATGTCATGATTAATTTCAGATGGACATTGCTATTGCTTCCGTTATTGTGTATTAGTTATACATGGTGTTTACTTTCATGAAAAAAAAAATGCTACTGAACTTAGTGAAGTTCTAGGTTAATTCTTTGGATCCCTTGGCGGGGCATTACATTTGGTATCAGAGCCCGAGTTTCTACATTGGGAGCTTTGAGTATTTTGGAACAACTAGAACTTTGAACTATTAAGTGTATTTTTCCAAACTGGATCTAGGTGAACTGAAGCAAAACTTGAACTGTTACTTGAATATTTTTCATACTTCAACACTTAGTTTCAAAACTGGAAATTTTACTTAAACCTAAACATAGAACTAAACTTAGTACCTTGTACTGTTGTAGGATGGTATCTGGGACTAGGTCTTCTATTAGAGGCCATGGTAGAGGCCGTGGTCATGGCAGAGCTATCAGTGCCCATGAGTCTTCCCATGAGGGATCGACTCATGTAGAGAGCAGGGAAGAGCACTCTAGTAGGCAGCAGGAAGAGAGCCGTAGAGAGGACCTACCTGAGTCTGAAGAGGTTGGTTTGAGACAGATGATGCAGACTATTCTAGAACATCTACCTCCTATTCAAGAATAGCCCAAAGTGCATCAAACAAAACAAGAGCATAGAACCAGATCTAGAAGTGCTTAGAAGGATCGTCAGAGGTCCATTGTGTCCAGTCAGATGAAGGATCTTTCAAGATCCAAGGTTAAGCCTTTCAATGGGCAAGGTTCTGGTTATGTGGCTGAGCAGTGGCTTATTTCCCTTGATAGGATTTTTTCCATGCAAGAGTTTGACATCAATGTTAAGGCAAGATTTGCGATCACTAATCTAGAGTTTTTTGGGGCCACTTGGTGGACGATAGAGGAGAAGAAGTTGGGAATCGATATGAGCAGTGTGTTGGAGTTCTTTTTGGTAAAGAACATACCACGTAGATTTAAACCTAATACCAAGAAACAAAGACCAGGGACAAGCCTAAGGATGAGCTAAATCCTATATTCAGCAAGGCTAAATCTTAGTTCTGGACCAATTAACAGAGTCATATCAGGACTCACTTTACTTTAGGCTCTGCAAAGCCAAGACAGGCAAACCTGAGGGATTTGTCTGATTTATCTTGATACTTCACTGCAAGACTACCCTCTATAGCAGATATGGTCAATATTCTTCTTCAATTTGCTGGTAAATCTCCTGATTACAACAGCTAATTATAACCAAGGAAAACAACCACAAATAAGCCATGACCTACAATTCTAGTTCTTTAAAATATAAAATGGGAAATTGATATTCATTTTGATTTGGTTTCTTAGCATAACCAGGTATGCAACAACAAAGGACATGTATCCTCCAAGCTGACCAGTCCCTTATCAATTGGGCATCAACTAAACTTCAACATACAGATGGATACCTAAAACATGCTCACATATTCAGGCATATGATCTATCTATTTGACTTGCAAATAGACATCAGTCTTCATAACAACTCTCGTACTTATGATGATATCCTCCTCATGTAACCCACAATCCTGTCAATGTAAACAAGCACTTACTTGGATTCTTTTTCCCAACAACAAGTTTATCATGACATACAACCTTAAATGATTACAACTGAGTTCAAGACCTTGGTTCTTAAGCACAAAACATTACAAATAACAGAAGCAAGAGATGAGAATCAGAATGAAACTAATAAGGTTAAACTCTTTGCATTAATTTCATTGAAAATAATACATCATCTGCATACAAAAGTTCAGAAAATACACAAAGGAGTGACTATGTAATATATTTGTACTTCAAAAGGAATACAACATGCTATTCATAACAGAATCAGACTAAGAAAATGGTATCACAATTGTAAGAAAACCCAACAGATTGGAACCAGACTTGTGGTCTCTCAATACACCCAAAATCTTCAAAAAATTGGAACCTGGTACCACAACCCTCAAAAAATTTCAAAAGAATTGGAACCTATACAAAGAGTAGAAAAGGGAGATATATAGGAAAGAAGATCTCTCTGGAAGAATGATCTGCCGTTGACATCTGTCCCACTGAGAAATGTCTTCATTTGGAGTTGTTGAAAATGATCTTCTTCCAACTACCTGCACTTTGAAAACCATAAATGATCACAAAATATCTGATATATTTCCAAGAAATCTGATCTCAACATGTCAAGTTGCATTTGCCGACAGAATCAACTTGCATTTCTATCAAAAACCATAACTGCTCAAACTGCCTTTAGAAACCATCTAATCAACTTGGAACTTGCTGGAGAAGTTAAGTATGATGAAAAATCTCTATATTTGGTTGCAATTTCATCTACAACATTAAATTTCACAATTCACCATGATATCCCTGAAATCAGAAAAACTCTTGTAGTTGGTTCTTGTTGATACCTATGCAAATTCTGACTAAAAAAATGGAGAGTTCATCTTCTCCCGGTTCCGACAGTATATTACACTCTACCTTTCAGATGAAAATTGCCCCTCTAAGAGCTCTCTGAAATTTTGGGTCCCGGGCTGAAACAAGGCCATTAAAATTTAAAAATTTTAAAAAGTTAATATAGTCTGAACTATATAAAACTCATAAATATTTCAAATCATATCAAATTTATAATTTTGGGCATTGAAGTCGTCTGAGATCTAATTTTTAAAATTATTTTCCTCTCTCTTATTTGCCACATGTCACCTCTTCATTGGATATCATATCTGGCGGGGCCCTACGACAAGGCATCACCGTAACATCGAGCCTCTTCATTCTGGAGCCTCCGATCACACGAGTGGGTGGAGCATCACGAGACATAAAAATTTTTGCCCCGATCTTACGACGAAGTCGTAGGATCGGGGACCTTTTATTTTTCATTTACAATTTCACGAATTTTTTGGACCATCGTACATCACTAAGGCTCATCCCCCGACCACACAATAATGTCGTAAGGTCGGGGCTCCACAATATTTGCCCTCTGATCATACGATGGGGTCAAAATCTTGTTGACCTGTAGACAGGCCCCACATGCATGTGGTCGGCCTCCACCACTGAGGCGTGTCATGAAGACACTTCAACATATGAGCCGTCGAGGTTTTATACCACTATGAAACCCTCATCCCAAACGATGTGGGATAATGTAGGCAACCTCCCCACTCTGCAAAAATGCAGCCTCCTGCATAACGTGAGGATCTTGCCTCCAACGTGGACTCAACTTTGAGCTTGATGGCACCTCTATTGCTGTAGACATTTTGTAAATGCTCCCCCCAGCCACTATCCTCTACATGGGCACCCAAAAACGTGAGACTCCCCTTGTTAAAAACATCCTCCTCCAGCTATGGGTGGCCTTCTCCATTGCAAAACATGGGTATATATTGAAAAAACATGGATCCCCTTTGGAAGCTCCTAAAAGCTGAACACGTCTCCCTACCTGCTGCGTCCTCTGCCTTTAACGTGAGCTCCCCATGTTTGTAATCATAAAATTTTTGTCTCTTTTATTCCATATAGGGTTAGATGATGAAAAAATCCACCTAACACAAAAGACTCATGACCATGCCGGTGGAAAGAGATTCAACTTAAATGAAAGAATAGATTGCATTATAATTTTCTTAAGTACAGATGGCAAACAAACTATCCATTTCCAGATTTTACAAATCCCCACTTAACCCCAAAATCAAATGGCTTGGAGTCTCATACTGATCCTCAAATCCTTATAAATTACTTACACATTCACTGGATCCTGATTTTGATGAAGAAAATCATAGAACATGGTTATTCTGATGGAATCAGTCGGACCCCAAAGCGGGTCTGGCTAAATTTTTTTTTTCATTGCTAGAAAACTGATCATGCAAAGTGTTCCACTGACCCTCCTGAACTGACTGGAATCCATTTGATCACAAAATCAACACTTAAAACTCATTTATAACATTTTTGCATCACTGTGAATTTTGTGTCAATAGGCCTGTTGCCTGGCTTTAAAAACTGTCAAAATCACCTGATCGGGCTTCGAAACTCAAGATCTATCATCTCTCTAACATGATCTATGGTCCTGCAAAATCTCATTGCATGAGGATATCGGGGTCAAAAGATATTGACCTCCGAACATGCCTACTTCAAACTGCCTCTAGATACACATGTCAAAAACATAAAAATTGTGTTTGGTTTGAGCCTTGAAAATTGGGAAAATGGATGTTTGAGGTGACAAAAATTGGGGTGTTTGTACTTTTTCATGAGGAGAATGTAATTCTTTGATTTAGAGTCATGACAAATCATGGGGCAAATTTGGCGAGCGTCTGAAGATAGCTACTTGGAATTGCAGGACAGTGAGCAATAGCAAGAAAGAGTTTTTGGCAAATGGAAAGGCTCTGGAATTGTATGCAGACGTATTCATCAGGATCTACAAACTAGCACACGTAAAGTACTCTCAGAGTAGAATGCAGGGGAAAAAACCATTCAATTCCACCAATCACGGATCAAAAGATATGACATCATGAATAGGGCACCTGAACAATCTGTGCTTAATGACACTAGTGAAACTTTATAAGTTGCCTTTGGAATAGCGTTTGAAAACTGATCAAACAAATTTGTCAAGACTTCAAATTAGGAATGTATCAAGTCTATGGCCCCTAGAATATGATGCAATAGGAATTTTTTTATCTGGGTCAACTGGTCAAAAGTTCTCACTTGTCAAACAGGGCTACCCGAACTTATGCACAAATTGCAGATTTACAATTGAGGTAACTGGCCAACTTTGAGACATTCAAAACCTAGTCAAAAAAAGTCAAAATGACTTGAAAACTGAAACATAGGTTCATGGATATGGATACTAAATATCCTCAAAGTGGCGTATCATGAAACATAACCGGGTACCAGATATACAAAGTCAAACATGCCCTCCGATCACTATTTGACACTTAGGCAGAAAATGCAAAACTGACACATGCTCAAAAAGGAACTTCGTAGAATGGTTCTGAATGTCAGTCTAACACTATGGAACACATGGATGGGCTGACTGAAAGGTGTTAGAAACATAAAACACCATTTAGGCCTTATTTCCACATCTGGGTACACAAGCATGAAAAGCATTTATAGGGGCTCGAAGTAACTCAAAATTTGGAATAGGCACTCAAAACGGGATGCAATTTTGAGTGCCACCACAGTGTTACATGGGAGTTATTCCTAGAGAGTTTTCATGAACGATTCCTACCAGAGGAATGGAAACAACAAAGGGCTGATGAATTTCATAATCTTAGACAGTATACCTTGTCAGTGACTGAGTATGAGCGTAAGTTTTATGAGCTCATGTCTTTTTCAGGGTCCAACGAAAATTTAGCTCAGTTGACACAACATTTTATTAGGGGTTTGAATAACTGTATTATTGGAGGAGTTAAGGTATTTGAGCCAAAAACCTTCAAGGATGCAATGCATCGAGCTATCCTTGTTGATCAAAGTGTCAACCTTGGTCAAGGTGGTTTTGTAGGAGCACCAGCAACATCAGGATCTAAAAGCAACTACAATTCAGGTGGTAACAAGAAGTTTTCTTTCTCTAAGGGGAAATAGTATCAACAACAGTCTCAATAGACACAGCAATAGAAGGGCTCAAATTCTCAGGTTCAAGGTGGTGGTAAAGGTTCTAACACCAAGAACAATCACAATGCTCAACGCAATAGACAGAATTAGTCCAATTAGCCAGATCAGAGTAGCCAGTCTTTTGTTAGTAGGAATAGTCGTCAACAATCAAATGTACCACCTATGGGAAGAGGTTCTGGCAGGAATATAGAATGTTTTTCATGTGGTTAGATTGGACATTATGCAGCTAAGTGTCCTCAGCGAGCACCTTAGTTTCCAAGACCTAGACCTACCGTTTCAGAGCCTATAGTTGGTGATGCAGGTAGAGCTCATAGAGTCTTTGCAGCAGTTGATCAACGTCAGGCAGATCATCAGGGAACAGTGGTTGAGACCACATGTACGATTAGAGGTATATCTCTTTTAGTATTGTTTGATTCAGGAGCTACAGACTCATTTATTTCACCATCTATAGTTTCTAAGTGTAAGTTGGATGCAGTGAAGCAAGATCATGGTTGGCAAGTGGAACTAGCCTCAGGCATTAAGGTCTCCATAGATTCTGTAGTTCATAAGTGTGGGCTTAGCTTAGGAAGCTTTGATACGGCAGTGGATCTTCGAGTCATACCCCTTGGTTCCTATGATGTGGTTTTAGGCATTGAATGGCTTGGATCTCATAGAGCCAGTATAGATTGCAGGAAGAAGATTATTATGTGCCAAGATGATGAAGGGAATGATGTGCAGATAGTTGGGATACCGAGGCCTATATCTCTGCGGATATTTTTACTATGCAATTGAAGCGAAGTTTCTGTAAGAGATGTCAGATATTTTTTGTTATGGTAAATGTTCTTGATGAGGAAGATTCCATGAGGAAGCCTTTAGATCACCTGATTTTGCAAGAGTACGCAGATGTTTTTCCAAGTGAAATTCCAGGCATGCCTCCAAAGAGGGACATTGAATTTAGTATTGATTTAATTCCTGGAGCGAAGCCTATCTCTAAAGCTCCTTATCGCATGACTACATAGGAATTGGGTGAGCTACGTCTTCAGCTAGAGGAACTTCTCGCCAAAGGGAGCATTCGACCTAGTGTATCACCATTGGGAGCTCCAGTGCTCTTTGTGAAGAAGAAATATGGTTCTTTGTGCCTTTGTATTGACTACAGACAGTTGAATAAGGTGACTATTAAGAACAGGTATCCTTTACCCAAGATTGATGACTTATTCGATTAGATCAAGGGAGCTACAATATTCTCCAAGATTGATCTTAAGTCAGGATACCACCAGCTTTACATTAAGGAAGTAGATATTCACAAGACCGCTTTTCAAATGTGCTATGGGCATTATGAGTTCACTGTGGTACCTTTTGGGTTGACTAATGCTCCATCAGTTTTCATGAGTTTGATGAATGGTGTGTTCCGATCTTATCTGGATAGGTTTGTACTCGTGTTTCTTGATGACATATTGATATATTCTAAGACTTAGAAGGAGCATGAGGAACACCTACGGTTGGTTTTGCAGTGTTTGAGGGACAATCAGCTTTATGCCAATGTAGCTAAGTGTGAATTCTTCAAATCAGAGATTTAGTATTTAGGGCATGTTATTTTAGGTGATGGTATTTCAGTGGATCCTACAAAGATTTAGGCGATAATAGATTGGCCTACACTGACTAATGTGTCAAAAATTTGTAGCTTCATGGGTTTAGCCGATTATTATCATAGATTTGTCCATAACTTCTCTAGGATAGCACATCCTATCACTTCTCTTCAGAGGAAAGGAAAGAAGTTCGTGTGGATAGAGAAATGTGAGGAAGCTTTTCAGAAGCTCAAGGAGCTTTTGACTAATGCACCGATTCTAGCTGTACCTGATCCAGAAGGTGATTTCATGGTATGTACAGATGCTTCTTTTGAAGGGATTGGGGCAGTGTTGATGCAGAATGGACAGGTGATTGCATATGAATCACACAAGCTCAAGGATCATGAGTTAAATTATCCTACGCATGATCTTGAGTTAGTAGCAGTAGTTCATGCTTTGACTAGATGGAGACATTTCTTGTTGGGGCACAAATTTGAGCTACACAGCGATCATCATAGTCTTCAGTACATTTTTATTCAGCCCAATTTGAATGCTCACCAGAGGCGATGGATGGAGTTTCTATGTGAGTATGATTTTGAGGTTAAGTACATTCATGGTAAGGAGAATGTGGTGGCGGATGCTTTGAGTCGCAGGAGACATGTGGTATTATCGATGACCCTTAGTGTGGATTTGAGGAGTCGGATTCTCCAAGCACTTCCTACAGATTCATGGTATTAGGAAGTGTGCAGAGAGATTGATTCAGGAAAATCTTTGGAAGGTAAGTTTGTAGGTTACGTTCGAGAATTAGATGGTCTTTTGAGACATTTGGGGAGGATTTATGTGCCATTTTTGGATGAGCTTCACACCTTAATACTGATAGAAGCCCATCGTACACCTTACTCAACACATCCAGGTGTCAAGAAGATGCATGCTGATTTGAGACATTTGTTCTTTTGGTCTGGGATGAAGCGAGATATTGCTGATTTTGTGGCTAGGTGCCTTGAGTGTCAGAGAGTTAAGGCAGAACATTAGCACCCAGCTGGACTTTTGTAGCCTAATCTCATTCCTTCTTGGAAGTGGGATATCATCTCCATGGATTTTATAGTAGGATTACCTATGACTGTTCATCGTCATGATGCTATCATGGTCACCGTTGATCGATTGACTAAGGTGGCACATTTTTCACCCATTAGGTCTTCCTACATAGTAGCTTCTATAGCTAATATCTTTATGCGTGACATTGTGAGATTACATGGTATTCCTAGAAAGATCATTTCTGACAGGGATCTTGTATTCACATCTGCATTCTGGACATCGCTGCAGCATGAGCTTGGAGTGCAGTTAAACTTCAATTCGGCATACCATCCAGAGATTGATGGTCAGACAGAGAGGGTGAATAAGGTTTTGGAGGATATGTTACGGATGTATGTGATGGATAGGCAGACACATTGGGAGGATTATCTCTACCTAGTGGAGTTTGCTTACAACAACGGGTATTATAGTTCTATTGGCATGGCACCATTCTAGGCATTATATGGATGTCCTTTTCATACACCATTGAGTTGGGACAGTCTTGAGGGTTGCATCCTGTTGGGTCTTGAGATGCTTCGTGATATGGAGCAACAGGTAGTGTGTATCCGTGAGCACTTGACTATGGCACAGGATAGGATGAAGAAATATGCCAATGCTCATAGGACTGATAAGCAGTTTGCTATGGGTGATAAGGTTTTCTTGAGAGTGCGACTGTGGAAGAGTCCGATCCGATATGGAAAGGGTTCTAAGCTAGCACCTCGCTTTGTGGGACCATTCGAGATTCTAGAGAGGATTGGCTCGGTTGCTTACTGCCTTGCTCTACCACCCAACCTAGCTCGCATTCATGATGTTTTCCATGTTTCAGTGCTTCGATAGTATATTCCTGATATTGTACATGTTCTTTATTTTAATGCATTGTAGGTAGAGGACGGGCAGCTGGCTTTGGAGCCGGTTCATATTCTGGAGTAGCGGGAGTTGACCCTCAGGGGTCAAACCATCGAGCAGGTAAGGGTCCAATGGGACCCTACTGATGATTCTTCAGCTACTTGGGAGGATGCAGCTAGATTGAGGGAGTTATATCCCTACTTGTTTGTAGGCTTCCAGGAGTAAGCCTAACCCAAAGGGGGGTGGATGTAGTGCCTACCCTCGTTCACATCTTTTCTAGACTTATTGTTGCTATTATTATCAGACTTTGATGGATTAGTACTATGTTGATGGATTAGTGGTATTGTTTTGAGACTCTCAGACATTATGTTATGGATTCAGTTGATATATGAAGAGATCATTTAGACTTTACATTTCATGCATACATGATGATCATTATATTGTTTTTAGCTATTGTTGATGATTAGTTGGATAGTTATTATCTCGTGTGTTTTATTATGAATACTTACCCCATACTTGCATGTGTATGGTGTGCGTGTTTTCTCAGTGTATGGTGTTTCTGATGTGGTTAAGGAAGGGATTCGTAGTCACCTGCTTAGTCAGGATCTACACGATGCACCACTTCCTGCCATTGTCTGTTTAACTTAGCATTATATATTGTATGTACATGCATGGTTTTTCTGCAGGTTGTAGGTATCGGGTATCGACTTCCCTGAATTGCCAAGATTAGCGTACCCTATTATACTATCTCAATGATAAGAGAAGAGAGATAAATTCTCAAGTCCAAATTCCAAACCCTTAAGCCAATTGTCCTAGTGAGGTAGGACAAGTATCTGGATATTTTACCCACCGAATGTGTCAAATGACATAATTCGTGATTTTTAACCCTTTAGACTAATTTTGTGTGAATTTCTCTATGATGGGTTTTCATATTTTATCTTGGAGGTCTATGGTGAATTTTCTATTAATTAAGTCTTAATAAATAGATTTAATTAATAAATTAATTATTTGAGAAAATTAATATAAAATATCATAATCTTTGATATTTTGATTATAATTAATTCAATGAGAATTAATTGAGGAAAAATAATTAAATAAAAGAAAATTAGAAAATTAAAATTAATAATAATAATAAAATGATAATAAAGTAATAAATAATAAAAATAATAAAAGCTATAAAAATTAAAATGCAAGTCATAAAGATTTAAATAGAAATTATATAAAGAGTGAATTGGAGTTATAAGCTTGCACGAGAGTTAACACACTTTTCTATTTCTCATATGTCAATAACACAGGCGTTAGTGCATCAATTAAGCACATGGTGTCTACAACCCTATGGGTCATCTAGAAGGTTGGAAAAGACCCATGCTTAGTTGGTGACACCTTCTAGCTGTTTCTAGAAGCATTCTAGATGTTTCCTGAAAGCTCTTTATATTCAGGCATTCTTAGAAGCTTAGACATAGCATTGGGAGTACAATTGGAGCATTGGAGGACTCAAGATTTCTGAAGAAGGGAGGAGCTTGCTTTGCGGGTTTTCTGAGGAAGAGCGATTTAGCATCAGAATTCGGGTAGATTCTTGTGGTTTTACTTATGCTATTTCTGCATCATGCATTCCCTGTCTTCTTCGTGTTTTCCATACATCCTCTGAGAAGTTTCATATTTTTATTTTTATGCATTCTCAATATGGGTAGATTAATTTATTTGAAAATTTAATATGCATAGATCTGAAAGATCACGAGGCTAGGGTTTAAATTAATAGCCAAATCCATTAGAAAATTAATTGAGTGAATCTATAATGCAAATATTTTAAAGAAAAATTCTTAAATTGTAGATATAATCTTTGTGGAAAAAAATACATGTTTATATATTCAGATATGCATACATATATATATATATATATATATTTATATATATGTATATGTATACATTTATTATGAATCTAATACAAAATTTGAATATATATATATATACATACATACATATATATATATACTGATATATATATATACATATGTATATATATATAATACACCGAATGAATGATTGATAAATCGCAGTGGGGAAAACTTAATAAAATACATCGCGATTCATATTGTGTGGAAGCAATGTTAAAAATATATATATTAAAATTTCCGTGGGCACGATTTGTACCCCATGCCTGTGGAAGGCAGAGGCCTTCTGTTTCAGGTCTGCAGTGACAGGGGTACTATGTACCTGCTATCGGCGTAGTGCCTGCGATCGCAGGTACTGCGTACCGCAGAAAGGTCGGGGGGGGGGGTTAACTAATAATTTTGTTAATGTTTCATATTTTAAACAAAAACATTTAAAACAAATGTTATACGTTTTCTATGAAATCGATTCTCATTGTATTTAATTTTCATATGATATATGGTGTCAATCGAAATTGTTAATTCGATTTTATGAAACGTAATAATTATTTATATATTTATATATGTATGTATGTATATATATATTTATATATATATATGTATATATGCAATATGTAAATATGTTATTAATAAATTTAAGTTATTATTATTTGATAAATGATTTATATTGAAGGTTATTTTCATAATGGTGACTCCTTAATAATTTTCAACTATTAAGATTTAATTGTTTCAAATTATTAAATAAAGAATTGATAGTTTGGTGGGGGATGTATCAAACAAATATTATAATTGGAAAATGGATTTTTAGTTCTATTAAGGAAAACTTTTATTTATCCAAAACAATACATGTGTTCCTCCATTCATTCTTCAAACTTGGAAACATAAACTGAGATCTCTACATTTAAACTCAAGTTGTAAATTTAGCAAAATCAAAACATTTGGTTGCATTGTCTATTCTTTATGCTATCGTTTTGGGTTTTGGGTTGACTAGTGTTGACCAGTATAGGACGTCTACCAGAGGCTTGGGAGTTATGTGATTGTGATGTCGTGATGATATTTTAATCTCGATCTTTATAAACCCAACCATGGTTATGTGATGGAATGCTCTATGTATTGTTTGTAATTATTGATTGTTATAGTTGAGATTCTTATGTATGAGATACTTGACTTAACCATTATTTTTGGTCATCGATCAGTTAAACTTGGTTATTTTCTAGTCATCATGATGAGACTAAAATGTGGATTTATTCTTGATGATGTCATGATGTGACATGTTTGACTCAACCATTTTTGGAGTCTTCGATCAGTATGATTGAGATATATATTTTGGTTATTGAGATCCATTGGATAATTTGATTATCAGTGATACTTCAGTTGCCAATAGAGAGTTGTTGTGATCATGATTTTCTATGGATGCTTGCTCATGGAGATTTGATGCTTTTATGCATATTTGATGATTTTATTATGGATTATCTTTTGTGATTTTGAGATTTATGATTCCATGAGCATTAGGGTAGGATATCTGCATGTAGTGACGAGAAGTGGCTTGCAATGGGGGTCGGGGCCCTAAGAGGCTGCCAGGGTAACTCATTGTAAGTTGGATTAATAAGTGATAACATTCACACCTAATACTAACTGAATGAACCTAAAAGGATAAGAGTTTTGTTCTAGGTTAATTCTTTGGATCCCTTGGCGGGGCATTACACCCATGGATATCGCATACATTTGGGTATCAAGTTGATAATCTCCCATGCATAATTTGATGCTATGACACTTCCCTAAACAACTGACTATTCCCCTATCTACAATAAAAACCTAAAACTCTAAGGATAGATATATAAAACAATTTAGAAGAGTCACCAACTTTTTGTTGATGAAATAATGAGTATTACATGAATCAATCAACATTTTTATTTTCTGCTTCTTTAAGAAACCCACTACCTTGAAAGTGCATGAAAATAAATGATTGGTTGAGAATCATGTGATTCCTCACCTGAATCCCTATCCTCCTCTAGTATGCGCTCATCCTCTTCTTCCTCACTTAGAACTTCACCATAGAAAATTTTCTTTTCACTACATTTATGTCCTTGACTATATTTTCTATCATAATTGAAACACAATCCTTTTGCCCTTTTTTCCTCAATTTTTTGTGTAGTCAACCTAGTAGGTTGGGCAAGAGAAGGTGTTTAATATCCTTTTTCTCTTGTCACATTAACTCCTTTCTTTGTAGGAATCAATAACTTCTCCTCTACCTTGTGTGCCAATATAAAAGACTCATTTAATGAGCTAGGATAAAACATGCGTACCTCATGTTGAATGTGAACCTTGAGACCAACCAAGAATAAATCATTCAAGTTCTCCTTTGTAATTGTATCCACTCTTAAGGATAGATTTTGTAATTTTTGAATATAATCCTTAACTGATCCTATTTGTTGAATCTTAGCAAGTTGGCTAAAGAAGTGTTTTGTCACGCTATTGCTATATTGTTCTTGGAGTTCTATAAAAATTGACCATGATACAGTGAGACCCTTTTTCCTCCTATGAGTAAAAAGCCAATGATACCAAATGAATTTATTTGGTTCTAGCTATAAGGAAGCCATTGTGACCTTTTGTCCATATGGGATTTGATGTACTTCAAAAAAATTCTCCATTTTATTTATCCATGTTAGATGATCCTTGCCATCAAATTTGTACATATCCACCTTTGGAAAAAAATTCCCAAATCTCATAGGATTAATGAAATTTGTGTCATTATTAGTTGACTCGAAGGTTTCACCTTGATTTCTTGAGAGCCCCTTCCTTCTTTCATTCATATAGGTGCTTAACATGCTTCATATATTTGATATATCTCCTCGTAGGTCACACATATCCTTTTTAACCTCTTCCTTGAACTTACTAAGTTCCTCATTGGGATTACTATCCTCTAATGCTTCCCAATCATGATCAGAGGATTTCCCCAGTGTGGTAGCATTCATTTTGCCTCTTGTTGAAGGCCCCGTCATGATGGAAACTATTATTTTTGAAATAAATCACACAAATGAAATGTAAATTCTTTGATTGATTGATTTAGTTTTTACTGTAAATTTTGGATAATATCTTCTTTAATATGGTCTTCAAAAACCCTTTAAAAATAGTTACAAAATTTGCTAAAATCTGAAAGTTATGTGCTTCGTAAAATCAGCCCAATATTGAGAAAAATCTTGCCTCTATGGTGCCAAGATCATGCTCTAATACTGCTTGTAATGAAATAACTTGCAGAGTAGAAGAAATAACATGAAATATTATATAAATACTTGATAATAACTAATATTAATAGGCCACTTCAAGGTGGGAAACCTCCAAATATCTCTAATGAGAAAAAACTTCACAATATGATGTTGAAATAAGACTCACAACCTCCTATATATACCTAATTATCCTTAGGTTGAATAGACACAACCCTACATAATGTTAGGAATAAGGTGTCTCAACCTTGTATAATTCTTACTCTTATTATTATTTGTTTTGTAAAATGTATTTTTGCAAATAATATGTAAATGTGAGTGTACATGTCTAGTTGGCATGTTGATCACTTACATGTGTCAGCATCTTGAAGTGTGTGAAGGAGATCATGGCTGAAATGGTTACGACAGATTCCTATGACACATAAGAGCTATTTAAGGAATGATCTATGATAGGTGTAAGAGCATCTTATGACATGAGGCCTATTTGTGCACCCAAGAATGAGTGGTTGGTGTGTGTAAGAGAATATGCCAAAAATAGGTTGGTATGACGGATTTCCTTACACTTCTCTTGTGATCGCTATTTTTGGCGAATTCTATGACAAGCTGTCATTGTCTATTCAAGGGATGGATGCCCTTTTCTTGGTATTGGATGTACATGTGGCATTGTGCATGTTTCTTGGTGGTTGAACCATGAAAAATGCCCAACTCCATTATGGGCATTTTGTTGGGTCTTAAGATGTTCATAAAATGGGTATTGCATCTTGTAATGCAATAGTGTGATAGATGAAAGTTTGCAGGTACTGAGGTGCTGCTGGAGTCTTCTATTGTTGATGTTGAACTTGAATTGCAAGTGTATTGTAATCTTGTGTTGAAGATAATACATTGTGCATGTTCTGGAGGGGTGGGGTTGTTTTACCAAAAGGTTTTTCCCCACCAGCAAATCTTTGTGTTATGTGTTTCTTTCTCTATCTATTTTTTGTATGCATGGTTGGCTGCAATATTGTTGTTTACATGATATTGAATCTATAAGTGTAAAAGATTTTAAAAGGATTTGCACCATACTTTCCTTATGAGATTAGTGTAGGAAGCTGTTTCCACACTTGAGTTTCCTTACAAGTGGTATCAGAGCTTGATCAACTTTTGATCCTAGTTGTTGGGTAGGGTTTTTTGAGCTAATCTCAAGTTGAGTGGGAGTCTTGTGCAGAGCATCCTGAAATTTATTGCAAATTGAGATGGCAAGTTCATCATATGGAAGAATGGAGGTTGAAAAATTTAATGACACTAATTTCGAGTTGTGGAAACTCAAGATGGAAGACATGTTGGAAGATCATGACCTATGGGAAGCGACTACAAGCACTACGAGACCAACAACTATAACTCAAGTAGATTGGGATATCAAAGATCATAAAGCTAAGGGTCTCATAAGACTCTGTTTAACCAATGCAGTCCTTCTGAATGTTCTAGATGAGAAAATCACATATAGTTTGTGGGAAAGACTTGGGGCCTTGTATCAGGTCAAATCTCTGGTGAACAAGTTGTTCCTGAGGAAGAAGTTGTATTCTTTGCGAATGGAGGAAGGTGGATCCTTAATGGATCATTTAAATGCATTTAATCTTTTGGCTGCATAGTTGACATCAGCTGGTGTCAAGTTAGAGGAGGAGGATCGTTGCTACACACTTTTGTGTTCTTTACCGAATTCATGGGACCATCTTGTGATGGCTCTCGAAAGCACATTAATCACCTTCAAAATGGATGATGTGGTGTCTTCGCTAGTATATTAGAGGAGATGCGGAGAAAGGCTTCCATTTCGAAAAAAGAAGCCCTTGCTATTCGTGGGAGATCCACGAAAAGAGGAAAGAAAAATGACAATAAGTCTAACAATAAGGGTAGATCCAAATCCCGTGGGAAGTCAAAGACTTCCAATAAGTCCAAGGCAAAATGTTGGAACTGTGATAAGACTCATTTTCATAAAGACTATAAAGAGCCTAAGAAGAAGAAGAAAGCCTCAGATTCTGGTTCTGAAAAATCTCAAGAAGATGGTGATGCATTCATCGTAGCTTTGGCAACCCATGCATTTGATGATGTGTGGTTGGTTGACTCGGGTGCATCTTTTTACATGACCTCTCATCGAAACTGGTTCTCAAGATATGAAGAGTTCAATGGTGGAAAGGTGTACTTGGGTGATGATTCTCACCTGAAGATAGTTGGATGCGGAAGGGCTATTATCAAATTTCTTGATGGACGAGTAAAGGGAATCAATGGAGTTATGCACATTCTAGGTCTAGCATGAAACCTATTATTTGTAAGTATGCTGAACGATGTAGGTGTGCAAGTTGTTTTTTTGAAAGAAGGATGTAAGATGATTAGAGGATCAATGATTCTTGCTAAGGGTACTAGGAGAGGTACTCTGTTTCAGCTAGATTCATGTATTCCTCTATGTAACAGTTCTTCATCCTCACCATTTGAACGAGCAGTGAAGAATTCTGTGGTTATTGGTTTCGATGGCAATGCAAACACTTTGGAAGGAAAGATTCCTGCAGAAAAGACAATGTTGTGGCATATGAGATTTGGCCACATTGGTGAGAAGGGTCTCAGAACCTTGAAAAAAAGAAATCTCATTGAGGGGTTAAATGATTGCAATCTCGAGTTCAACTTCTGTGAACACTGTGTATATGGTAAACAAAATCGTGTTCAGTTTTACTCTAGTTCTCACAAATCTTCTAATGTTTTCGATCTTATTCATTTTGATGTATTTGGTCCTGTAAAAGTTCCTTTGATCTCCAAGTATGTATTTTTTGTATCTTTCATAGATGATTACAGTAGAAGGACATGGATTTATTTCCTTAAAAGTAAGACACAAGTCTTTAGTCGATTCAAGGAATTTAAAGCCCTTGTAGAGAATCAGACTAGTAAGAAGATTAAGTGTGTTAGAACTGACAATGGTGGTGAGTTTTGCTCAGCAGAGTTTGAACAGTTCTGTAAAGAACAAGGTATCGAGAGGCATAAGACAACTCCTTATACCCTGAAGCAAAATGGAGTTGCAGAGAGAATGAACAGGACACTGATGGAGAAGGCTAGGAGTATGCTTAGTGGAGCTGGTTTAGAACAAAGGTTTTGGGCCAAAGCTGTGGCCACTGCTTGCTATCTGGTTAACAGATCTCCTACATCAGCCCTTTTTGGTAAGACACCCATGGAGGTGTGGTCTGGTAAGAAGCCTTCAATTAGACATCTTCATGTTTTTGGTTGTGAAGCTTATGCATATGTTCCAAAGGAGAAAAGATCTAAGATGGAAAACAAAGCTGTTAAATGTATTTTCATCGGGTACAGTGCTGGTGTGAAAGGATACAAGCTTTGGGATCCTGTGACTAGTAAGGTGTTGTATAACAGAAATGTTATTTTTAGAGAGCTAACATCTTCTCCTATTGTGCTAAAACTAGATGAAAAAGAAAAGGAAAAAGATGTTGTTCAAATGCCTCCTACCCCTGAGAAGACTGAACAGAGAGACCATGTTGGGTCTAATGATGAGGAGAGCTCTAGTAGCTCTGATAGTTTAGAAGAAGAGGAAGAACAACCTCAACCTCAACCCTTGAGGAGATCCACGAGAGAAAGAATGCAACCAGAAAGGTTTGGTTATTCTATGTTAGATTCCAATTGTGCTTTTGCTTTGATTACTAACACTGATGAGCCTAGATCTGTGAAAGAGGCTTTGGGCATGGAAGATGTAGGTTCCTGGATTGAGGCTATGGATGATGAGATGGCTTCATTAGAGAAAAACAAAACTTGGGACCTTGTACCTTTGCCTAAAGGGAGAAAATTTGTTGGCTGTAAATGGGTGTTCAAGAAGAAATTCTGTGTAGATGGCAGTGTTGAAAGGTACAAAGCTAGATTGGTTGCAAAGGGGTATTCATAGGTAGAGGGAATAGATTATGGTGAAATATTCTCTCCTATTGCAAAGTTGACATCCATTAGATTTTTGTTATCTCTTGCTGCATCATATGATTTAGAGATAGAATAGATGGATGCGAAGACAACTTTCCTTCATGGTGATTTGGAGGAAGAGATTTATATGTCATAGCCTGAGCACTACATTGTTAAAGGTAAAGAATCCTTTGTTTGTAGATTGAAGAAATATCTATATGGTTTGAAGAAATCTCCTAGGATGTGGTACCTTAAGTTTGATGCCTTTGTGTTTTCAATTGGATTTGTAAGATCAAAATTAGATCATTGTGTTTATTTTAGAGTTGAAAATGATCGCCTTCTTATTGTTGCATTATATGTTGATGATATGTTGCTGTTTGGGAAGGGTAAGGGTATGATTTCTGATTTTAAATCTCAGTTGTCAGCACAATTTGAGATGAAAGATTTTGGGGTAGCTAGGTACATCTTGGGTATGGAAATTAGTAGAGACAGGTCTAACAGAAAACTTTGGTTGAGTGAGAGTAAGTATGTGAAGTCTGTGTTGGACAGGTTCAACATGGGAGATTGTAGACAACTATGTGTTCCTATTTCTATGGGAACAAAGCTATCTATAGATGATTGTCCAAAATCTCCTAGTGAGGTGGAGGACATGAGTAGAGTAACTTATGCTAGTGCAGTTGGCAGTCTTATGTATGCTATGGTCTGTACTAGACCAAAAATTTCCCAAGCAGTGGGAGTCCTAAGTCAATTTATGGCTAATCCTGGACGGATACATTGGGATGCAGTTAAGCGAGTATTCAGATATTTGAGGGGTACATCAGATTACTCCATATGTTATCATGGTAACTCTTCTAGATCTCCACATTTAGTTTGTATTCATGGGTTTGTGGATTCAGATTGGGTAGGTGATATTGATCGCAGGAGATCCACCAGTGGTTATGTGTTCACTATGTTTGGTGGTGCCATTAGTTGGATGAGTAAGCGACAACCTGTGGTTGCTTTGTCCACTATAGAAGCTGAGTACATGGCTGCTACTCATGCTTGTAAGGAAGCCATTTGGCTTAAGAGATTGTGTTCTGATGTTGGTGTTGATGCAGAACAGATTACTATTTGGTGTGACAGTCAGAGTGCTATTTGCCTTGCGAAGAATCCAACTTTCCATGCTAGAATGAAGCACATTGATGTGCAGTTTCACTTTGTGAGAGATATGGTGGAAGATGGAAAGGTAAATTTGGAGAAGGTAGATACTGTGAAGAATGTTGCAGATGCATTAACAAAACTAGTGGGCACTGAGAAGTTTAGATGGTGTTCGGAGTCTATGGGCCTTTCAGCCTATAGCGATTAGTTCCTATTATGTTCCTGATTGCTCTTACAAGGTGTTCGACAAGTGGGAGAATGTTAGAAATAAGGTGTCTCAACCTTGTATAATTCCTATTCTTATTATTATTTGTTTTGTAAAATGTATTTTTGCAAATAATATGTAAATGTGAGTGTACATGTCTAGTTGGCATGTTGATCACTTACATGTGTCGGCATCTTAAAGTGTGTGAAGGAGATCATGGCTGAAATGGTTATGACAGATTCTTATGACACGTAAGAGCTATTTAAGGAATGAGCTATGACAGGTGTAGGAGCATCTTATGACATGAGGCCTATTTGGGTGCCCAAGAATGAGTGGTTGGTGTGTGTAAGAGAATATTCCAAAAATAGGTTGGTATGACAGATTCCCTTACACTTCTCTTGTGACTGCTATTTTTGGCAGATTCTATGACAAGCTATCATTGTCTATTCAAGGGATGGATGCCCTTTTCTTGGTATTGGATGTACATGTGGCATTGTGCATGTTTCTTGGTGGTTGAGCCATGAAAAATGCCCAACTCCATTATGGGCATTTTGTTGGGTCTTAAGATGTTCATAAAATGGGTATTGCATATTGTAATGCAATAGTGTGATAGATGAAAGTTTGCAGGTACTGAGGTGCTACTGGAGTCTTCTATTGTTGATGTTGAACTTGCATTGCAAGTGTATTGTAATCTTGTGTTGAAGATAATACATTGTGCAGGTTCTGGAGAGGTGGGGTTGTTTTACCGAAAGGTTTTTCCCCATCGGCAAATCTTTGTGTTATGTGTTTCTTTCTCTATCTATTTTCTGTATGCATGGTTGGCTGCAATATTGTTGTTTAGATGATATTGAATTTGTAAGTGTAGAAGATTTTAAAAGGATTTGCACCATACTTTCTTTATGAGATTAGTGCAAGAAGCTATTTCCGCACCTGAGTTTCCTTACACATAACACCTAGGCCGACCTACCTACCTACCTACCTAAAAAAAATATAATAATGATGACGTGACTTAATTAAGGATTAAGATAGCGACATGTTGAATATTAATAACCCTATATACACCAATATTAAGGGTGTAGCAAGAAATGTATGTAGGATGTCTGAAATCAATTGCATTTGACCTCCAACACCAACCTTGAATGGATCTTGGATTAGGAAGAGGCTTGAATGGAAATGCATGAATCATCAACAAGAGGGCTCTATAGAGATTGAATACTTTAATGGCTACTAATGAATCTCCTTGATTAATTGAATGCTTGGAGATGGATGCTTACTTGAACTTGATAATGCTTAAATTCTTGAATGCTTAAATGCTTGATAATGGATCATCTGATATAATATATCCTCAAAACTTCACATTAATTAGATGCACAAGATAATGGTTAGATAACATGAGAGAGGAAGGCTTCCTTATACAGAGACCTAGGGCACAAAATTCTAGAGAAGGATGACATAGGAGCACTAAATCCAAATTAACCTTAACCCCTAGAAATGGACCTAGATTAAATGTAATTTAAGTTTTTAACATTTTGGAGACCAAAATAGCTAACTTGGAAGCAGGAAAATAATTCTTTCTAAAACTCAAATCTAAAAATCTAAAAATATTTTGATTTGGGGTCAGGGATGAGGTCAACCTTGCCCTAGGTCAGGGTTGAGTTTGACCTGGACCTAAAAGGTCATCCTTGACCCTAAGGTCTTCCTTCACCCTGAAGTCAAGAATATTAGGATTTCAGCCTAGAATGCCAGAAAAGTGCAGAAAGAAAGTGGAAGAGGGGTATAATAGGGGTAAAAGCCAAATCTAAGTCAAAGACCCATTCAAGATTCTTGACAAGACCCCAAACAATTTAATTGAAGGGTTAAACAATCTTAAGATGGATGCACTTCCATTTAAGGATGATACACCTTTATATAACTTTATCATTTGGTGGTATCGTTTGGCAGCAAAGAGAGAAAGGGGGGTGTTTCGTTTAAACCAAACACTCCAAATATATTCCTTAGTTGATTAGATAAGGATTTTAAATGGATTTGTAAAGATTTTTAAGGATAATGGGACTAAAGAGAATTTTCACATTTTTTTACTCTATATAGGAGATATGGGAATTTTTTTGAAATTTTATGTTTAAGTCTATTAAAGTCCATGTAATTGTATATAAAGGGGGTGAGTTTGACATTTGAAAGGAGTAAAACTTGAAGAATTTTGCAAGTAATTAATTCTAGCTTGGTGAATTAGTGTGGGAGGAGAAATTGGTCTTGGATTGGAGGAATTGTTTTTTTATTAGATAAATATTTTGTAAAGGGGGAGATAAAATTTCCCTTTTTAGAGATTTTGTAAGCATGGAGGCCTTGTGAGGTGTCTTCAAGTGCAAGGAAGGAGGCTGTGAACAAGTGATTGAAAATTTGGGTGCTGTAATAAGGTGTTTGGCCTAACAACATTAATAAAGAGGTCGCCAAATTGAGAAGCAAACCCAGAGACATAGTCCTTCCCAGACGAACTCCATTATCAAAGTGTTTGCATATATTTTCTTCCTCTCTCTTATTCTCTCATTTCTTCTATTTTATATATTCTTTCTTTTATGCAACAAAACACATAATTGACTTAAAGTGTTTAAAGAATAAATCAAATAATTTCAATGATTTAAAAATACATAACCATGTAATTACTACTTGGATCAAGGATTAAATTTGTATTTTGGATTAAGTTATAAAACTTGTAAGTCCTAGTTTATAGATCACACAAGAATAAGTTATGTTCCTAGGGGTCCTATGACCCCTAAAGATGTATGTTGTCATGGAATGGGTTGAAAGGGGCCACATGATACCATATGAATCCTTTTGACCCATTCAAACAAATGAGATATATCCCAAGGGTCCTAACTAGAAGCCCTAGGGATGTATGTTATCATGGAATGGGTCAAAAGGGGTCATACAATATCCTATGATCCCTAGGGGTCCTAGGACCCCTAGGGACATATGTTGTCATGGAGTGGGTTGAAAGGGGTCATAGAATACCATATGACCCCTTTAGACTTAGTCAGATGAATGAGATATCTCCCAAGGGGTCTCAGGAGCCCTAGGGATGCATGTTATCATGGAATGGGTCGAAAGGGGTCATAAGATACCCTATGCCCCCTTTTGACCCATTCAAAGGAATAAAATATGTCCTTAGGGGTCTAGGACCCCTAGCGACATATGTTATCTACATGGAATGGGTTAAAAGAAGTCATAGGGTACCCTATGACCCCTTTTAACCAATTCTAACAAATGAGATATGTCCTTAGGAGTCTTAGGACCCTTAGGGATGTATGTTGTCATGGAATGTGTTGAAGGGGTCATAGGGTATGACCCTTTTCAACCCATTCAAACAAATGAGATATGTCTAGGAGCTCCTAGGAGTCCTAGGGACATACGTTGTCATGAAATAACATTGTTTATGTGCCTAAGGTTCCTAGGACACCTATGAATGTATGTCGTCATGGATTTGGTCGAAAGAAGTCATATGATAGCCTATGACCCATTTTGACCCATTTGAACTAATGAGATATGTCCCTATGGGTCCTAGGACTTTTTGGGATGCATGTTTTCATGGAATGGGTTGAAAGGGGTGATAGAGTAACCTATGACCCAACCCATTTGAAAAAAATGAGATATGTCCCCCTAGTGATGCATGTTTTCATGGAATGGGTTGAAAGGGGTAATAGAGTATGCTATGACACCTTTTGTTATGTCCCATATTTTAATAAAATACTTCAAATTGTTAATGGTCCCAAAATTTAAATAATATTAATTGAAATTTTAATTATTCAATAAAGGGCTCAATGTTTATTAATTATTCGTAGGTGTTTTTTGTGTTAACATTATATTGCAAAGCCTTGGGAGTTTTCTCTGAAGTGGTATCTATGTGTGGTATGTAGGAAGTTGTTAGTATGCATCTTGGATTATTTCTTTGTAGTGCAAAATTCTTGTTGGTGTTTTGTATTGTGCACTATTTTGGAAGTGGAAGACCTTCCCTATTTGGCTATTCTAGTTTCAGTGGGATTCAACCCTCATCCTATTCTGATTGTGTATTACTTATCTTTGGATCTAGCATAGCTGGAGTACCATTTTATCAAAAATTATATATTTCATGATTAAAACTAAATTATCAATATTTAGTCTATATCTATGTGATTGTCATTTATCTATGCAAGTGGCAAATGTCTAATTTATGTTATTTATTCCATCTACATTGGTTTGACATTATTAATGAGTATGCACTCCAAGTCTAGTATTCTACATACGACCATTTAGTTCCTTTCCTGTGTGACCATCCAATTCCTTCCCCATATTATACCATCCAGTTCCTTCCCCATATGATCATCTACTGCCTTCTCCATATGACCATCCACTTCCTTCACCTTACAACCATCCACTTCCTTCTCTATATGACCATCTAGTTCCTTCCACATACAACCATTTAGTTCCTTCCTTGTACAACCATCCATTTCCTTTCCCTTAAAGTCATCCACTTTCTTCCCCGTATGACCATCCACTTCCTCCCATGTATGCCCATCTAGTTCCTTCCATGTATGACCATCTAGTTCCTTCCCCACATGACCATCAAGTTCCTTCTTGTACAACCATCCTCTTTCTACCATATGACATCATTTGTGCCTCCATTCAATATAATTACAATAAAATTAGTCATCACACAAGTTTCTATGTTTAATAGGAATAAATTGGGTTGTTGGATAGAACAAGGGACATTATAGTGGTAACAAAGCTAGTGATCTTACCATCTTATTGGGTATTGAGTTCAAATCATGGCACTGAGTGATGGGTTGGTTGATGTATTGCGAGAGCTAAGAAGAAGTCAACAAATGCTCCATAAATAGGTGAAAGAAACACTCAACTTATTGACATACACAAGGCCATTAGTGACATCATTCATTTCTAGGACTGAGCAACAAGATATGGAAACTCCCATGGTAGTTGAGACATTAAAGAAAATCAAGAAAGATTGGGTGATTGGTGGATGAGAGAGATATATCTCTAAAGGATTAAAATAGAATTGTGAATGAAGTATCCATCATCTCATAAAAATAACTTCTTCTATAGTGGCCTAAAGTGGAAGATTGATAAGTGGCTACAATATGAATTTATACATACAAAAGAGGAAAAGGAATAGTTACATGAGGATATGCAAGAATCTATCGCTATGTACGTCCGTACAAGTGAAGAGCCCATGGAACTTCAAGATGACAAAAATGGCGAAGAAGATACCTGCACTAATTTCATCAAACCAACAATCATTGATTAACTTAATGGAAATTACCTCAAGTAGCTGTTCAAATTCATGGAGATGCTATAAATGATTCCTTTTAGGATAAACCACAATTGGTTGAATATGGAGTTTATCTTTCAGTTCTACCTTTAAGTCATACATGATTGTGATTTCTTCATGTTAAGGGCCTCCTAATAAGTTGTACATATATATAGTTAATGACTAGCTTCTTTGGGATCTTGGAGACTCTAGATATGACAATATAGCACACAAGAAATTTGACAAGGATATTTATGGAGCAACATATGATAGAGACACTATTCATTAGTATGATGGTAGTACAAAAAAATATGGGTACAATGACAATGGTGTAGTGTAATTCATGCTAATGCAAGACCATCCTCATGAAAGTGGAAAGATTCACCTGATTGATGGGGCTCCAAAGGAAATTGGTATGAGTGATCCCTTAAAGGTTTTGGATTAGAGCCTTGATGTGTTTTATGATTGGATTCCATGGGATCTTGGTGGTTTTGGAGATATCATTGCTTATATTAGAGTGGTACAATGGATACCTAGTGGTGGTCTACTAATCTCAATTGAATTCAACAATGCTCATGTGATCCTTGAGAAGCATAGAGTTTCCAACATATATAGTCATCCATGTTTGCACATAGTTGGGATACTGGAGTTTATAGATTGCTTTAGGGAAATAAGTCTTTGGGTGGCAAAGATTTGCAATATACCCAAATTTAATAAAATACTTTAAATAATTAGTGGTCCCAAATCTTAAATAATATTATTTGGACATGTAAAATAATTATTTAATAAAAGGGTCCAAATTTTATTAAATATTCATAGGTTTTTATCATTTCGACATTGTTTTGTAAATCCTCAAGAGTTTTCTTCAAAGGATTATTTATGTATGGCATGTGGGAAGTTGTTAGTATATGATTTGGATTATTTCTTCATAATGCAAATTCCTATTGGAGACTTGTATGTTCACCATTTTAAAAGTGGAAGACCTTCCCTATTTGGCTATTCTAGTTTTGATGGGATTCAACCCTCACTCTATTTTGATAATGTATTACTTTGCTTTAGATTTGGCACATCTAGAGTGCCATATTTGTATGTAATTATATATTTCATGATTAAAACTATATTATTGATATTTGGTTTGTATCTTTGTGATTGAAATTTATCTATGCAAGTGGAAAATGTATGGTTTATATTATTAATTCCATCTACATTGGTTTGACATCATTAATAACTATGCACTCCAAGTCTAGTATCTTCATCCATTTCCTTCCACATACCTTCATTTAGTTCCTTTCTCATACAACTGCTCAATTCCTTGCCCATATGACCATCCAATTCCTTCCTTGTATGACCATCCAATTCTTTCCTCATACAACCATCCACTTCCTTCCACATACAACCATCTAGTTCCTTCCACATACAACTAACTAGTTCATTCCCCATATGACCATCTAGTTCTTTTCCTGTACAACCATCCATTTCCTTCCCTATATGATCATCTAGTTCCTTCCACATATAACAATATAATTCCTTCCCTATATGACCACCCAGTTCCTTCTTCATATGACCATCCTCTTCCTTCCCCATATGTCCATCTGCTTTCAACCGTATGACATCATCCTTGCCTTCATTCAAAAAAGTAGTAAGAAAATTAGTTATCACACAAATTTCTAGGTGTAATAGGAATAAATTGGGTTGCTGGATATAATATGGGACATTACACCTTTTGACCCATTTAAAAAAATGAGATACATCCCTAGGGGTCCTAGGACCCTTAGGGATGTATGTTGTCATGGAATGGGTTGAAAGGGTTCATAGGGTACTCTATGGCCTCTTTTGACCCATTCAAACAAATGAGATATGTTCCTTAGGGTCTTAGAGAATTGGTCAAAAGGGGTCATAGGGTATCCTATAACCCTTTTTGACCCATTCAAACTAATGAGATATGTCCCTAAGGGTGTCATAGGATACCCTATGACCCCTTTTGACGCATTCAAATAAATGAGATATGCCCTTAGAGGTCCTAAGATCCCTAGGGACATATATTGTAATGGAATGGGTCAAAAGGGGTCACAGGATACCCTATGTGTTAGGATTTAACCACGAATAGAAAGAAAAATTACATGAAATTATAAACAATATCAAAAAATAATAGATCACACAAAAGAGAACACAAGACACCAAGGTTTAACATGGTTCACCCAATTCCTGGGCTACATCCACCAAGCAACAAGTCAAATATTATTATGATCCAATGATTACAATTGATTACAATCCATAATCCCTTACAGCTCAATACTATTGAAAGAAGCAAGTCCAATATTATTATGATCTAGTGAGAGCCCCATGTGGTAGTGGTATTGCTACAAGATTAGCCTTCAAGTGGGAGATTGTTGTCTAATGTGGAGTCTGGTCAGTCCCCAAGTGGAAGATTGTTATTTTGTGGTGAGTGATTAGGGAAGTACTATACATACTTCATAATTTCTTTGGGGTTCAAGGAATCACCCAAAACAGTGACCCATTTCAACCCATTCAACCACATTATATATGTTCCTAGGGATCCTCTGTACCCCTAGAAACATATGTTGTCATGGAATGGGTAAAAATGGGTCATAGGATACCTTATGACCTCTTTCAACCCATTTTAACAAATGAGATGTATCCTTCTATGATTATTACAATATATACTATATAATTACTATTTAGTGGTAAAATGGAAGCTCTTTAATAAGATGTAGGATCCACTTTATAGGGTTACTAAGCCATTCAAATATGTGTGTGAGGGAAAGAGAAGAATTTTCAAATTAGATTAGCTAGGACCCAAAGGAAGAAGGGAGATAATGCTAAATTTGAATTACTGCAAGGAGGAATACGATACAAGGAAATGTAATCTCTTTGGCCCTTAATAGAATAATGTGAATGTGAAATTGAACTAATTGCTTAAATAATGTAAATCTAGATGCTATGTAAAGATAATTAGCTCAATTAAGATATACATCTAGTGTAAAGATATGAAAGGAAATTAAATATAAATGAATCACCTTGAAATGTATAGAGGAAGATGTATTTTTTCTCCAAAACTTGCAAATCAAAATTTTATATAAATATTTGTCTATGAATCTAAGATTGAAATGACAAAAGGAACAAAACCTAGAAATCTCCTTAGAATTTGAGACTGAAGGACTAGGTCGACTTGGGAAGATGTCTTAAGACTAGGTTGGCATAATTCAATGAGATGAAACTTATGACTCTAGAAGGCTTGTGAACAGTAGGTTCCAAATCTATAATCCTTTTTTGCTCCCAACTTGCAAATCAACATAGAAAAGAAATGTTTGGGGGTTGGGGTTTGATGAGGGCTTTCCATGTTCAAGCCCTAGGTTAATGAATTAACCGTAATTGAGAAATGAAAATGAAAATGATTGAAAGAAAAGATAAATATTAGGATTCACCTTGTTTAAAACCCTCATTTGTAAGGATTTTATATGTAAATGTAATGTAGATCTTGAATTAGGAATGTAGGGTATCTCCACTCTTTTCAATAGATCTACCATAATCCCATCATGGTGCCATGGATATAAGGTGCATCAATGAAGAAGATTATGAAAGATTCAATGTGATCTCCTCCCTCGATGACCAATAATAAGTTATATCTTGAAGAGGAAGTTCTCAGAAAGGATTCTTCCACTCTAGATAGAAATATCCTTGCTTGAATGCTTTAAAGTCTTGAATAGTTGAACTCCTTGAATACAAAAAGAAGAAATTTTCACTTGAGAGCAAGATCTTGAGTGCATGAATGAATGCAATGAGATTGATATGAGAATAAAGCCTCCAAGTCTCCTTATATATGAGTTTTTAGGCAGCAAAACAACACGAGCTGATTGGATAATGGTAACAAACTAATTAAATCTCTAAGGCATTTTAGGCCTCAATCTCTAGAATTTTTGAGGACTAAGTAGACCTATGTTGACTTGGTCTAGGACCAAGTCAGCTTGGGAGGACTAGGTTGACTTGGATCGACCAGAGTCAACCTGGTCCTGGAGGTCAAGCCATAGAAAGAAGGGGTAGGTGCCAGAAAGATAAGGGTTGAAAGAGGGAGAAGATAGGAGAAAAAAATATTGAGCACATGCATATCCATGGTCCATAGAGGGAATTATGAAGAGTCAGCTAAAAGGTTTTAAAAGACAAGTGTGTCCATTTTAAGATGGTACAATTGCTAAGTTATAATTATAATTACTAAGTTATAATTACTATAATATATACTATATAATTTAATATTTACCACAATACAATATATACACATATATACCATAATATATATAGTATAATTAAATATATATTATAATTAAATATATACTATAATTTAATATATACTATATACAATAATATATAATATAATATTTCTTATATACTATAGAATATTATACTGTCTTATATAATATATACTATAAAATTATAATATTAAATATATGCAACAATTTGTAATTTAAAATAGAATTAAAAGGAAAATTTATTGTTTTGTCTCATTCTATAATAACCAAAAAGGCATAAAGTTGACCAATTGAATTTTAATCACATGGATCAAGGAGGAGAGAATATCAACCTCTCGCTAAGTTTGAATCAAACCCTACAATTTCCATGAAATTCCTCTCACTTGTAAGTATGAGAGGTGAAGGATCAGGTACATAATATAAGATACCTAATATGTCAAGTATCCAATTTTCTTAGGTAATGATTTTTATTCTTTGGTATTAGGATTGGGGGAAAAAATTACATGATTTCTAAAGTGCTTTTAATAATTTTAGACTTGTTTTTTTTACATCACTAGTTTTTGGCCCACCATGATCCTTCACACATCCCAATATCTTCAATTATGTTGATTGTTATAAGGATCAAAAACGAAATATCTTATACTACATCTATAATAGTTTCAAGAATAGTTCAAGAAGTCTCCTCTAAGAAGATAATGCCTAATAGCTGACGTAGTTCCATATTAGGTTCAAAATGTTACAGGGATAAGAAAATGAGAAACTTATATTACTAATCCTTAGCATATCAATATTGATAGAACTTAGGACCCAAGTACAAATAAAATAGGACTAGATAAATGAAATTGATAGGGCTAATTGAACTTTGCTAATTGCTCATTAATACCTATATATGAAGGATAAGAGGGTTCAATTATTTATAATTCTTTTAATGGGAACAAGTATTAGGGATTTAATGACATGAAAAATACTAATAATATATTTTTTAAATAATAAAACATACTTCCCTTAATTTAAATTAGACTCAAAAGTTGACAACTAAAAACCCCAAGATAAACTATAAGATATAGAATCATAATTGAGCACATAGAAAGTTCTTGGTGCATTCATTTTATTATAATATTTAGAAAGGGACAAATTTAAAGAGACAAATATATACTATCCATAATTTAATACCTTAATTTCAAACCATAAGGGCCAAGGTTAAAAAATACAAAAATTAGGAATTAACTCAAGAATAATTTGTCAACACCTATGTTGGCTAATCAATCGGCCTTTGTATTACCTTCTTGATAAATATGATTGAATTCCATATCCTCAAAATCCTTTAACAAATCTAGAGCTATCTCTAATAAAATTGGATTTTCCAATTAGGAAATTTTCCCTCTTGTAGAACATTAATGATAATTTGTGAGTTCTTTCTATCTCCAAATTGGATATACTCAATGACTTTCTTGGTTTTAAACCTTTAATTAATGCAATAATTTATGATATATTAGTGGTGGTTTCCAATAGTGGTCTAGCCAACCTATCTATTACCTAGTTGTTATGGTCATGTATAATGCATCCAACACTTGATTTTCTTGGATTCCCCCTAGATGCACTAATAAAGTTTAGTTTAAACCATCCACTCTTAGGAGGAGCATATTTATATTGATCTCTCAAAGTTTTACTAATACAACCACCTTGCCCAAATTGGGTAGGAATGATTAATCCAAACCAATTTTTACGAATGATACCATGCATAAAAGAAAAATAGCCAGTGATTATGGTTACACAGTCCATTGTTTGAAGTTTTGACAATACTAGCTTCCACCTGGTTAGAGAGTGATTCAATTGCCATTTCCTTGTTTTGAAAGATACATTAGTTCCTTTCTTTCCATAATTCACAAGTAAAAATCATTGGGATAATTTTCCAGATGTTCTCATAAATTCCTTTATATAGTTTCCTTGGCCACTATTTAAGACATTATATGTGGTCATAACAGAAGGGTGATTGCCAATTTAGTTTTTTGCAAATAACAAGCCAACTATTTTTAGCATTTGGCCATCTTAGAATAATTTGATGAATAGATTTCTTTTCTCTCTTACACAAACACCATCTTAAGGGGCCTTCATAGATGTATTTTTTGAACCATTATGTAGTGAGGATTTTTCTTTGCATAGTTTCCCATAAAAAAATTCCCACTTTTGGGGCATATTTCCTATCCTAGCAAAGGTCAATAGGAAGCGAAAACACTAGTTGGGTAAGGATCAAAGAAAGAGAATTTCAACCATCCTTGAATCTATAATTCCCATCTTTAGAGCCAACCCAAATTAATCTATCTTATCTGTCTTTAATAGAAAAAGTTATGCTTGAAATGATATCTTTAAAAGTCTCTAATTATTGTTCCAATAATGGGAGATCACTAAAATCTTTCCACTTCCAACCTAAAAGAACATCTTTATCCTTAATAATATTCTAGGGAGTATTTTAATTTTCTAGGGAGCAAGTTTCATTCAATTTAATAATATTAGCTTTTATCCACTTAGTATTAAGGTACATTTAGAGGTCATAAGATTATTACTATTATTTTATGCTACCACTTAGCATTAATGATAAATTAATAACACTCTCATTTAAAATTGTCTTCCCACTTAACCTTGACCAATTCATGAGCTAATTTCACACGTATGATAATAATGAATGGTTAATATTGGAAAGATGTCTAGTTGACATTATATATGTATATTATGCTTTCATTCCCAAGACTTTATTAAATTATTCATATTATGTGAAAATTTTATGCTTACCATTGGGGTTCTTTATGATTTATTATATTTATAACAATTAGATGCCAAGTTCTATACTTGTAATGATTTAAGCTCCATGTCCTATTGGCTCTGTCTAGCTCTTGGTCTAATAGGTGTCTCATAGGTGAGTGATTATTGTATATCAATATCTTCCTTTATATTATTTTATATCATTAGTTGTGGTCTTAGGATCCTTAAGGAACTTTTATCATCGTGTCTTAAAGACACATTTCAACTTTTAAAGGAGTAATTATTCTTCCTTCATTATTAATCAGCCCCTTTTTCCTTTAGTCCTGGATTTATCACTGCTAAATAATATTTGTCTCAAACTTTTGAGATGATTCTCACTTGATTCATATCATATCTTTTTCTACCATTAGTTATATACTAAATTGGTGTATATTGATTCCCTCTCCAGTTATCTCTAGTGGAAATTGTAATTTCTTATTCCACTCATATGAAAATGGAACAATGACATTTCTTGGATAGGTTAAACCTAAACTATGGGGAATAATTATACAAGTCTCAAATGATATGGCATGGTTGGCAGTGAGTAGGGTAATAAAGAAAAAAATTTCAACTATATCCATACTTAGAGAACTAACAATGAGATCATAGGGTATTTCATTACATGTTTCATGCGTGATGAGGTTAATTAATGGGAAACAATGAGAATCTATGAATTTATTTTTGATCCAACTTAGATGAAGGGTCTCCACCACATAGTTTGTAACATCAATAGTCAGATGAAGATACCGTACCTAGAGGCATACATTGATTGGTTAGTTTGTAGCCTTAAACTAGAAAATTTTCCCAAATGTCCTATTTTGTCCATTAGGGATCCTGTATTATTTGAAAGAATATGGCTGGGAATGGATGCTAACATTTAGTTCTTGATGGTGTAATGTAATTGAAGATAAAAATAACTAGTGGCTTATTCCTTTATTCAAAAAAGCTAAAATAGAGATCTACCCAATTTATAATGAATATGACCATAACAACTTCAAATTCATTCTCCCTAAAGTAAAGAGATCCAACAACCCAAAGAAGGGAAGGGAAGTAGAGACTACTATGTGCATTGATAATTCAAAAGAGGGTGATGATACTAATGATGGATTAATTGTCATCCTTTGATTG
Organism: Cupressus sempervirens; assembly: GCA_028749045.1. Taxonomy (NCBI): domain Eukaryota; kingdom Viridiplantae; phylum Streptophyta; class Pinopsida; order Cupressales; family Cupressaceae; genus Cupressus; species Cupressus sempervirens. Next base: position 211,492,266 of record CM053792.1, read on the forward strand.
AAGATATAAAATCTTTACTACTACCGAGTGATGCACATCTTAGTTTTTGAGTTTTCTTAGGAAACCTAGTATAGTAGTATTTGGGATTGGTTTTGAGTTTAGATTTTTCTAGTCTTAGTATTACTATCTCTAATATTTATACTTGTTGTGGTAAAATGGTTTTTAGTATCTAGATGTAATTATTAAGTTGAATCTCACTATTCTAGACACCGTTTCTTTGCTAAAGATGATATTATATAATTAGCATTTTGATAATTTAATATGGATATGTCTAAAGTAACTTTAGCTGGTTAAATCTTTTATTATCTTAGAGCATGGTTTAGTTTTTGGCATATTGTGCGTGAGTGAATCTGAAGGTGTCATAGATAAGTATTTTTTTTTTCTATTCTTTTATTCATTATTGATTGGTATAAAAATCAAATTATCTTTAAATTTAACACTTTTAAAGTAGAATAATAAATTAGTTTTAATTTAAATTCCTTTTATCAAATTTGGATTTTGGCAATTATGGATATGGTAGAAGAAATGTATTTGCAAAGTATGAATTCAAATTTTTTTGGCACGTTTTAGCATAACATTATAAAAAATGTTAATGTGTCTAAGCTTTTGTTTAATCTAGTAACTGATTTTGCTCCTCTATCTCATCCCTTCAATATGAATTTTCCTAGGCTACTAAGTTTTATTTTTTATGGTACACTATAGTGATGTTGGCATTTAAGGGAAAGGTGCTTAATTCTAATTAATATCTCTTTGATTTTATCTTATTCCAAAAATTTGGCTTGGATAATTTGAATTACCTCTTCAAATGCACTCAAGATAGTTATGATGTTTCTAAATTTGGCACCTACCTTTTTTAGAAAGATTTAGAGCTATTTTTCAATATTGGAACATTTAAGTTAGTTGTATTTTCTTATCTTCTTATCCTTTCCATTATGGTAGATTCCATTTTTTCTTACCTTTTCTCGATCTTCCTCAGGTTAGTAGAATTTTTTATTTACTTTGTCTAGTTATTATTTTCTAGGATGTAGACTTTGGTTAGAACAATAATTTTTGTTCTTCTATCTGCATATTTCCTATAATCAATATGAACCACATGGTTAGGGTATGTTAGTATGTTGTTTTAATCTTTTATTTAAAGACTAGATTTAGAGTTTTGGACATTGTTATTAGGGATTTTAGATTCTAGTGATATTTTATGTTTGAGAGTCATACTACCAAACATAATGATGCCCCCTTGGCTTATCTTCCTTGACTCCTCTTAGTTTTTCTCTCATGTATAGGATTGGTAGGCCCGTAAATAGGTGACTTCCATATTCTAATTATTCTTAGACACTTTACTATCCTTGTTCATTTGATCTTAGATGTTGATGGAGGTAATTTTTTTGTGTATGGTCATGTTGGTATCAATTTTCCTTAAGTTAGGTATTTTCCTTGTGAAATACTATCTTGATTGGTGTCTCATAGATCAATGGTGTTGCCTTTATTTTATCCATACATGGTGGTTGGAGCGGCCATCTATGCTTTTTCTAGTCTTAGATCATAAACATTCCCCTTTTGTTTGTGTATCTTGAGAGTGATAACCCTCAGTTTACACTAAAATGAGAATGCTTCCTTGTCTAAGATGCCCCTCTCTCATTAAGACCACTTTTTCATAGTTTCTTTCAACAAATTTTGGTGTTTTGAGTCTTTTCAGAGTACTCGACTAACACATCAACTAACCTTATAACTTCTCAAGTTTCTTTTTATTATGATTGATATAATAAGATCATTTGATTACTAAGGGAAAGATAATACTTTTGCATTTAGTCCTTTCAGTTTTCTTTTGCATCGATTAATTTTCCAACTTAGGCCTTCATGCTTTCTATATAAGAGAGCTCAAGAAAATAGTTTAGTATATGCTCAATCTTTCTTAGGCCTAAGTATGGAGACTATTATTAAGCTTTTTGAAATTGTTTTAGAACATGCATTTGATGGGCAAATAATTGGAATTATGATAAAAGGTATGTTTTTGTCTACTCATTTTCTAGTCATTAGAGCGATACATAGAATACTGTGAAAGGAATTCATTTTTAATCAAGACCGATACAAAGTTCCTTCTGACATTGCATCAATGTTTGTTGCAATTTACATATGGTGGAGGCTAAAATACATGGTATAGAGCTTCTTTGTAGGAGATTTTTATGAGAATCTATCTAGGAGATCTAGAGAAGGTGTTAATTAATATAAATGAAAATCAAATGATACCTAGGCCCCGCAACTATGACCTCAATATGTTGGGTAGCAATAATGTTCCTCTTTTCTCTATTGTACTCAGTACAGACCATACAAAATTTAAAATGGAAACCTTTTATAAGGAGGAATGTGGATTTCCTAATGCACTTTCTCCATGTTAGATACCCTCTTTCATATGGTTTGATTGATCAATTTATGAAGGAAGCCCAATTTGGCTTATGGAAGGATATTGACAACATCAATCTCAAATTTATTAAGCCAATGATCCCTATGATGAATTGTCTATTTTAGATGCTACTCATTCTCAGTAGCATGGATTCAAGCCTTTGCTTCTATTCTTAAGGATATGGATGACATACTATGAATTATTCTCTTTTATTTCAATGTAAAAGAAGGAAATGTTGTAATTTCTTATGTAACACTATTGATTAATGATTTTTTTCTTCATTTATATTTAGTGGAGTTATTCATGTCAATTAACATCATATAGATGAAAGTTTATAAAAAAATTCTTGTCATTTGTTATATACTATTCCATTTGATTTTAATTATAATAAATAAGTGTTAAGGTTTCTAATTAATAATTTTATATCTTTGAGCATGGATTATAATTCAGCTAACTTTCTAACAATTTGATCTTAGTCAAGTTTCAAATTTTGGGAACTACTCACAAGGAAATTTCAAGATAAAAAGCTATACATTATGGAATCAAAAGCAATTTTAAATTTATTTAAATGATTTTATTTTTCTATTCTTGGGGTTCATTTGATATATGTTAGAATGTGGGAGCCTAATGTCCAAATTGTGGATTTCATGGGAATTTTGTGCACGAAAAAATTTATACATTGATTGTAGCTTCAATAATTCTATGATAACATTAGAACTATTAACAATAAAATTTTGATTTATAATATTATACTAGTATTTAAAAGTTCATGTCTGCATGGGAAAAGATGCATTAGATTAGATCTATGGAAAGAATAGTATAAAAGAATTATTCACACATTGGGTGCTAACTATCAGTAAAATTGTTGATATTGATCGAGCATTGCAATATGGACCAAGTACCCCAAAATCAAATTGATGTATAGATTGAGTTAGATGGAATTGACTGAGTTGTAGAATGGAGATTGAATTGAAAAGTTTAGTAATGACTGAGACAACTAGATTCCACCTAATAGAGAAAAAACATTAATGGAGACCAACTTGAATGAATGAAGGTTTGTATCAATAATTTGAATGTATTTTATACACCTTGCATATAGATTTCTAGAGCATAGAGCAATTTGAGCAATTCACAAAGTGATTTTCAAAGGTGATTCAAAGTGTATTGTAGTAGAAGAGTGATTGAGTGTAGATTTTTAGTTGTACCAAATATTTTAGAAAGAAAAGAGTTCAAAACCATAAACTCAAGAAAATGATATATTCATAATGCACAACAAGGAATCAAGGAATAGAGGTAAGAAATATTCAATTGGTGAAGAGTGACACTTGTCCTCCACCTAAGTTTAATGCAATTACCAATATTTTCATGAAAGGAGATTCAATGGGTGCATTATAATTGATACCACCTAAAGTTATTATGATTTACAATGTGAGGAGTTGTTACATGTGCAAAATTGGTTAATTTAGAGACAAAAAAATTCGTGTGGCATATGAGAAATTGTGTGATGAAGGAATAACAAAGGATAAGTATAAAATTTTTGAGAGGAAAGGTTAACTCATGCCCTAGATTTTCTTAGAAATTTCAAAATTGAATGGTTTAAAGATGTCCTAAGAAAAATTCATGATATGGAGTTGTTGTTAAAGAATGGAATAGTAAATATTACAAAGAATGTAATTCAAGCTGTTATTGGTTACCCTACATTAAACAAAAGGAAGATAATGAAAACAAAGAAAATATCAAGGACAATAACAAAGCTGAGTGGAATGGACACGGGTTGTCTATTTCCAATATCACTGATCCATTAATCAAATTTGTAGTGAGAGTAATCTCTCATAAGTTTTATTAGTCAAATTGATTGAATAGTGTGCTATTTATGGTAGTTGATTAGGCATACAAGATCATGATGCAATATCATGAATACGAGCTTTCCAAGCTACAACAGTTGCAACTAGCAGATAACCTGACATCAAAAAAGGGAAGAATTCAATATGTAAATTTAGATAATTTACACTCATAATTATTTTTTGGCTATTGGTAATGTTATATAGGAAAAAGAAAAACCTATTACAAGGCAGATTAATGAATATATAACATAGTTGGGAGAAATTTTTGAAGGTATTCTAGATGGATATTTTGAAGAATTCAAACAAACAATGAAAAAGAGATTGAGGATCCCAACATCATTAGTTATGAAGCATTATAATGATATATGTTTTCTAGATGATACAAATAACATGGTTGTATAGGTAGTGAAGCCAAGGAAAACCTATCTTAAGCCTTTTAGCTATGAAATACTAATTAATGAGGAAGTTGATGTAGAGGTGGAGCCCTTTGGAAAGTATGAAGAAGAAAAGTCTATACTAACTGTTGATATCAAGATTGCCTCTACTGACAAGAAGAGAAAGAAGATGATTGAAGACCTAGAAGAGAAGATAAGCACACAGTGAACATTTGATGATTAGTCAAGGTCTTAGAGAAGATAATGAAAATGGAAGTGGTGAAGAGGAAGAGGATGAAGGTGTAGAGAAATAGGGCAACACCCTAGCACTAGTCACCCCACTAGTCAAGAAGGATAAAATAGTGAAATCCACTAATATTATGGCGAGGAAGATTATAAAGAAGATGTAATCCAAGCCCCTCTCTCCTCCTACACCATAGAGACTAAGAACTAGGGTAACAATAGTAGTAAGTGTCAAGCCATTGGTAAAGAAAGGAGTGGTTAAAATCATAAATCCTAGTGTTACAAGTGTAGAGAAGATAAAAGTGCCAGCCATAATGGACTACAAAAAGAGAAGAAGGCTACTAAAGAAGATAGATATTGAAGAGGAAGATGTAGAGAGGATCGAGTCTAATGAATCTAGTCATTACCGAGTCATTGTACATACAATACTAAAAAATATTGATGAGGTATGTGCCAACATTAGAAACTCTATAGGTCTATTAGGATTGAGATATGTGAAGTATGATATTGAATGACGATGATAGATCCAAGGTAGAAGAGGCCATGATATAAATGATGGCTAACAATAAACTTGCACCTGTTGAATTGGAAAAGAAGATTCCAAATGATTTGTATAGTAGACTCGATAGAAAGTGGAAACAAGAAACATAAATTGAGAAGAAAATTAGAGAAGGCATATTGGGCAAGATTATGCTTGATAATCAGAAGACAACATTTTTAGAGAAGTGTAGGAACTAATTTTTTTCTAAATTAAGAAAATTTATGATTTTATAGAATAAGTTTGAGGTTGTCGTAAATCATAATGAATTTATATGGAAGGGTATTTTTGGATTAACCACAAGAGGAGATAAACAAGAAAAAGTAACAAACGCAATAACCATTGAGGATGTTCAAAGTGATGAAGAAAGTTTAGGTGTGCCAAGCCCACAAGGAAACATATCTCCTATTCATGCCACCACACCTAACATTTTTGTATTGCAACAAATAAAGGACTATCCTAAGGAAGGAGATACTCAAGTCCAAATTTTTGATGAAAAAAAGAAAACATTAGAATCCAAGGAACCAAAAAAGGAAACAAATGTTGAAGTATCTAATAAAGGTCATGCAGGAGCACATGTCTTAGGGCCTCAGGATGATGGAGATAAGGAGACTACCTAGACATAAGAAGAAACATAAAAAGGGAATTTAGTGCAGAGTGCTACCATTTCTATTCCAAGCACTAAAATAAAAGAAAGACTGAGTGGTGACACCCCATCACCTACCCTTACTCTAATAGTGCTAAGAAACAACACTCCAAAAAAAAAAAAAAATGGAAAGAAGATAAATGATAGTTCTCCAGATAATAATATTAGTTTGGATGAAATTATTGAAATGTCAAAATGGGATCTAGCCAATCTCACTTTGAGAAAACTCTCATTGATGCAGGAGCATCCTAGGCTTGCTAGAAATCCTATAGGGTGGTGTGGTTTGACCTCGGAGTTGGAGGACTTTGTCAAAGAAGGAAGCGTAACTCGGTTGATATTGAGTTGGTTTGGTTGTTGTGTTAATTGAGTGACTTAGTTAATGAAAAGGTTTGGTGAAGCTTAGGGCACTCAACATGCAATGGGAACTTGGTTATGCTTGGAGTGAAAGGCTGATGCTCAGCTTGGTTTATCTAAAACTTAGTTTGGTCTTGGTTCCTGTGGTGTTGAGTTGTCTGCTAGTGTTTAAAACTATTGAACAAAAAAATGCTCAACACCAAAGTGATAATACTCACATAACCTAAGGATTAGCCACTTCCTATTAACAATTATATGTGCAGAGCAGTTGGACCCAACTTCAACAAAACCAAAGATGGTTTTCTACTCTTTAGGCTCTGCAAAACCAAGGTGGGTATACCTGAAGGATGATTCAAATGCAAACTATTGTATGAAAATTATCTTCATTTCATTTTGATTCTCATCTTCTATCCTCAAACACATACACAACTCATCCAATTCTTTAATATTTTAAGATTTATATACATCCCTCATATGCAAATCTGGCTATAATTCTCCTAGGGTTTAGAAATGTTTTTGGAAATAGAAGCTACTTAAGACTCAAAAACTAGATATAAATGAGTGGTGATCAGCATTTATGACTTTGAACAAAATGGAATGAAAAGGATTTTGATTTTTATAACTGATTTGATATGTAGTGGCAAAATTTACCCTTACTCACTTTTGACTTATGTGACTAGTACCTTATCCATTGGGCAAAAGGTTAACTATTGGCAGGAGATCTAATTCAAATAGCTTGTAAATGAATTTATCAATTGCAATCACCCATTCCCATTCTTATGGAATATCCCTTTCATAAACTCATGAATTCTACTAATCTATTGAAGCATTTATATAATTCCTTGAATTAAAAGAAACAATAGAACCAATATACAACCCATCTAGACTGCATTCAATCAATTGAGCCTTATTCAAATGTCCTCAAAATAAAAAAAACTCATGAAATGGAGATAGAAATTGGTGACACATAAATAGTGTAAATACCCCTTTGTATTATCCTTTTAGATGACTAATACAATAAACAATAGAGATTCAATGAAAAGCCCAGAATATCTTGCTGATTCTGTGATTTCTATATATCATTAGAGAGTACCAATTGAAAATAAACCCAAAACAACTACACACAATTGGACTGACTATACTTTTCTTTGAAAGAAAACAAAATTATACAAGTCATTCTGATGATCACAATGCCTTGAAAAATCATTTATATAAGCATGAGTTACAACAAGCAAAGGGAAAATGTGATTGACATGTGTCCTTTTACAACTAGGAATAGAAAAAACTTTCAAAATATCCTTGACACCTTAACACTAAAAGAAACAACAAAAAAAGTCACAAATGATAGCTGAAGCATCAAATCTTTAATTTTGTGTTTTTTCTTCAATTGGCCCCTGTTGGTAAAGCCTTTATTTCTGTAATTGCTTCCCACACAATAACTTCCCTTTTTGCTGGCCACTCGCATGTCTTGATTGCTAGTAATTCACCAATGGACTTCTGCCACTTGGCATCTATGATCACTTTTCCCTCAGTTATGAACCTATTCATTTCAGTTTCAATTTTAAACAAAGTATCAATGAGTTCATTAAAAAAAAACTCATTAGTGTCACCTTAAAAAATGGATGCCACCTATGGAAAGTTTACCATATGGTCAAAAGAATTAGACCATTCATTCAAATACTTTATTTGCTTATCAGAATTGAGAACATAAAGAATTAAGGAATAAAATCCATTGGTCAACACTTTCATCTTATTCTAACTTTTTGCCAATTTTCCTATAAAGAACTGTAACATATCCTTCACTTTATCCATGCCCTCTTTAATAGAAATGACCTTATCAGGAAGGTCTGGCTTCTTGGCTAAAAGTGGTATTAATCTATCAAAAAACTACATGTAAGGTCTCCATTGTTGGAAAATTGGCTCAAGCCAACCTACTGCTTCTTTGCATATTTGTTCTACAACTTGCAAGTTGGTGAATGCATTATATGCATCTTGAGATATTCTCTTCAAGATGCTTATCCTATGACTTAACATATTCATCATCACACCCTTCTTTGTTGCATTATTAGACTAGGAGGCTTCAGTTTGCACACTTACCATTGGCACTAGAATTGTTACTCCTATGGGTATATCTTCTGTTTGGGCCTCTACTTCAACAATGTGCCTCACTTCTTCCACATTTCCATGTGTATGCTCTGCCTTTGATATAGTTTTGAGTTGGTCTTTTAGGGATGAAACTTCCTCTTCTAGGCTTTGAATTCTCCCCTCCAACTCTTCTATTCTCTGGGTAAAAGCACAAACCATTAATGGTGACCTTGTGATCATTCAACCCATTGACAAACTGAAGGGTACAATTCTCATCATACCCCACCTTCGACTGCATGCAGGGAAAAAAAACCCCCCTCCTTCAACAAAAACCAGGTGACCATCCTATCTTTGAAGTTCTCCATTTTTGTGGGCTCTAGCCTATTCAAGTCCCCTCCCATATCTATCTCGCCAATTTTTTGTTCCCCCACTTCAATAATATGCATCTGAACCTCATTGTGTGCGAAAGCACTACACCTACAATCAACCCTGAGTCTTTCAATGATAAGTAGAGAAGTTTTATAGTCCCATGCTTGATACACTTCAAAATCCCAATCAAATTCATTATGGGATTTGTGATTGTATGGTATCATAATTTTATCACCCCAAAAATCTCTGACAATCTGATAAATGATATCATTTGTACTTTTAAATGGGGATAAATTTGAATTCTGTGATGTGTTACCATGATGATGAAGTGACATTCCTCTTAATTTGGATTCACTCATATTTTTATTAGTACGGCCACATCTCCTCATTTCCTTAAAACCTTTCTTAATTTTAGCACACTTCAACTTACACATGCCAAATTTGGGTCTAGTATTAAATATTAAAGACATTATTACATAATACTCCCTCTACTTTCCTTGTTTATCAAGGATTTAATGTCTTCATTAATATTCCCCATATTCCTCCAACATGTGAATGCCATAGATTTAAACCCCATGGTAGCTGCCACATCTACCACCTTACTTCCTTCCTTGTAGATGTGCTGTAGGTGGACTCTTTCCATCCCAAGTAAAATATGCCTGATATCCATACTATTCCATCCTAGTTGGGACACCCCATTAGCTTGGTCAATGATTAATTTGGAGTCCCCTTCTATTGTTATTTCCTTAATTTGAATTTCACAAAATCAGCTGCAGCTCCCAAAACAAAGCCCTTTCCGAGCAACTAAATTATTATTTCCATTTCCCACCTTGCTAGTATAGACTAATATCACATCACCCTTCTTGTCTTGTAGCACTCCACCCACCACTCCAATACCTCCTTTAGAAACACCATCAAAATTTAGTTTAAAATGTGTAAGGGTAGGTGGTTTCCATCTCGTTTGCTATTTCCTCAATATTTTTGAGTTGTCAAAGAGGAAAAATTCCTCATGACAACCCCATTTTTCAGAATTTCTCAGTTCCAAATCTATAAAGTCCATTCGACTCATAAAATCATTTAGATCTTGCAAGCTTATTGGGAAATCCCTATTCCCACCCAACTTCACCAAGTGGTACAGGGGGGTATTACCATCACCCATACACATCAATTGCTTATCCTTCCTAGTTACTATAATCGTAGCTAATTTATCATATGTTTCCTTCCTCCCTAGCTTGTTAATAGAGACATAAATATTAATCAGTACCTAGCTGTGAATACTAGATTGGAAATAAGTTATTATGGAATTTCTATCCTTCCAAATCTCAACTACCATCATAGAGTTCAGGTTCTACATAGTAGCAATACCCCCAGAGGCTCCATCAGCCTCCATATGCATGTAAGTAGCACTAGGCCAAACATGACAAACCATTTTATCAAAATTGGTAGTAGACATTTTAATTTCTTGTATTAGAACAAAATCAACTTTTTCTTGAAAAATACATTGTTTCAGAGCATATTACTTCTGGGGGTTATTCAACCCTCATAAATTCCAATAGAGGAAAATCATTTCTTACCTCTAGTAATAGTCTCCAGTGTAAGTTGCTTACCATTGGCCACATACCTTGTTGCTTGTTTCATCCTAGTTGCTTTGCTAGATAGCCTTCCAATAGTCACCCACATCTGACTTTTTACCCCCCCTCCTTTTCTTTTTCTGGACCTCCCATTCCCCATTTTCCTCTTCTTGTGGTGAGGTAGGGCTATGTTCCTTATCTACCTTATCAATGCTTGCCATGAATTTGGCTACAAACTTCATTGGGGATGCCTTAACCATTTTTAAGGGGGTACAAACTTTAAATTGAGTATCACATTCTATGGCCATAAGATCCTGCAGGCTATTACCTCCCTGATTTGCTAGTGAGCTAGGAGTAGGGTGGCAAACCTCTATTTCACCTTCCTCCAACAACTCACCTTCCTTAAGCCCCCCCATGGGTGAACTCAATAGTTCATCTAATTCCCTTTTAAAGGGATATTCCTCCAATTCCTTCTTTTCCTCCAAGACTTTCCCTTCCCCAGTAGTATTATGCTCTATGCTTGGGGTGGAAAGCACAGGGTTAACCTCCCTAGTTTCTGTTACAACATTCTCCACCTCCTGCCTTGGGGCCTTTGAAGGTTCCCCTATAGTTTCCATAATAATCCCTAGTGTACTCTCCTTTTGTTTGTCCTTTTACATTTGAGCCTTGTAGTCCACAATAAGGTTTCCAAACTGGCCACATTTTTGATTGAACAAGCCCACATTCTCATATTCAATGGGCTAGACTTTCTCTCCCCATTTGGTCTTAAGTGTAACCATAGTTGGGAGTGCACGATTCAGTGCAACATTCACACAAAACCTTGCATAAACTATACGTGATTTTTGCATAGTTACCTTATCTATTGTGACAAAGTGACCAAAAGAATTCCCCACCCATCTTACGATCACTTCATCCCAAATTTCAAGGGGTAGTCCAAGTAATCTAACCCAGACTGGGGCCAATTTACTTAGCTTAGCACTAGCATCAAAACTCAGATGCCACTTTTTCAAAGCAAGACAATGCTTCCCAAAATACCAGGTACTTGAGAGAATAAGATTGGTATCTTCCTTCGAAGTAAATTTGAAATAAAAGAGGCCATTGGGCATATCAGAAAGCTCCACACTACCTCTAACTTTCCATTTTTGACTCACCCATTTTCAAACCATCTCAATTGTTGATTTGAAAGCAATGAATCTACCAATAACACAAAGTTTGAGACTAGAAGTCACACTGTCCATCAAACTATCAGTGAGGGAGATCACCGAACCATCAAAACCACACGCAATCTTGGGATCCTTTGAATGGACCTTAGTCTCCTCCAAATGGGCATTAGTCTCCAAGGATCCCACAAGCGCATTTTTTGAACCTATCAGAGACCCATTAGCTAGCATTTGACAACCCTTTGGAGGACCATCAGTAAGGTCACCACTATCCAAGACAACAGTGTCAGAAAAAGACATCCCAAGATCCCCCATGGACCCACAACCAACCCTCATGTCCTCCAAGTCCCTGCATAATCCAAGCACCATTTGTAGATCTGGGCAAGGAGACAAATCCAACAGCTTAGGCCCCACCATAGATTTAGAATTCAAATTCAAACTTGAGTGGCAAGTTGCAGAGTGATACTACTATCGATGTTTCTTTTCACATTGTTATTATAGCTAATTTATGTCATTTTGATATCATTTCATGTTATTTAATATCATTTAGGTTCACATATGCACATGTTTTTAGTGTTCTAGGCTTATTATCTTCATGTAATATGCATTTTTATTATTATAAATCTAGCATATATTTTGGTAGATTTGCATTCATAAGCATACTCCAATTCTAGAAATGTCATTGAGATGCTAGTTTGAAAGAAAACTTAGCAGTTGTAGTTAGGGAAACATGGGATGTTTGTGGAGTGCTTGTTTAATAGTGATTTCTTGGGTTTATAATAGGTTATTGTTACTTCAATAGCACTCTGCATTAAGGTCTCATGAATCCATGATTATACCATGTACAAAATGGCACTCACCATGGGGCTTCATCTTAAACCCTCCCTATTCTTCAAATTTTCTTACTAATCTTCTATTTTTCTCCTAGATCTACATTTTTCTCTATTTTTTTGTGTAGATCTAACTTATTGCAAGTTTTTGAACATTTAGAAAGATCCACAATAGCAACAATGAACTTTTGAAGACATTCTTGAGCTCATGAACACCATCCCTAAGACTCCTCTGACACTTTGATGCTTCTAAACACTGTTTTGCATTTCTACATAGTCTTTTAACACATTTAGAATGTTTTGTATTTTAAGTGTTATCTAATGCATATGCTCTATTTTATAGTACATCTGATACATTCTATAGTACATTTTCATAATTAAGTAGTGCATTTGATTGTTTAGATTGCGCATTTACACATTTTGGTAATGCATATGCCATTTTCTATAGCACATCTAACCAGAGTTATAAATCAACATATCTAACATGAAGATCTGATTGTAGACTATTCATAGATCTCTTTTAGGCTAATAGAAATTCATAGATCATGAAAACTTGTGAGAAGGGAATAAAGACACTCACTAATACATTTGGCATTGATTTGTGATGGCTATGTGTTGCAATTACGATAGAAATGTGTCGCCACTGCGACAATACTAGATGTCGTTGTTTTTTAGTTGCAAATTACGATGTCTATCCTATACCATCACAATTATTACACATATCTATCACTATGCAACCATTTAATTCAACCCCATCACAATTTCCAGGGTATTCGTCACCATTGCAACATGAACCCCTAGAATTCTGATGGGGTTGTTGTAACTGCGATGACAACTGTGGTCACAATTCTTGTGGCATCAATCGCAATTGCGATGAAAACTTGGCAATTGTGATGAAAGTTGCCGTCACAGCTACAAAAACCCCATCACAATTCTTGGGGTTGACATCACAATTGCAATGGGAACACAATAAAACAAAAAAAAAATTCCTTGGTTATATTTAGTTGTCAATACCTACCCATATTGACCACCCCTGTCAATCAGTTGTCAATATAGTTATTTTTCCATAAAGGAAAGGATTGCTAGGCTAGATTGAATTGAGAAAGAAGGCACTAAAAACACATTACAAGAAGAGTTGGAGTGCAAGATTGATAACATAGGACAAAAAGTGGGGTTTCTGTAGCATGAGCTATTACAATTAGATCCTTCTTCTCCCTCACACACTTTTCACTCATCTCATCACATAGTTTTATCCCTTGGGATAGAATCCTCCATCATCATCCTTTGTATTACCACATGTTCATTCCTTTGCATTTTTCAGAAGTCTTTAGATCTCAATAAATACTTTGCGTCATAGATTATATGTTATCTCATCTTTAAAAGGTCTTAGAACTCATCTTACACTTTGCAATTCCTATCACATCATCTTGCATACCACCCTTAGGTGCATCATCATTTCATGCCACCCACCACTCATCAAAACAAAAATAAAATGAAGAAAAAATACATGGATCTAAATCCTAGTATTGGTGTGGAAAGCACAAAACTCAGTCCATAGACCGTCCTAGTGATATCTGAGCCACCTCCCTAATAGATGAATGAATTGAGACCTATTGCATCAATCTTAGAGGTTTTCATGAACCAAATGAGAAACAAAATCCTTATCAATGTCATTATTTCCACTTGGCCCATGGGGATTACCACAACCAAAAGGGAAGGCGACAACCCTCCCAAGTAGAAATCCTTTCATGCTAATATTCCAAGCACAACAACAACTCCCAACCCTTCCATGAACAAATCATTTTTTGCCCATTACCAGTTATTTTTCCATGCCTCTCTTGGAAAGTAACCAACACATGCTACCATAGCAACAACCAAAAATGGGGGAAGTCCCTTATATGAAATAATTTGTGCCATTTAACACCCAAGTACCATCTAATGTAGGAGCACATTCATTCTATGTTGGGTAGAATATGACTTCCTAAACCATTTCACCGACATATCAACCCCCAGAACCATAATAAATGTAATCACAACATCAACATATACAATAACAATCAAAAGGTGACCCACTTATAAAATAATCAAACAACTATCCTCCATAGAAACATCCACAATACTAGAAGCAATTCACCCTACAAGTGCAACATTATGTCCACCCACCACTTCAATAACTTTCAACCCCTATCTAGGTAACAAGGAAATCAACATTTCACCCACTGCAATACTCACATCCATACTCACCTACTGCATCAAATACATACCATGCATTGAGGGCACCAATATTGGGGGCACCAACTACAACACTTGTAAACCTAGAGTGGAAAGAGATGATGAGCATCCTCAAAGCACTAAAGGATAGAATAGATTCTAAAGCCTTCAAGTTTGAAAGTGTATACCCATATCCATTCAACAAGGCTATAACAATGACAAGCTTCCCCAAATACTTTTAAATCCAAAAATTTGACAATTTCAAGGGGAAGGGGGATCTAGACACACATGAAAGAATTTAACATACATTTCTAGGAGGTGGTCCACAATGGCATTTTTCTTATATGCCTCTTCCCAAAAAGCCTTGGGGGCCTTACCCTTAAGTGATTCTATTAGATACCCTATGGGATTGTAAATACATTCACATAACTTTTAAAAGTCTATGCTGCACAATATGCTCACCATGTTGAAACATAACTAACAATAATGGATTTAGCCTACACAAAATACAAAAGAGGTGAAAGAACCATTGACTTCTTACATAGATGTAAAACCCTCACAACATGAATATCTCACACCTTACCAGAATGACACCTCATCAAGATGTTCATCAAAAACACACACCCTAAGCTCATACATCATATGTACATTAGTTACTTGTAAATGTAAAAAGACATCAAAGAGAAAGGCATGGGCCTAGATCAAGGACTTATTGACAATGGAGTCATAAATATATATAAGGAAAACACATAAGAGTGGGGTCACTCAAATGATAAAACATGATATTGGAAAAAAGAGAATAATTGATGGATCCATAGATCAATGACATGTCAATGTGGTTATCGTAATGCCTAACACATCAAACCCACCCTATCAACGAACATTCTAGCAAAAAAAACCTATAAAAAATAAACCATGATTTATCAACAACCATATCAAGAACCTCAAAAACAACAATATCAAAAGAGGTGCATATATCATTCCACCAAGAACCAACAAATCAAATGAATTCCATAATATTTGTACTTGGGTAAAGGCCATGTATCCATAATAAGCCAAAAAGAGTCTATACTCCCTTAGAGGAACCACTTGATGTCATTTTTTATAAATTCATCAAAGACAACCTCATTATCTATCCATAGACCCAAACATTAGACATTAGTCAACCTAAGGCCACATGGTACAATGAAAATGACTTTTGTGGTTTTCATTGTGTTAAAGGACATCAAACCATCAAGTGTATAAAAGTTAGGAAATATGTGAAAAACCTCATAGATTTCAAATAAATAATAGTGGGGGATTAGAAATTTAGTCAACAAATTATAATAAATTAAATCAAATATAAGAT
The DNA here is from genome assembly GCA_028749045.1 of Cupressus sempervirens. Taxonomy (NCBI): domain Eukaryota; kingdom Viridiplantae; phylum Streptophyta; class Pinopsida; order Cupressales; family Cupressaceae; genus Cupressus; species Cupressus sempervirens. The sequence continues at coordinate 211,508,237 of CM053792.1, forward strand.
TCCTAAATGGGTCAATACTTACCCATACTGAGCCAACAGTAGCAGATCAGAAACACAGATCTCATGTTAGTTTTCCTTTTTCAATTTCTTCAATTTCTGATGTTTTACATTTCTAGATAGATTTCAAATGTATGTTAATTAGATATTCAGCCATAACATTTTTGAAAGAGAAATGCCATTCTAAATACTAGATTTTCCATATTTGGGTTTACATGTATCTAACTAGACTCCTACTTAATATTGTTGAGAAGGTCAACCTCTTTATGAATTCTTGTGATTTTTCATTTCTTCCTAATCAACTTGCAATTTGGGTACTTATTATCTTCAATCCATCTTCATACCAGATTTATCTTCAACCTCCTTCAGAAATATAGAACTATGCATCATGAGTGATCAAACCTTTAATTAGATTTTGGTACTCCCGTGTAACCTCTCTAATCACTTACAAATGGGCTATTATAGATGTTGGTATTAGAAATAGCATGGATAGACTAATCCAATGCCCAAATATTACCAATTAACACTGCTCAAATAAGAATGAGATTCATTTAAGTCTTACCTCGATCATGTCCCTAATATTGATGACCAGAGCAGATGGGTTTAACAGGAATCCATTCGCCATCATTACACATCTGTAGCCCTACTATTTCATCATCCTACAACAAAACAATCAAATCATATCCATCTAAATGAGGGTTTATGCCTAAACCTAGATCCGGTCTTGGGGAGGGTGGGTAGTAATTCAATCTCATTCTCTGTCTCATTTTTCCTCACATGTTAAGAAAATAGTTTGGTGGTAGCCCAAGATATTTAGATAAGAGGCAAATAATTTCATTGTGAAGTCTTTGAATTCAAAGAGCATATTGATCCATAGTTAATCTGCAACAAACGAGTAGCATGATTTGAAAAAAAAATGAAAATGATGAAAATCAAATGGACAGAAACATAGCTAATACACCAAGAAATTATTTTGAAATGGACTATAAAAACTTAATGACGTAGATGTGCTTTTCATACCTACAGCCATCAGAGGCCTAGGATAGTGGAAGAGGCAAAAATAGATTTTACATAATATTTTTATCAATGTGAATTAACAAAGATTTGGGTACCTAAAATCCATTGGCTTTGTTGGCCAGAAGTCCATTTTTCTTTCCTGTGGGGGCAAAGTAGTCAAGGATGTCATATCCGCCCAGTCTAGTACTTGTTCATCAAAGATTAGAAAAGCCTGGCCATAGCCTTCAAGCTCTTTTATTTTGTATATAAATTTTTCTTGTAGGGGCAGTTGAATGAAATCCCTTACAATTCTCTTCATTCTATCTATCGGGAAAAGAGGAATTCCATGATTCACAGCCTGTAATAGAGATATGCATATCATATTAGTGAAGCAAGCAAGTTAGAAGATTAAAAACAATATGGAACCTGACCCCTATTCTACAACATAATTTATAGTCAATGTTGAAGGTACCCATTTGAAAAAATCCCCATCCTGACATGCAATGCCAAGCTTTTCTAATTCCTTTTGCTTGTAGAGATCTGATTCTCCCAAAAACATGCCCCTATCAATAATGGGAATGTCCAATTGATGAGTAGGAATGACATTTGGGTGCTATTTCTCTGATCTGATATACCTTTAGGGGAGGCTGTGAAGGTTCTGAGATGCCTAATTCCTAAACAATAGGAATTGTACCATCAAAGAGATCAAATACCGTAGCTGAATTAAACATGATAGTTTTTCAATCTAAACAAACCACCTTATGAGTTCTAACCCCTCACTCTTAGAATTCTAAAGTTCCATTAGATGGATTAAATACCAAGGTAAAATATTTTGTTTACTATTATATGTATTATATTATATATTTATTATATTTTTTTATGAATATTTATTTAGATTGGTTAATTTTTAGTAAAAGTGAAAATGGGTGGAATTTGAATCTTGATGGCAAGTACAATAATGATACAACTTAATCATCACATTATACTCAAAATTTAATAGTTAAATTTATCTTTTATTTTTTAAATTAAGCTAAGACAGTCAATCATTTTGACTTGTGTGTGTATATCTATATGCATATTTATGTACATTTATATATGTACATGCACATATTAATTGGAAATGCATAATTGAATGTCATGAATAATTTAATTATCTAGATGCACCAAACTAGATGTCCTAGATGTGATAATTGCCTTGACCTCTACAAACTTTTGAAGTTTTTTGAGGATTGGTGTCAATAAAATTGATTTGGCATAGTACAACTATAGCTAATAACACTATAATATCAAATTACTTGCTAAGAATAAATGTTAAGAGCATTTAACACTAGAAGCCTCATTATGAACCATAGCTAATGCTCCCATGATATGATTGATGTGAACTTCAAAAATCCTCATGGGCTATAATTTATAGCCTCATAACTCGAGATCATAGTTTTAACTGAAGAAAGTTTCACATGAGAAAACATTTCATGCAACAACTTCTACGTAGTGAAGGTGTTTCAATGTTGCACCACAATCTGAAACCCATCATACAGTGTGAAAAAGTAGTAGCCAATCAAGTCACTCAATTATGATAAAACATCTACTATCTGTAAAAAGTTAAAAACAAACCAACATCCCAGGTATCACTACCCAATTGCAAGCTAGTTAAAACATTTTTTTGACCCTTCTCCATTAAGAACAATGACCATACATGATCCCACATTAATTGTTAGAATCTGATAAGATTAATAACCTAAAAAACTAGTGCAAAGAATAAATATCTAAACTATGAATGCAAATGATACAAAATCAAAATAGCATCATAGAGTTAGTCTCCAAGAGAGTAATGTGAATGCTGGAAGCAAAATAGCATTAAGAGGATGCAAAAACAAGAGATACAAATACAAGCCAGGTAGCATGCTTATATAGGCTAGGAAGGTGGAGGAGGTGGCAACACCAACCAATGAGGAGCAACCATCTATCGGACTAAAGATAGAAAAGTATCTTCCCAAGATAGCTAATGGATGCTCACATGTAGAAAGGTGACACCTCACAACCATTCACCTAATAAGACATGCTTTATTAACCTAAGCACGATTATTAAAAGTATAGAAAAAACCTAGCAAAATAGAAAAAATAAAAACTACACTAACACCCCCCCATAAGCGAAGCTTAGGTGGATGTAGAAATGGGTCCCGACAAGTCAAGCCTGATGAGGTACCCATGTACATAAAATTCCCCCAAAAGAGAGAGAAAAGAGACTCTCGAAAGAAAATTAGGACTCCAAGTGAGAGGAAGAGGCCCCCCAAAAAGATGAAGCATCCTGCACCCCTAGCAAAGCTTGCAAATTTTGTCCGGTAGATTCACTTACATCGAACAAGTTTTCTTCCCTTAGGAAAAGGGACAAGATCCCAAGTGTGGTTCCTCATCAAGGAACTATACTCTTCCTGCATAGTTGTATCCCACTCAAAAATATCAGAAGCCTCATGAAAGGACTGTGGATTTGAGGTAGTAGCAATGAAGATATGCAAAGCATCTTGGAATTGTGAACGAGTCTGCTTGGTGTCTGATGGATCCCCAACCCAATCACCTGCAAACTACAAGGTTTGTCTAGCCCAAAGTGGACCAGAAGATGGAGAATCTAGAGGAGAATCATCAACCTGTGAATGATGACTAGGAGAGGAATGAGGTGAATCCTCTGAATCATTCTCTGCATCAGAAGTGGAGGTAGAAGACTGCTCAAGTGAATCTGACCCATTAGAAGATCTATCATGTATTCCAAGTGACTCCAATGTCAAAGTAGAAGGCAACCTTGTGACCATGCTATGTTGGTTAAGCTGATGCAAGTAGTGGAAGTTAAGATGGCTAAACCGCTCATGCCATAATCTGATCACATCATTAGAGTGAGTGAGAAAAATAGTCAAAGGAGGATCAGGAACAAAGTGAGAAAACATATAGAGTCGTGACTGATGATCTGCTCTCCCAACTGCAACTGTAGAATCATTGTGCAACTCACATATCTTCATTGAACTAGGAGTGAACTCAACCTGCTTGCCTAAACTTGTGTGAGTGATCTGGTAAACTGATAGGAGATTAGTTGACAATGAGGGTACACAAGGAACATCATGGAATGTGCCATCCTCCACATCAACAGACCCTCTCCCACACACCTCAACAGGAGTTTTATCACCCATCAACATAGAAGGCATAGTACATGGCTCCAAGGATGCAATTTCTTCCTTATATGAAGTCATGTGGTGTGAAGTACCTGAATCAAGAACCCAAGTGGATGGTGAGGAAGCAACTGCAAAAAGAGCCTTGCTCTTTCCTTTCCCCTTGCTATTTTATTTTTCTTTGTTAGACCCTTCATTAGAACTTTGTTTGATAGACTCAGGAACATTGATATTATTCTTCTCAAGAATGTCTGTCAAGTGATCAAGTTGTTTCTGCAAACATTTATGTTCATCATGACCAGGTTTTTCACAATAGGCACATTTGACCTTTTCTTTCTTAGGCTTATCGCCCTTGGAAGATGGTGTATCAATAGTTGCTTTTGAAGAAATCGATATCTGGTCCTTCTTCTCCTCGCTATTCTTTTGTTTCTTGTCCTTACTATTGTTGTTACTACTTTGTCCTTGTTATTCTTTTGTGCCTTGGTTGGCAGCCAAGGCATGTGACTTAGAGGACTTAAGAGTGCCCATCTGGATTAGCTTGTCCAATTATCGAGTGAGATTGACAGCAAAATCATCTAAAGATGGCATGGTGAATTGAGTACCAAGTGCACCCTTAGTAGCATAGAAGGTAGAGACAAACACAGAATATTCTGAACTTAGCTTAGAGAGAATACTAAGAATCAATTGTTCATCTTTCTTTTCAATTCCACATTGTTTTAACTGCAACCTTAGTGACTTCAATAGAGTGAAGAAATCCTGGATTGTGTTGAAATTTCCTGGACTTAAACTAATTAGTTCATTTTCCAACATATGACCCCTCATTAAATCTTGTGTGCCAAATAGTGTTTCTAGCTTTGTCCATACTTCATTTGGTGTATCCAAAGACTCAATGTGAAATAGCAAGTCAGGAGAAATAGACAAACACAATTTTCCATATGCCTCATCACATTTGTTAAACCACTTAGGCTTATCTTCATCTTTAGCAGGTTCAGTTTCAAGTCCCATAGTTATCCTATTTAATCCAACTTTCTTTAAGTGAATTATCATGCGTGATTTCCACTTAAAGTAATTGTATGGAGTTAGGATGGGTATATTTGTTTGATCCATGATGAAGAAATGCTAAAAAGAAGAGAACCCAGCCACAACAATGCCCCCCCCCCTTTTTACTCAATCAAAGAACACCCCCCCCCCCAAAGAAATATGATTTGACACTTTATTTTAGTGCATTTACAACTACCACTAGAAAGAAATACTTAGTGGTCTTGATTTCAATGCATTACAAACCCTCATGAAGAGCATATGCTAAAAGTGAAACTTGGGCACAATAATCAAGGAAAAAAATAGCACCACTACGATCTACTCAAAAAATCATGCACTTTCAAAAAAAGAATCACCTCGATACGAGGTCGTATGAGAAAGTTATGATGCTCCAAAGTTTCCAAAATGAGAACTGTGCATAGTCACGGCTGAGAATCTGCAATTTTTGAAGAATTCATGCATGAAAATAAAAAAACAACTCCACTAGTGGATAGAGTAAAAAAAAATAGCCAAGTTCATAACAAGAATCATCAAAATCGGAGTCCGTATGAGCAAGAACGAGACATTTGAAAACTGTATTCAAATCTGCAACTACCAATGGAGAGGGGTATGGCTGTAGCCTTTCATGCTCAATTTTGCAAAATATACAGCTTTTATGCAAAATTTAAAAGATACCTAGATGGTTTTTTGGGGCTGCGAACATAACCCAAAAAGAATTTTTCTTGCTGATGTACAAAAGATGTTGTTGTAGTTTAAATCAGACACCTTTAACAGTAAAAAATGGCTCCAAAAATCAAAAAATGACCCCAACAACCAGAATATGAAATGCAAATGCTGGATCAGCTTCCTAAGTCCATCAATGGCATGCTTAAACCTGCAAAACTAATTGAAAACTCCAAATATGCAAGTTGGTTGTCAGATTTGAGATTAAAACCCCAGAGAAAAATTGTTTTTGTCAAAACTTTTTTGATTCTCATGATCATCCAAAGATGCAAGAGAATAGCATACTTCATTTTTCAAAAAACTACAATAAATTTTATTAGCCCCCCCCCGAATCTCTCAAATAAGGAAACTAAAATCTACTCTTGCACATAGAAAAGATCTGATACCATGTTAGAATCTGATAAGATTAATAACCCAGAAAACTAGTGCAAAGAATAAATATCTAAACTATGAATGCAAATGATACAAAATCAAAATAGCATCATAGAGTTAGTCTCCAAAAGAGTAATGCAAATGCTGGAAGCAAAATAGCATTAAGAGGATGCAAAAACAAGAGATACAAATACAAGCCATGTAGCAATACTTATATAGGCTAGGAAGAGGGACGAGGTGGCAACACCAACCAATGAGGAGCAACCATCTATTGGACTAAAGATAGCAAAGTATCTTCCCAAGATAGCTAATGGATGCTCACATGTAGAAAGGTGACACCTCACAACCATTCACCTAATAAGACATGCTTTATTAACCTAAGCGAGATTATTAAAAGTGTAGGAAAAACCTAGCAAAATAGGAAGAATAAAAAACTACACTAACATTAATATCCATAATATTAGACATCAAATGAAGGTGCAATTCTTTTTCTACCAATGGATTGTTAGAATGTATACCTCCATATTATCCCAATTCTAAGCATTACACATCATTATGTACTAAAGATGCCATATCATGAGAATAAGAAGATAAGTTACTGCTGTCATATTTGGAATGGTCTGATTTATCCCCATGTCTCTCAAGGGAATTTTCATCATAAAGTGAGCTTGCATACACTTAGCTGCCACAACTTTTGGGTTGTCATTTTTGGTAGCCTTCAACACAATTTTTTTACCTTCATTAGGAAACTCAAGCTCCCTGTTGTTGAAATCCTAAATGTGTCCTCCAAAGGACTTCAACCATGGTACTTCTAATACTACTTTGATTCCACCAATGCCAATCACACAGTACTCAGCATCAAATCTATGATTATCTAATTCTATGCCCACCCTTGGTATTTTCCTGGTGCAACTAATTTTGCATTCATCCATCAACATAATATTGAATCAAGCAAAGTTCTCTACTTGCAGTCCTTCATTTACTACAAAGTTCTCATCAAAAAAAGTTATGTGTAGCACTTCTCTCTGCCATATGCATAACCTCCCGTCCTTTGTCAAAGATGATTTTTGGAATACCCAGATAGGGACACAAGAGTTCATTTATCCTCATCCCTGCTCGCATCAGACATCACCTCAATAAGGTATGCCTTACCCTTACCAAGAGACCTATGTCTAGTTTCCAATTTTCTTTGCAATGAAAACAAAGATTCGTTCTTCTTAACTCATTACTTGATTCTTTTCCTAACTTAGGAGATGTGACTTTAGGCTGATTAGGAGCCTTCACATCTGATTCATCATTTGATTTTTGATTCCTAAAGTTCTTCTTGGATTGCTCAAAAGGACGTGCGACTTCAACATCAAGAGCTAACTCAATGATATTATCCAATGTATTACGCCTATGTGCCTTGATCAATCCTTTCAGTCTATCACTCAATCCTTATACAAAAAGCACTGTGACTCTTTTTGTTGACATATCAAAACTTATTTATGTAAGTCTCCACATGTCCTACATGCTTAAGTCAGGCCAATTCTCTATAATAGACTTCTATGTCTTTTTAGTTAAAGCGAGTAACTGACCACTTAACAAATACTTTGTACAAGTGTATCATGGCATGATCCTTGGAAACTAATTCATGGGTCCACTTTCACCAATCAGAAGCTACCCTTCTAGGTGCATGGTAGAAAATTGTATTGCCTTATCTTCTATAGGCTTGAGTGCCAAAAAAGATTCTTATTTATGAACCCATGGCCTGGCTAATATTTCTCTAGTTCCATTGAAAATTGGTATATTATTTTTTCAAGGCATCTTTGTCTAAATTGTGTTGGTAACAAGGTTGTTGTCTTTCTTGACCTCTTCAAAGTATAGAGAGCTTATAAGATGAATTGAATAACAATCTCGCGTAAATGAATCCTTCTCTCACCCAAGTCAATAGCCTTATGGGGGAAATTCACTCAGGCTAGAAAAGTAGTGAACACATCACAAATTATCTAACTTGGTGCCCAAAGAAAATCATGATAATCATATCATTGGTGATAACAGAGTCCCAAGATAGTGCTGAGATCCAAGGATGCAATAAAAAAGCTACAATTTTAGAACTTCATGACAGTTCAAAGCATGAAGCCTTAGATGCATAGTACAAAAGTCTAAACATAGGACAAAATAGAGAAATATTTAGTATCTTATTGAGCTTCACTTTGTTTCGATAATAGTTTAATATTCTCTACTAAACAAGGCCAACCATGTGAAGGTGGAAGCTCATTTGGCCCCACCCCCCTCCCCCTAACATCACTCTACATTCCCCGTTAACATCTAACATTTATTCATTCTTTCAACCATTAATAAAATGTAACATTCAATCAATATCACATGATAACATTCATTAACACATTAGATTTGTTAACATGCAACATTCATCAATATTCTGGATTAACACATAATTCATGAACATTCATTAGCACATAATTAAATTCATTGAGACATAAAATTCAGTCATTATCAATTAAGGTATGCAGATGACAATCATTTCTTTTTTTCTTTCTATTTCTTTTTTGTATGTAACCTCTAAGAGGAGCATCAGTGTCATCATCAATTCCCCCCTCATCAGTTGTTCTATTCTCTGTTCTTGATGATCTCAAATTCCTATGCTGTTGGAAAGGGGGGTCCTCTGCAATAAAAAATTAAAGAGTTAAATTAAAAATAATTTATTATAATTGTTACAAGTATTTAATTATTTTAAATAACATAACTGTGGCACTCTTAACCTGATCTAACCACATTATTTTGTCTAGACTCAATGTCAACACACTCATGAACATCGACCCCTTGATCCCCTACAACTGCTATACAAAATGTTACGTTAATCCAAACATCGATTGCAATCACATATAAAAAATTTAATAGAAAATGTATACCTCCACCACTGGGATGCACATCATGTGAACCTTCAACATCCACAGATTGTGTAGAAGGATTGTCAGGCTGCATTCGAACATCCTATGCATTATTATCATTGCTTTCTTCAAATAGATATACTCACTTTATATTGGAACTTAACATCAAATTGACTAATTGGTAAAGTATTCAATTTGAAATAAATTTCATTTTTCTTATTTACCTTTGGCTCAGATGCATCATTATTAGAACCTTCCACAATAATTTTAGCTCGTAGCCATTCAACCACGGCTCTATAGCCTTGTTGGAAGCCAATTCTCTTATCCTCTTCTGTGAGGCATCTCTTGAACTCTGAGCCCTTCTTTTTTTTGTGGTATGGTGAATTTTACTTGTATTGTTTCATCAACCAATGGAGGGTAGTTAAAATATCAAAAGGAAAGGGTAAATAGTTAGCAGGGTTTCCAACCCTTGTTACACCTTATTTTGGTCATGTTGGAGTTGTTCTAAACTGTCTTTGGTGTTTGGGATTCCTAGAGGATCCAATTGCACTCTTGGTTGGGTGTGTAGAATCAAGGTCAAGTGCTACAATCTGCCCTGTGACTGTTAACCACAAGTTTTCCTTAGACTTGATTTGTTTTGTGTTGTGTTGATGTTTCTTTTGGTTTCCATTATGTTAGAGGGTTGGAGTTGTCCAAAACACTTGGTGTCAAGGTTGGGTGTATGAGGCCTTGAACGGTACAAGGGAGAAGTAACTAGTATGTAGCCTTATGTGATGAGTTGGGTCCATGAATTAAAGGACTAGTTGTAACAGTAGATTAGTTCCTTGTTTGAAGGTGAATCAAGCCTTGAATGTTCTTGTGGAGAATAGAGGGTTGGGGTGATAACTTGAATTGCTTAGTTGTTCCAAGGTGCTAAGAGTTTGTTGGTGCTTCCAAAGCGTGTTACTCTACATCATATATTGGTGTGGAGGAACACTAAGATCCAAGTTAAGGATCAGGAGCATAGACAAGCTAGTCTATCCTAGCATTTCCCATCACATTATATAAATACAATTTTTCATTTACTAATACTTACAAATCGTGCTTGAACTTTCAAAAAACCACCAGAACTAAGCTTGTGTGTCCTGTGCTTTTCTAGTCTTGCCTTTTTTGCGTTTGATGTGTCAAGCAATCTATGAAAAGTTTGAAATATGTTAGATACTATAAATATAGAGGTTAATTAGTACATAATTACATTCTTAACAGTATCACATACCTTGCTGTACTCTCTACTAGTGTAATATTATTTTTCTTGTCAGCTTTATACTTTCCATCCAAAATCAGAGGCTGCCACTCAGCCTCAGGAACATAGGGTGCATGATCGTACCTGGGGTTATCTCATAATTTTTTTCTATACTGGTCACTAATATACTTCAAACATAAACAAACTTTTTGAAGGAGCTTGTTTCTCTCGAATGCACGAGGTCCAAAGAGTTGGGTCATGCTCTCTATAAGATCATCCTTCAATGGTTTGTCTTGGTTATTCCACCTTTTAAGTAAAAAACACATGTTAGACTCATAAATGAAGTGAAGCTACCTTTAATGTAGTTCAAGAAATGGATGAAAAGGAAAACTATTCTAGCAATGATATGAAATCAAAATAGTGGTTTGGGGTTTTAGTTAGGATATGATGTTCCACCAGGTATGCAAGGTGGGCCCAAATATTTGCAAACACTCATCACCAAGTTTTCTCCAAAAAACATCATTCCCTACAAAACAATCATGGGATCGTTAGCCGATGAAGAGTGATCAAAAACTAAATTACTGTTATATCACTATAGAATAATAACAAATTTAAAGTACTTGGAACTTTGGCTACTTTTAATGGAATGCCTTCATCGTCGCTGATGATCAATATGACATCCTCCACCATTCCCGTACTAGGAACATAGGAACATCCAGGAAATGATGTTGCAGCTCCTATTGCAAAAAGTTTCATAAGTTTCATAAGTCTTTGTCATGAAGTATAAAAGAACAAATGATAATTGATGTTAAAAAGTTGTAAAAAATAAATTGTTTGTTGCTGTCATAAGAGAGAAAAAGAGGGATTTGTGTACCAATAGATGTGCAACAGTCAATGCTTGTAAGCTGTGTGTTGTCAACTCGGCAGTCGAAAAGAGATTTGTGGTTGTCTTGGATGGAGGTGTCATCGTCATAGGATACAATTGATTTGAAGCTGAAGAATAAAATTGTTAGAGCATGCATAAATATAGAACGTGTGGACTAGCATGGACAAGATTGTTAGAGCATTAAAAAAAAGGATTGTTCGAGCATGTATTGTCAATGATTATGATCATTCCTATATATATTTAGTGGAAAGCACAAGTGGGGAATGGAACATGCGATCTACTCTAACCACCTGCAACACCCTCATCATGGGAACGGGGCTCGAAATCACGCAAAAAACTTTGTAAAGACAACGCATCCATATTTTAGTTAATGTCATAAAAGAGCATAACATAAAAACCATTATTGAACTCTTGTTATAATTAAAAATTTCATTAATACTTACTTTTAAGGTTTCAGAGGTGTGCAACAATTCAGATCCCCTATCTTTTATTTCCTGAGTAGTAGGCTTTATGGTTGCCAAACATATAATTTCTCTGCCAATTTTCTTTAGCACCTTTTTAATCAAACCAATCGGGTCATTGATCTCTACTAAATCAATATAGAAAGGGTCCTCCTCAAGGGGGGGCTACTGATCAGGGACTACAGGTTCCTTTCCCTCCCTCCGACCACTGGCCCTCTGTGACAACAATAGTATTAGTATTATCAAAATTACTCCAAAATAATGAAGAAAACAACATTAAAAAAACAACATTTTTCTTCTATCTAGTTTGCACAATTACAATGAGTTTTACTTGCTCATGTGTACATGAGCTAGGAACATCGCAGCATCCTCTCTGAGCGGTTGCTCCATATTGTGGCCCTGTGTCAAAGATCAAGTATAAAAATGTTAGCCAAAAATTTATTGACTAAATGGTATGTTGGAGTCATTGATTAGAAGTTGGTTTAATAGTATGTACCACCCCCATGATAGTAGCCTTGTTTGTATCTATGCAGTTCAAATTGTAATCAATAAGAAGCTCTTCCCCTGCACATATTGATTTTATCACACAGATGAATACACGATTTCCCTCGCGGCCCTCAAATGTGCAATAGGGTTGCTTTATAGTTGACCCAGGTCATGTACTATTTATAAAACCCACAATATTCCCTGTTTCTTTTGGCCTTCCATCAATATATATAGCCACACTTTTACTTTGATTATTGTTTTGCTGTTGTATATAATTTGTCGAGAGGGCATACCTACGCATACTTTTTTTATATTGAACAATATGCATCCAACTTTTGTAATCGTAACATGGTCCAACATACTCCATCAATTTAGAAACTTTTTTGTAAGAAACCTTTATGCCGTCCATAGAAAATAGGCCCAAACCATGTAATGATGATGGTGCTATGCGATATATCCTCTCGTTAACACAAAAATTAGTGTTTATTAGAGGAAGTTCCTTGGGTACCCAATGTTTCTATAGATGTTGGTACCTCAAGGGCACCTCGATGTCACCTTCTATCTCATCATCATAAGAACATAAACCCCCTTGAGCAGGGAAAAATTTCATGCATTTATTGAATTTCCTTCTAGTCCTTTGACCTCTAGTTAATCTCCCTATTCTAGATAAACTGCATGTCTCACTCTCCTCTTCTATTCCTATATTTCCCTCACTTGAGGAAGACACTTCTGAAAAATACTTATTCATTGGTACTTGTAAATGGGAGAGATCTTAGAAGACATAAATCTTACTATTGATAAGTGTATTAAATAGATGGTCTATAAGGAGTATTGACTTATACCTGTCGATCCATGAGACTATGCGAGATGCTCCTGAAAGGGGTTCAGTTTCCTACAAATTTAATTCAATTATCATGAGAATAATCACATCATAATCATAATCACATCCATCATAAGCATCACATAAAAATTAAGAACATTAAAAGGTACACAATTTAACACTTAAATCAGACTCACATTATAAGCCTACAAGGGAAGTAGGCCTAGTGAAGGGCTAAAATTGGGTTTTTGTATCAGCTGATGAGTTGAGGGCTTAGTCACCTTGGGGACATGCTATTTGAAGTTATTTTATGTGTGTGGAGGTGGAGGAAACACCTAGTTAAGGTGAAGTCAAGTTTGGCGCCTATTGAGGCATTGTGAGCATTTGATAGTTTGTTGATTAGATTGCTTGGATGAATCCATTGGATGGATTGAGGGACATTGATGGGATTATTCCAAAGATATAGAACCTAAGGTGGCATAAGGATTTGGTGTGCACTTTGATAGGTTATGGAGTTGGCTTGGATCAAGGAGATGGATCTTATGAAGATGCTTGGTTGGTGTTGTGAGAACACTATGGAAGTCCCTCTTGTTATGAATGATTGCAAGTCCACCTAGGATCTCTACATCACCTACAGAGGCATAATTATTAACCAAAAAATTGGGTAAGCACTTATATTATGTTTTCCCTATGAATTTTATTCTAGGTACAACTCCCTTTTATAGATATTTAATAAATTCCCTTTTCTAAACTAAACACTTACAAATGCTTTTGACTTGAAAGAAAACAAGGCTCAATACATTCACACATCAATATGTGTTTTAAATAGTTTTATTTAATTAATTTAGATTAATAGTTAATTTAGATTAACAGTATTCTATTTGTAGTTGAAACTTGTAGCTTTTAAATAGATAATGAATAAACTATGTAACCATAAAAGACAAATATATTTCTATCAAGAAATGAATATTAAATATATTAAAGATTGATGTAATACCTCTAAATTTTATCATCATCATCCTTGTCATCATCATCATCATCATCATCATTATCATCCTCATCATCGTCATCGTCATCATCATCATCATCCTCGCCATCATCGTCGTCGTCGCCATTATCGTCGTCATCGTCATTATCGTCGTCGTCGTCATTATCGTCGTCGTCGTCATCATCAATATCATCATCATCAACATCAACATCATCTTCATCATCATCATCAATAGCATCATCATCATCATCATTTTCTTCTTCTTCGTCATGAAAATATGTGTTAGGAACATCATCCAATAACTGTCGATTGTGATGACCATCTACATCATCTTCTACTTCTTTGGTATCTTCTTCTTCCAGTGCATCATACTTTATTGGCCTTCCTCTTGGTTCATGTCTAACAACAAATGACCAACCCGGTTTATGTGGAACCTCTGAGTAAAATACCTACTCACATTGGCTTGGAAGAACATAGGGCTTATCCCCAACCGCCTCAAATGACCTTGTATTAACCATTGTAAATCCATTATCATGTTCAATAATAGTTCTATCAGAATCATTTGGATTAAGTCATAGCCTATACCATTGGACAACGAAGAGTACTAATTTGAATGAACTAAAGTTACACTCAAGTATATCATCCAAAATGCCATAGTATTGATTTTCAGACTCTCGAGGATGTAAGTCATTTCTAGAATATTAGTCACTTGAAAGACTGCAGTTATTTCTAAGTCATAAGTTTTCTTCATGTCATCCAACACTTCGACGCAAAATTTTTGACCATTACAAAACATAGCCTTGTGGTGTTTAACCTACAATAATATGTGAAACATGTCAAAATTATTGTATCATGAGTTGATAAACATACATATGATTAATAAATTTGTACGTACCTAGAAATCTCTTGAACCATATGCTAAATCTATTTCCCTTTGCGTAACATTGGAATCTCCATTACGATGAGCTTCTTTAACCAATGAAGATACACCTTCCCATGTTAATGTGTGACCAGAATGTTGGCATTTTTCAATCCATACCATCATCCAATCAAGATTTTTTGCAATATACAAATGTAGTGCATCCCACTCTCGAGCACCTGTACAAAAAAAAAAAAGGCAACTTACCACCGATTTATTTTGAAGATTAAGAAATAATTTATTACAATAACATCTTATAATTCATTACCTCTCACTTTCCTCAATGTACCTTTCCCCATCAAGTACTTACCTTCTAATTTTTTAAAAAGCTCGAGATCCCAAATGCGATCTACATGGATATTTGATGCAAACTTAGGAAGATATTCAGTAATGTACACCATAGCCTGGTATATCATATATCCCTCTACCATAGAACCCTTAGGATGTGCTCTTTGTTGAACCAAAGCCTTCAAAGATTTCAAGTGCCTCTCAACTATCCACATTAACCTAGTGTGTATAGGTCCACACAATTCAATCTCCTCAACTAGGTGTATGAGGTAGTGTTCCTGTGCATTGAAAAAAGTTGGAGGTAGACACTTTTGCATTTCACATAGTAAATGAGGAATTCTTCTCTTCCAATAATTTATATCTTCTTTATGGATTTCTTTAGATGACAACCACCTACATTAAGAGATTCAAGTCATAAAAAATATATAGATATGAGACTTTACAAAATAATATACAATAGATTACATAGCAAGAAAAACAAATCGCGAATATAATAAATATATACAACAAATTGAACAGATATTATTGCTTACCTCTTGTATTTTTCAAGATTGTATATCACTTGTTTGATGTTATTGTTGAAGTGCTCTGGAGAGATAGAGGAAGCACATACTGCAATAATTATAAACCAATCATTTCATTATTTTCTAACATAACATAGCGAACAATACACGTAGTTTATGAATATATTCTAAATATAGAAGAACATAACTTACCTTGATGAAAGTATGCCAATCATGCGTTTTCAGCCCTGGCCCAAGTTCACTTTTTTTTGATATGAGATTGTTTATATTTACAACAAATCTTGTGGGAAATCAAATTTTTCGTATGACTTCTTTTATGGCATCACTTTTTTTCTCCGTTAATAACCAAGGAAGGGCACTTATATTAATATGATCTCTATCTCTATTTGAGTGAATGAAATTCTTCAATGCATGATTGGATTCATGAATGTCATTACAAATTTTGACAATTTTTTCTTTGTCATGCCTTCCATCCAATATTTTCCACAATGTCTCTGTTATATTCTTTCCAATATGCATAGTATCAAACAAATGCACAATTTGTAACTGATCATAGTAGGACAACCTACTAAATTATCTGGGATAGCTTTTTAGTCCCTTTGGAAGGTTGTCAGTACTACCTTGACGACCTTCATGATCATCATTTACACAATTAGTAAGCAAACATCACAATAGAAATATATAAATTACAAACATAAACCATTAGGTGGAATGATATTACCTCGATGATTAATTCTATTATATTCCAACTTCCATAGGTGAGGTGTCATTCTTCATGGCTTTGATGTAGTCTCTTCTTTCCCATTGAAAAGATGTTTTTCTGTACTTTGATACTTATGATTCTTGTGGAGGAAGTGTCTACACTCATCAAACACTTGCTTTCCTTAACTTTTTGAATGAGAAGATTTCATCTTTGGACCACAAACTAGACATGCAAATTTTCCCTTTGGTTGAAGACCTACAAGATAATGATATAATTGGATTATTAAATATGTTGATTTTTATAATTAGAATTATCGTGCACAACTTGAATTCACTATAACATACCACAAAAATGTGTTAGCCCTGGGGCATCATGTATTGTCCATGCAAGTATTGCATGGAATTAAAATTGTCTTTGTCCTATTGGTCTAGACACATCATCCATAGTGACACCATTCCATAACTCCACCAATTCGTTGATAAGAGGCTCAATATATACATTCATATCTTTTACTTGATATTTACCTACTTGAATGAACAGTAACATTACATAAATTATTGTGACTATTTTACTGCAAGATTTGTAGGTACATATAAATTAATAACTATCAAATGATAAGATACTTGGAACAATCATTGCTAGCATAATGTGCTCCCTCTTTATTGACATCCACGGAGCAATGTTATTGTTGATAACAAAAATAGGCCACACCGAGTAAACAGATCTCATCTCTCCAAATGGATTGACACCGTCCACTGCCAATGAAAACTTGAGATTATGAGGTTCTTCTTTGAATTGTTTCCACTTTTCCTCTATGTGCATAAATGCTGAACCATCCATAGGGATTCAAATAATGTCATCTCGACTTCTATTGTGTGCATGATAATCTATAACTTGAGCCAAGCTACTACACTTGAATAATTGTCGCATCTGTGGAATAATAGGGATGTAATGAAGAACCTTTTGAGGCACTTTTTTTGTTAGTCAATCTATTTGATATCTACTCAAATGACATACAAGGCATTGTGTTGCAAATTCATGTTTTTTATAATATATAATATGATCATTGGGACAAGCATGTATTGCTTCATACTCCATTTGAATATCTTTCATAATAGCAGATAATTTTTGATATGAGCGAGGTAGAATATTTGATGGTGGTAACAAAAACTCGCCTATTAATCTACAAAAAAAAATATAAGTTGTTAATATAAACAATATTAGTGGTACATTATTCACCCTTTGTTAACTATAAAGACATATATGACATACCTTAACATATGTGACATTGTTATGTTGGATAAACCATTCATAACCTTCAAGTTCAACAACAACAATATAGGAGAGAGAAGATTTGTTTGGGAGTCTTTGTATAGGGGCTTGTATGCCTTCTCAAGTAGAGGTACATTAAGGCTATCATCATCATCATGATCAGATACACTTGGACTAAATGTGTCATGGATCAATGTATTTATACCATCTTCTTCAATTGTATTTTCTGGCACATGATCGTCATCTTCCATGGGATCATTATCTTCACCTTGGATATTCACACCTCCATGTTCCTCCACTTCAAAAACCATATTCTTCAAATTGTTGTGGTTCATATCATGTACTTCCCTAGGGAGATCAACCTTTATAAAATTGATTAACATAAATAAACCATGATAATCAACTCATCATCAAGTGATTTCATATGTATATAAATTGTTAAAATGATATAATGAACAACTTACCAGTGGATGATAGTCATGCCCCCCTTCAATGTGACCATTCTCCCTACAATGTCTCTTAACTATTTTGATTAGCAGTCTTCTACGATTTAAGCCCTTACAAATTTTACAAGGAAAATAACATTTTCCATCACCTTTTCTTTTCAAGTTAGACCAAAATCTAGCGATTGTCTCTCTATTTTGTTCTTCACTTATATTATCTGACATTATCGTTCTTCGCAAGAAGCAAAAATTAGGCTATGAAAACTTCAGTCTACAACTTTCACAAACTAAGAAAAATTGTCAAAAGTACACAAATATTCTTAGACCTAGCTAAATAATTTAATATTTTAAAAATACTTTCTTTGACTTTATTCCTAAGACATTTAACCCAATCACCTTTTATAACATTCAGTCAATTGCTCTAGGCAAATTTGTGGATAAGATTATTTGTAAAACTTTGACAAACTGCTTGAAGGTTTTATTCCAAGAGATCTTACAACATTAAGTTACTAAAAGCAATTTCAAAACATATAAGCTAAAAGTCTAGTTAAAATATACATTAGATTAAAAAATATACAATTTTCATACCCGAGCGCATGGCTATAACTCGTGCAACGACCTTCTTGCTTGCTGTAGAAGCTCTCCTACAATCAAATTATACAAGCTACAAGGCCTAACAACAATTTCAAAACATATAAGTGATAAGGCAAGACATATTACATGACATGGAAAAAGGAACAAAATTTACAAGCTTTAGCAAGACATATTAAACGACATCATAGCGCTAGAGAGATCACAATTATATGAGTCAAACATAGTCATGAAAAAAGCACATAAATTATTTATTATATGCAATTAAAAGATATATAGTTAGATAGGTACATCCATAGGGCATATTGAAAATGGAGCAATGAGATCTGGTGGGGGTGAAATAGGTGGCCAAACACAAAGGAACAACACATCAGTGATAGATGCAGATTGAGATGCAGACGAGATGGATCGATGGTGGGCAGTGTCATTGGGGTTGTGTTTTGGAGTTGGATTTGCCAGCGTGATTGCAATGTTGTGCTTTCACCTAAAGTTAAGGTACAAGTGTTTTACTTTGATGGATAGTTTTATCCAATATCTTTTTGAACGCTGAATTCATGAAGGTTTTATGTTGGTCCTAATGCATTTGAATTTTTATATTTAACTTCTTACATACAGTTAGAAGTCCCACGAAGTAGTTGTTATATGGGTTGAACTGATTCTTCCTCTCCTTTATTTTATTGACCAAATTTCTCAAAATTAACTGTTCACATATTGCATTTGATTCCAGTTTTCCCTAAATTCTTGCAATTGAATATTAAAGATATAACATTTTGTTAACAATCAAGATAATTCTGCACAATCAGATTTTATTCAAGAAGCAACTTCTTATCACTTTGAAAGGTGACCAATATTTGGTTGATCTACATAATAAAATATATAATTTATTTGCACATCTGATTAATTATTTGGACATCTTGCAACAAAAAA
Organism: Cupressus sempervirens; assembly: GCA_028749045.1. Classification (NCBI taxonomy): domain Eukaryota; kingdom Viridiplantae; phylum Streptophyta; class Pinopsida; order Cupressales; family Cupressaceae; genus Cupressus; species Cupressus sempervirens. The sequence goes on from CM053792.1 coordinate 211,527,942, forward strand.
AAAGTTTAGTTTACATAAGATGACTTTTGTTCAATGGATTGATATGCATTTAGATTATTGGTATATGATTTATTTGCTAAGGAGAGATCAAGGGTTTTTCTATTCATCATTTTATGGTAATCCTAAATAAGGATAACTATAACCCTTGAAAAAACAGTTGCTTGACACATCTTAAGTTGCTTTATCTTTTGTATTATCTTTATAGACTTATACTAGAACCAACTATACCTAGGACAAAATTAACATGGGGAACTAATATCAACCATTTTGTAAGACTAATTAATTCCAATGTTGATTCAGACATTGTGTGCTGTATTAGACCTTGATTACCCATTCACGCTTGGACTATAAATCTCTCCATTCCCAAATAATCTTGGTACAAATTGCCTCATTCCCCTTGATTGTTAATGTTTTGCCTAGAAGTAAGGATAAACAACAACAAAGAACACAAAAAAGGTACAAAAGAGACAAGACATTTATTCCGGGAGAACACTTCAGCTTGAAGGGAAAGACCCAACCACACCAGGAAATTTTTTTTTTATTGATATAAAAAATGTTCAAGTACAATGCTTTCAACTTGATACGTTATCTCAACACACAAAGAAATCACATATATATAATTGAGAGACTCTTCATATCACAACCAATGTTCTCTTCAATTTCCAAATACAAGTCTCTTCATATTTCCAAATGCATGACACATGTCACTTCATATAATATTATCTAAAATATCCAACTATAAACATAATCCATAGGTATTATCTCAATTTCAATACATAGAGAAAAATCACAGATAAAGATTTCTATCACAGCTAAAATCTTTAACATTGCTGATGCCAGAGTTCATTGCAAGAAAAAACAAGTGTGTGATACAGTGTTTTTAAGGTCAGGTGCATTAATAAGTACAAAAAAATTACATTAAAAAAGCCAAGAGATTGCAATAAATTGGGAGGAAGAAGAAACCAATGAATGTGTACAACTTTATTTGTGAGCATTTACAATAGGTTGCTAGGAGTAACTTAAACCTCACCATTCATCTCTATTGGGATTATGCAAATGCCTATTAATTTCAACAATACCTCTTAATTTCCACTTGCAATAATATTCTTCCTGATGGAGAAACTTGGTTTCTTCTAAATCAATGTGGTATTTTGTATTGAAACAATGCTTCAAAATGCATATTAGTTTATGTATTCATGTGTAATGTCAGCATTATGTTCTTTATTCCTAAGAGAAATAAAGTGGATAGTTTCTCCAATATTAAGGGAACCATATGAACAATCAATTCTATAGACAACTAAATTGAAAATTCACAAGTGGTTCTCTCTAGATTCTAATCCTGCATAGCAAAGATCACATTCCTAATCATCTAGTGAATTAGGCATTATATTGATGCTTTTTCCTCTAATATTTTTTATATCTCATTTGAGATTTCCTTTGACATAAGTTTATGGAGTTGCAGTGTGATGGAAAATTGCCTTTAATAGCCCTTCCTTGATATTATTCATTTTCTAAAGCTTGATTGTTCCATTTCTATCAAGGGTTTACAAAAAACAACATATTTACCTTTATCTTTAGACATCTTATCATCACCATGCTACCCAAAAAACAATTCTACTAAACACTAATGCTGCAAGAGAATTTCAAGTCTACATTTAGGTACAAAATGACTAGAGATGTCTGACCTAAGATAAGTGTTTGAAAAGAATCAATACAAATCTAAGTCAATTGCTAGGGCATTTAAAGAAGCCAAAAGATGTCATGAAATCTACAATGACATTAGAAAGTCAACTTTCCCTATGTTGAATGCATCTTGAATAAGATCTCAAAATTGTATACCCGAAAAAGGCTTCAAGATGCAATTAAACCATATTAAAAAAATCAAAAATGTCATCCTATGCACAAAAAGGTTTGAGGAAACCCCTTTTTTGAAGGGGTAAATTCTTTTAGTCTTCACCTATGAACTCATGAGGTCACAAAGAAGGGACCTCATCCTCCACATAAACAGTCAACAATAATACCCAATGGGGGTTTAAACCTTGATAACAAGAACAACACCAAGGAGTATGGCACCTCAAAAGGGGCTAAATCTTGAAAATATTCTAGTAGATCACAATAATAATTCCAACAGGTGCAACTACTTCCTCACAATATCCTGATAGTTTTAGACAAAAATTAATGTCATCTACAAATTGCTTTCCTTTCCACATAGTTTGGCGGACAAAGAATTTTTTTTAAAAAATAATTTCTTCAGATATATGACGATCCTATAATAAGGAAGCTCAGCTTAAAACAAATACATGCATCTTTTTCCAAATGCATGACTCCTTTAATTATTGATATCCTTTGATACTGCCTGGTACAGCTCACCAAAGGCTGACTCCCACTCCAAATAGAATAATAGCATTTGTTGTAATGACAAGAAGTATGGCAGACAAGTTAAGTAGTACAAAAAGAATTCATTTTAGGAAAAGATGAGTGGTTGTAATGGCATCCAGTCAACACCATAAAATCTAAGATGAGGATATGGTTGTTCTACTATAAAATGAAAATACCTATCTAGAATGTCATATGCAAGTTGGGAAGTGAATATTAACAAGATATGTTATTATGTTTATAATGCCCTCCAACAAAAACACATCTAGATTGTACAATCATGTGCTCTAAGTGTGTTCTTACTCAATTGGACTCTAAATCCTCTCCTATCTAATCTTATTTGCAAGTCTACAAGAGATCATATGTTATTCATGCAAATCTTTGTTGTGTCCTTGAATGATACATGTTTCATGTCAGTCATTGGATTAAGATCTTGATATTTGTGTGGTGTACATTGCGGCACTTTCCACAATATAGAATTGAGCATACATTGGTGATCTGTCAAAATTTGGTGATCATAGACAATATGTGTGTGTGTGCGTGCACAATCATGTTATGCCATTGAACAAAGAACATATTGGTATCTAAAATGGAAACTTCACAAATAAGTTTAATTACAAGTAAGAGATTCTAAAGAGCTTGACATCTAGATAGGGAGCTAGATCTACAAATAACATGCACACATTCATGTAAGTTTCTTTGCAACAATAAATATGAAGCATCAACATAGCACATTGACTACTAATTATTTGTAGCATAGCAAAAATTGATGCTAACAAGGCTAGAGGTATTGGCTCCAATGAATTTCTTGCAGCAAATTGGTTGATGAAAAGCTAAGGATGCTATAGCAAGGAACTGCATAACAAGGCACCTTATTCCATTTGGAAGTAAGGGTGTTGCATGTGGAATGAATCTAACATCAAGTGCCAAATAAATTATATGCTACACCATGTTATTATAAAAAAAATGTTTTTTAAAAGCCTATATAGATTTGCAAAGCAAAATAAGATATAATCAGAAATAACCTGCTAGATACATCAAGAAAGCATCAACAAAGGTGATAAATATTCGGTAATATTCTTGCACAAAAAGAATAATCAATTGTTAAAATTACACTACCAAATATGGACTCTTTGTTGTGGAATTACCAGTATGATATCGACAATGAAATTTACTTGTGCAGATTAAAGGGTGAAAATGGCATAATATCTTCAAAATTCATCGAATCTCTTGTACTAAAAAGAAACCATTAGGATTCACTATTACAGAATTAATATTCAAACGGATCAACATGGATATGGCATCTCAAGAGCTACAATCCAAATTGATTTAATATAGGTAATCAAAATAGATAATACTAATGCCATTCAAAATGATAGATAATTTTTTTGTGATCTTAAATCACTCATTTGAAGACACATAATTCTTTATGATCTTATATTATTCTAGAGACAAAATGCTAGGCATTTGATGAGATTGTAGAGCTGGAAGAAAAAATAGTAAAAAGTAATAAATGTGCCATTGTAATCAAGCAAAATGTAGTTACCACTTTGTAATTTTACAAGAAATAATAATATCACTTGGTACCATAGCATGGGAAAGACTGATTAACCATGGTTAATAGTGGCTCAGGCCGAGGGCCGTGCTATTCTAAACCAACAACCCATTTTTTTCATCAACCTAGATTTTCTCCAGAACTCCTCACTGATGTTTGAAAAACTTGTAGATTATTGAAAACCTAGGGAAAATCAATGGGTGATAGAATTACCCATGAGTTTTCTATGGATTTTTAAAACATCTTTCTCTTATACCTTTAAACTTGGAGGTTTTCAGTCACACCCTAGACATTAGAATCAGGTACTATCTTACAACATCCCCAACATTTGCATGAGTCTAATTCTCCTTTGTAATCAAAGATTATCTCTAACGGGGCAAACCATCAAGGTTTTAAAATGATGGCTCACCTTCCTGATGAAACACAACCTACTATTGCACCTTCATTTGTTATTCCCGTGCGATCATCTCATACAGACTTGCCCTCAAACTTTCCCTTGCCTCCATCTATTGACATTGCATCTGGTAGTGGAATGGGTTCATGTTGTATAACAAATGAGCAACGTTTTCCTTTTTTTTCTCTTATACCCCGTTAGCATCACAATTGTGATGTCATCGGGCTATAATTGAAAAAAAAATCCAAAAACACATTTAATTTGCCTGCCATCGCAAATTGACGTCGCAAATTGACCCCTAATGTATTAGTGACTCAAAAATGTGCCTAGCTTTTGCTAGCATTGAATTAGATAAAGCTAAACCCTTTTCGATTAGATTATGGAATTTCCATATTTATAACCTAGTTTATGTAGAATTTTTGGTTTCCCTGATCCATCTAGGAGTAGGCCTATGCTCTTAACTCATTGAGTTGATCAGAATACCAAACCTTCTATTAAGATCAGTAGTGATCAAGCATGGAATGAACAAACACATAGAATTAACTAGGAGCCTCCTATTTTTTGTAGGTAACAACTTGTAATTGAACAATATTTATTTGTCATGTTTGAGGAGATCAAAATAGTAGGAATATGATCTCACTCTTTTAGAGTGATCAAACTCCCAAACATACTTTTGACTTCTATTTTTCCTACTTTTTACTAGCTAGATTACTTAGTCATAGAAGGGCTACCTCCCAAGATTTTCCTTAGCTAGACTAGTGAGAGGGATTTCCTTCTATCTTTCATTTCCAATTGAATGCATACCAATCATGTTCAAAATATAGAATTCCTCTAGTAGTTTCGCAAGAGAATGTGCTAAATCTCCTTAGCATTGGTGAGAAGCTCTTCATTACAAGAGAGGTAAATTCAAACATTATTGGTCAAACACTAAAACCCTGTAGTCACCAGCTTTAGCCAACCATTGTTAGGAAGCCATTTCTTTCATTTTCTAGGTATGTGTAATTTCTACTATTATCATTGTCATTTCTACTATTATTATGTTTGGATGTGTTTTCTTTAATACACATTGATAAGACTTCATATCAAAATCCTTATGAGAAAATACAAATGTAAACTGACATAAGACCAGATGCAAACACTACTATTTTCCTTGAAAAAACACATTTAATACTTGAAACAACATGTTTGACCCTTTTTGTGATGCATTTACCTCCTATAATAACACATTTGACTAAAAAAAAAATGCATTTGAATACTTAAACAATAAATTTATCCTACAAAATGATACCTGACACACTACAAAATAACACATACAAATATTAAAATAACATATTTAAAGTTTTCTACAATGTATTTGAGGGAAGACACTAAAATAGAGGCTATCTGCACCCACAATATTCATAAAGAAAAAAAAAATTTGGATACCTTTTTTCTTTATCAACATTCAGTGAAACTAAGGACTTATGTAATTGACTGCCACCTTTTAGGGAGCCATGTTCCAACCTGATATCAGATCTTTTATCGAATAGTTAACATTGCTTGAACTTCAGATATCAAGTCAGAAACAAATAGACACACACACCCATCCCCTACCTAACTTTGAAAAATTGAGTTTGTCATCATCAATGTTACCAAAAACTTTCTTGCTAAAACATATTTTGCTATTCCCATAAAATTTGGTCTAAAACCAATCCTTATAGCATTGAAATGAAGAAAAGTTAAAGAAGTCTCATCCACATCTCATACCACTATGTAAAACTAGTGTGGCTATGAAATAGAAAGAGCCTAATAGATCACCCATATGGGTAAGTACTAGGATAGAAAAAATGAAGATCAAATCTATGAGCTTCATTGAGCCTATTACACCCATTGACCACTCATCAAATACCACCAACAAATCATCCCTATCTAAATAGAACTTAGAACCCTTTAAAAAAATTGGTTTGTCTAATGTATGGGATGAAAGAAGTCTTGAAGCTAAAATTGAGGGTTTCCAACAAAATCTTGAGCTTGTCAATATAATGGACAAAATACTTGAACACCATATAGAATGATACCTACTCTCATTGGCACAACAAGATGCCAAATTACCATCCAAATTTGACATAAGCAACCTTAAGCAAGATGAAGAATCACTCTTGGAAGTAGTCACACAAAAACTCCAAGATTTACAATTGGAAATGGAAAGAATGAAAAGAGGGAAGATCCATCTTGCCGAATTTAGTCTTGAAAAGGTATGTCCCCTCCCATTCAACAAAAGTGTTACCTTCACTGCATTTCTATAAAGTGTACAAATACCAAAATGTGATAAGTATTTCAGCACTTCTAATCCTCAAGATCATCTTCGACAGTTCTATACTTTAAGTATGGAATTTGTCCATGAAATGACCTACCTAATGTAGTTGTTTCCTAGAAGCCTAAGAGGGAAAGCCATGGAGTTTTTCTCCAAGTTACCCTCCAACATTAAGTCTTTTAATCAACTAGCCTTAGTTTTTATTGCACAATATTCCTACAATATCAAAAGAGAAGTCACTATGATCGATTTGTGCAACACAAAGAAACTCCGTAGAGAGTCCTTTAATGTTTTCTTGCAAAGTTGTACACACACTTTCACTAAATACCACTGAGACATCCTAGACAAGGAGAAAAAAAATATTTTCATCAAAAACCTCTTGAAACCTATGAACTACTAGCTCCAACTTCAAGGGCCCAAAGAATTTAAGACTACTTCAAAAAATACTGCTAAAGTAGAAAAAACCCTAATAGATAATGAAACCATTAAGCTATCAAAGGATGGAAAAGGTTTTTTGAATAACTCCTCATAGAAAAATAACTCATTTGATTAGTTAGACAATAAATAGAATTCATGGTGGAGAAATAACAACAAAAATATAGTCAATGATGGGATGGTCAAGGCAAATCATGTTAAATCACAACCTCACCCTTATCAAAACCAACAATATTTGTCTATTAAGAATATGAATACAAATACTAGACAAACCTACCCAAACAAGACAATGTTCATCTATTCTACTGACAAAACACAACTACTCCTTCAGCTTCCAATTAGAAAGCAACCTACAATCAAGCTACTCCCCTAAGAGGATACAACTCTTTCGAAATGCCCAAAGAATACACACCCACCGGGGTGTCTTATGAAAGTGTGTTCCAAATGATTTTAGTAGATGAACTTATTACACTGCCAAAAGCCAAGCCCTAAAAACCATAGATTAAACCTAAGTGGTGGAGTGACAAGAACTTTTTCACCTACCACTGAAATAGGGGACATTTAACCAACAACTATCACACCTTTAAAACGGCCATACAAAAACTAATTAATGATGGAACTATTGAAGTGAATAATCTTCATAATAATGAAGACTACATGACCTTCAAAAAACATTTCATGAACCATGAGAAGGGTGAATTCTCTAGATCCAACCAATATGCATCCTACAATGATAACGTCAATTACACCCATAATTATGATAACATGATAAATATAATCTTAGTGTTTGATAATGTTGTAAATGTCATTGTAATTAAAGATAAAAAAAAGAAGAAATTGTTAAATGTTGTTACCTGGGGAAATCCTCCAAATTCATTCTACCAGGGCTAATAACTAGTTTAGATCATGCTCCCAAATGTTCTACTATACCCAAATATAGTCTAGTCAACTAGTTATTGAAGACTCACACCCACATTTACATCTTTGAATTGCTTCAAATATCACCAGAATATAAAGTGATCATTACCAAAGCTTTAGTGCCAAACAAATTTGATGTTAATAGATTTAAAAATATGGTAAGTAACCTTGTTTCCCCCCATTGTGTATCCTTCTCAACACAAGATGACATGTCTACCATATATCCACAAAACTCCCTATTACACATTGAGGTCTTCAATCATAAAAATAGAGTCAAAAGAACTTTGGTTGACAAAGAAGCATGCCTAAATAATTGCATTCTGAGTTTGGTAAAATCCTTGGGATAGACAGATGATGTTTTTAATCCCAAAAAGAAAACCATGATTAAAGAATATGATGATGAGGAGAGATCCTCTAAATGCATGGTCATTCTATGAATAAGGATTGGCCCTATAGTAAAAGAAACTATTTTCCAAGTCCTAGATTTGAAGTTGACATACAACATCTTGTTAGGCAGACCATGGATCCATGACGTGCAAGATATTCTATCCACCTACCATCAATGTTTGAAATTTCCTTGTGTGGGCCAAGAGGTTATGATACTAGGGGATCATAACTATGCAAAATATTGTAACTCTCTTATCTCTCACAACAAGGAAGAGATCAACATTCTAACAAGTGTCATTAAGAAACCCACATAAGAAGACACCTCAACATCTATAGGTCAAGATAAGAACCACTTACCCACATCAACTAAGGGCAAAGAGAAAGTAGGTTGTTCCAGTTCTTCTACTCCTTCACCATCATTATTAAAAGAATCTAAATAGTCACACTATGAGAAAATGTATTTCTTGATGAAAAAGTTTGATCATAAGTGTACGTTACAATGAAGAGGGGTATGTGAGTGTTTGGTTTCATTGTTTGATCCCCCCTAACTCCAAGATCTCATGGAAAACTATCTTCAAATGCTAGACCTTATCATGACCATTTTATCAAAGAAAGCAATGTATCTTCAAGTTCCATAGAAGAAAAAAGTGAGTGGATATAAAATATTGACATCTCTACTCACCTCTTTGGCAAAGGTTTTGATTTGATGAAGAGGATGGGTTATGTAGGTGATGGTCCTTTAGGGAAAGGAAAATGTATTGTTGAACCCCTAGAAGCACAATATCAGATCCAAAAAATTAAAAAAAGGGTAGTATATCTAGAACAAGAAAATGAAAAATCCATTTCTAGATATCATTCCAAACATGGAAATTCCTCCTCCTCCACCTTGGTGTGGGTACTCAAAGAAAAGGATGTCAACAATAAAAAATTAGATGATACTAAGAATGTGAATCTATCCTTCCTTGATTTACATCATACAAGAGAACCACCCACTGACCCCCCTAAAAATGAAGACAATGATGATTCCACCAAGTGGGAATTTGATTCATTATTTGAAGAATCTATTCATGATAAAGAGTGTGCTTTTGTTCACATTCTGGCACCCAACAATTCCACATCCCAAGGATCCACTTCTCAATCAAGCCTTACTTCACCATCAAGAATTACTACACATTAGAATGGTTTAGAAGATAACACAAAATAGACACATGAAATCACATCACATGAAGATGGAAAACCTAGTGACGGGTTCTAGTTTCAAACATTATTTCCAAACTTCTTTCTAGTAGAGGTTAAATATGAGTATTATGAGAAACTCGTAAGCTCTACTTTCCCAAAAACTTTAGAGGAGGTACATGTTATAGATCTAAATGATATGGTGTATGAGTCATCAAACGTAATCATGTATTTGAACCCCGCTAAATCCCATCCACACTACGAGTCACTATCCTTAATCCATCTTGAGATCATCAGCTGGGACACAATCAAACCTTACAACATCCCAAATTTTGACACTGACCAAGATATTTTTGTATACCTTAATGTGGTTGAACCATCTCATTCACAAAGAACATGAGAAATGCACATAGATGTGTATTATATCAATCATCTTAGTCATACAAGAAAAAGCTGAATACATCAAAGACCCAATGAACCGAACCACCTAGTGGCTAGTCTTGAGAAAAAAAATGAAACAAATAGAAATTATGTATCTAATGGTGACAACCCAATTGTGGCACCCACAGATGAGATGATTGATACCTTACCCAAAAATTCAAAGGAAAGATCTATTTTGATTAAACCTATAGAGAAAGTTAAAATTGGAACAACACAAGACCCCAAGATAATTCATTTGGCATGATCATTAACTATAGGGAAAAGAAGTGAATTTGTTTTATTCTTCAGGAAAGGTGGGTAAATTTTGCATGGTCCTATGCTAAAATTCTAGTGTTAGATCTAAATCTAAACCTCCACCATCTCAACATTTCTCCAGATGCCAAGTTTGTTAAACAAAAACTCAGGAAAATGCATCCTCACATAGCATTACTAGTCAAAACATAATTCAGAAATTGCTTAGTGCCAACTTCATTAGACCATTGGCCTATGCATCATGGATATCAAATATTGTACATATCTCAAAGAAAGATGGCATCATAAGGATCTATATTGACTTCTATGATGTCAATAAGGCATGTCCTAAGGATGATTTTCCACTTCCAATTATTGATACAATTGTGGACTTAACAACACGATATTCCATGTTCTCCATTATGGATGGTTTTTAGGATACAAACAAATTAGAATAGCACCAGAGGACTAGTAAAAGACATCCTTTACTTGTGCATGGGGTACATTTTGTTGGAATTTCATGCCTTTTGGGCTTAAGAATGTAGGGGCTACCTATCAGCAGGCCATGACTACCATTTTTCATGATATGATACACACTTTAATGGAAGATTATGTACATGACCTTCTTGCCAAATATCATACCTAGGAGGATCATCTTTCTATTTTGGATAAGATATTCACCTGCTTAGAAACCTTTAAAGTTGGGTTTAACCCTAAAAAATGTGCCTTTGGCATGAAATCCTAAAAGCTGTTAGGGTACATTATCTTAGCCAAAGGAATCAAGATTGACCTTGAAAAGGTACAAGCCATCATCAACAGGCCACCCCCTAAGGAATTGAGCCAAATACACTCCCTCTAGGGAGACTTTAGTCAATTTTATGCTTCATATCCTAGTGAGAAAAAAAGTGCGTGCCTTTCACCCATCTCCTTCATAAGGATATGATTTTCAAATAGGATGGTCAGTGTCAGATGGCCTTTTGATCTTCTTAAAAATTACCTAATGATTCTACATGTGTTGGTACCCCCGATGCCACACAAACCTTTTTTTCTCTATATCTCTCTAATAGATAAATCAATAGGAGTTCTCTTGGCACAAAAAAGTGATCAAGGAAAAGAAAGAGCTTTTTATTACATTAGTCACACCTTGGTTAATTATGAGCTAAATTACACTTTTATAGAGAAAGCTTGCTTGGTCATAGGGTTTGCTTCACAATAACTATGCCACTATATTTTGACACACAAAGTTAAGCTCATATAAAAAATTAATCCTCTTAAATATGTTCTCAACAAGAAAGCATTAACATGAAGATTAGCCAAATGGGTAATAATTTTGAGTGAATTTGACATTAAGTACATTGATAGGAAAGCTATAAAAGGACAAGTCATTGTAGATTAATTGGCAATCACCCATTGAAAGCTCAAACCCTATCCTAGCAGATCTTTTAGACACACATTCTCTAGATAGAAATTGTTACATGGAAGTTTTACTATGATGGTTCTTATACAAATCATGGTTTAGCTGTCGGTATATTGTTCATCACACCTCTAGGAATCACCATCCTCAAGTCTGATAAATTTCTCTTCCCATGCACAAACAATATGGTAGAATATGAAGCATTGGTTGTGGGTCTCAGGCTAGCATTAGAATAGAAGTTAACATCACTTGAAGTCTATGGGGACTCTCAAATAGCCATCAATAAAGTCATAGACATACATCAAACCAAAGATGAAAAACTATTACCTTACAAGCATATAGTTGATACACTTAGGAATTATTCATAGATATCACTTTTGAACAATTTCCTAGAGACAAGAATAGGATGGTAGATGGCATGGCCAACCTGGACTCCTTTCTTTAGCTACATGATCAACATGAGTGATATGAGTTCTTAGTGGAAGAGATGGTTCAACCTATGTTTATTCAACCTGAATCCCACATTTTTTTCCATTTAAAAACCCTAGATTCCCCTTGGTATGAATCTATTACTACCTATCTCCATGATAACATTATCCCTTCTAACCTCTCACAAAACCAAAAATAAAACTTCATCTGATAGACCTCACATTATCATTTGGTTTCTGATACACTATATAGGAAATGTCTCTATGGTACTTTATTTAGGTGTCTTGAAAAGAATGAGTCTAAGGTCACTCTTGCGAGAGGTTCATGTAGGTATTTGTGGGTGACATTCCAATAGATTCAAATTAGCGAAGAAGATTCTTAGAATGGGCTATTTCTTTCCAACCATGGAAAAGAATTCTATTGATCGTGTAAAAACTTGTAAAAAATGTCAAATCCATGGAAATCTCATTCATGCATCAGCACAAGAACTCAACCCTTTGGCCACATCATGGCCTTTCTATCAGTAGGGTTTTGATTTAATTAATGCAATCCACCCACCTTTCTTTGAAAAACATAAACGAATCATCACTATGACTGAATATTTCACCAAGTGGGTCAAAACAACACCACTTGTAGACTACTAGAAAACAAATCTCTTCATTCATATTGAAACATATCATTTGTTAGTTTGAAATACCTCATACCATCCTAATAGATAACACCTTGTATTTTAAAAATCAAATAGTTGATGAGTTATGTGAGAAGTTTCACATTATACACCATTTATCATCAATCTATTATTCCCAAGGAAATGGCCAAGAAAAGGCCACCAGCAAGAACATCATCAACATTCTTGAGAGAACCATAAGTGACACTAGTAGATATTGGCACTTACAGCTAAACCATGCCTTATGGGCCTATAGGAAAAGTGTTCAAACACCTATAGGCACCACTCCTTTCTACTTGGTCTACGACAGCGAGGCCATTCTTCCTTTAGTGGTTGAGATCCTATCTTTGAGAGCTACCCTTTGTGATATCTTATTAGATTAAGATTATAGATTGGCCCATTTAGAGCAGCTAGAACTCTTAGAAGAAAATCATTATATAATGCATGAGCATTTCAAAGTGTATCAGAATAGGTTTTCCAAACACTACAAGTCTTTCAAATTCGAGACTTAGTTCACTAAGAGAACCCTAAGAATTAGGTAGATAGAGAGAAGAAATGAAAGTGGGAGGCCAATTGGATTGGTCCTTACATTATCATAGAATCCTTTGGGACCGATACATATAGACTTTTAGATTGTGATGGGGAAGTACTAGCCAAACCCATCAACATCATCCATCTCAAGTGGTTCTATGTCTCAGAGCTTTGAGGAAGCACCTTATTACTGCAAAAATAAAAAACATAAAACAATCAAATAGCCAAAAAAACCACAAACCCCTACCCCTTCCCCTCTCCCCCCCCCCACCCCCAAAAAAATTTTGTATAAAAGGCTTGTGATATGTTACCTTTGGTCTAAAAGGAGGAAGAGATAACACCTTTGGACTTCCCTAAACAACACAAGTCTTTCAATGTGGAACTCCAATAGGACATGGCCCAAACAACCCTCTTTGAGAAAATATTTTCTTGTTTATGGTCTTTTCACCCCATATTGCCTTGCTACCTTGCAAAATTGATTTAAGTTCACACATAACTAATTGAAATAAACACTTGTGGGTTATATTTCAGTGGTTTCTTGGTGTCAGAGATAGTCCATAGTAGTAAAGACTGCCATCAAAACAACAATAGAGGGATGATAGGCAACTTAGAGGAAATATGTTCTAAGCTATCACACACATGAATCATAGGAAAATTAGTGCACATCTCAAATATATACTAACATCCATTTTAGCCTTCATAAAATCCATTTGAAATCCCAAAGATCCTTTTTTCTTCCATTGTCTAAAATATAGCTCTTCAAGTCCACTTTTAGCCTTTTTAGCCCACTTTTGGTCTCCCTGACTCTTTATGTGCTCCAACAAGGCCCCAATTATCTCCATATTCCAAAAAATCTCACTCACATCCTCCATTTCCTTCCTTTAGATAAAAAATTATCAAAAACATTAAAAAAATGTCAAAAACATTTAAAAATCATAAAAAATTGTCAAAAAATCTAAAAAATATAAAAAACAACCCAAAACTAAAGCCAAACAATGATGAAATCATCCCAAATAGGCTATTTAATTTTGCATAAATTGTTGTTTGTATTTTTCAAACTGATGGGCCATTAATTTCATGTCAAACTGGTGTCCATCTATAATTACTAGTCTTTTGGGACAGGTTTGCATACCTTGATCGATTTTATATTAAATCAATGGAGAGGCCCACTACATTGAAAAATATTTAAATATTTTATGGCATATTTTATTTCCCTATTACTTCTAGCAAAAATAATAAACAAGATCATCCATTAATTAAGAAGCAACATAGTATGCCTTGAAACATCTTGTTGGGTTTTCGAAAATCTGGCACAATGCAGATAGTTGAAAGGGTCCTGGTAGAGTCCCTTTTCTTTGCTCCTATAAAAAACAACAACTCTCAATGGATTTACAGTCTTATTTATGTTGTAGAGATGATGATTAATCTAAAAACCTTTCAAAAAATATATCTATGCTATCTTGAAAGGCCTACATATTTGTTGGACTCTTTCATTGTCATCTAAAATGTGACTTCCTACTCTGCATTATCCACCCATACTCTCTCAATGGCTATCATTTTCTATAAGTCCTCCACTTTACTTGTCACTTGCGCTCCACCCTTTGCCTTTTGTTTGTGGCTCTACTGCACTCAATATCCACCCCCTCCTCTTTCATTTACTTTTTCCCCAAAATTTTGAGGCTAATCAATTGACTTACCATACTCATCACCTCACCCACACTGAAATCTTCTGCCACTTTTTGAGCTTTTCCCATAGTTTCTTCTCTCAAGAGTCCATTTCCCTTGTCTCAATCACTACTTCTAACACACTCTTTGTCACCTTAGGAAGAATATTCTTCACCTGCATCATTAGATCATCACCTAGTACCACCTATAATGCTTGCTATGCTAGAGTCCCTAACAACATCATCAATGATGAAAATGGTGTTTCTTCCACCCTAACACTTGAACCTTTTGGTTATTCTTGCATCAGTCCCATATGACTTGATTCACCCTGCTCATGAACTAATGCTTGCAGCTCTGACTAATACACTAGTTCTCTGGATGTCCACTAGATGCACTTTTCCCTTCATCCTTGACTCACCTATCCTCCTTGGCTAATATCACCCTTCTATTGTGACTGATCTAGTGAGACTGACATGCTTTCAACCACACACTTACTAGAATTTTCAAACTAACTAAGGAGTTTCCCTATCTCCTTCAACATGCTTCCTTTAAAGGACACATTCCTCATCTATTTATAGTCATCACTCACCATGCCTTACACTTCACTTGCATGGCCATGCATTCACTATATATATCCTCCTATACCAATACCACATATACTTTCCATTCGGCTCTAACATTTAGACACTCTGATCCCCACTGACACATATCTTTCTCTATAATCACTAGCTCTCACTACTAAATCACTACTAAAACATGCCACACTTTGCTACTAGACTTCTACAATAGTTTCTTCTAGAAAGAATTAAACAAACTTGACACTATTGCACACAACTGTTAGCACCACTAGTTTGCAAATAATGGTTTTTCTACTATTATGAGCTTCTAGTACCTCAATTATGTACTATTGTGGTTCCACAATGTATGCCCCATTCCCTACTAGGAATGGGGACCCCTTAATTTTATTTTTAAGATCCCTGGACTCATAATTCAGGATCTAAAAAATTCAAAGATTCAAAATAGTAAAAACTTGAAAAATAAAAAAAACCAAAAAAATCGAAAAATCAAAAAAGTCAACAAAAAAATGCGTGCACACACCTCCATCACCACGCATGCACACCAAATCATCATGCATGTGCCATAATGTTTCATGCATGCTTTAAAGAACCATGCTATGCACTACATTGGATTCCCACTTGCACACACCGCTCATCCTATGCATGCTTTCACGTTGCACACACTTCCAAAAACCTTGCTCCTCTGCACACTTGTCCACTCTGTGCCTCCCATTCACCTCCCATGCATTGTACAACTAGTTTTTAGGGTTTTTTTTCAGTGTCATTAGGGTTTTCCTTAATTAAATATTTTTCAACTCTATGGATTAATATTTGCTTCTTTGTGTAGGTAAAAAGGGCATCCTCAACTTGCTGGGGTCATAAATTTTGACCTAGAGCTCAGAATGCAGAACTATTTACACTACTGGAAAGAAGAATTGAAGATCTAATTTCAATTGCTTAAATAGTGAGCCTTTGACTGCTCAATTTTAGGGACCAATGAAGGTTTTGACATGAAATTTTGAGCAAAAGACCTCCGAAAAAGCCATTTAAAAATGCCTAGAAAAACTTGTGGAAAAATATGAAAAAGTTTCAAACATTTGATCATTTTGGATAATCTAGATCACTTGTGACATAGTGAAAGGTAGGGGAGTCCCCAAAGAAGATGTACTAGCCCCCAACTATATAACCATGCAGTGGAAACACAACAAATAGAAGCAACAATGCAAGATCTGATACCAAATCATAATAATATATTCATAAAATATAACTGATTACATGCAATGTGCCAGGCTATAAGGCCTTCCTGGTTATGACTAGATACAAAGCAAGTAATAGTTCTACAAGATACCTCAAGATCCAAACCCAAGCCCTAGCTAGTCCAGACCCACACTCTAGTAGAAACCTCCAAGGAAGATCTCAACTTGAGCTCACAAGCCCACCAAGCATTCTCCTTGTTTTCCAAGCTGTAGCTACTAGCCCTTCTCAAAATTCACTCTCCCCAAGCTCCTCCTTTTCTCCAAAATGGATGATTAATGCCTAAAGACTCCCCCCCCAACCCCTACTTATACCAATCTAAGCCACAAGTTAGTCTAGAACACAAATTAAATACAAATGCATAAATTAACTGCCACAAGTCGGCCTCCTACAACAATTAAATTCCCAAAATTGATGTCTTAGTAAAATTATGATATCTCCTAACTCTAAATGAACTAGAACTCAAGATTTGAACCATAGTTAGAAGTCTAGGCCCTCTTCAATCTTTGAAAGTTTCATATTTTAAATCATTGTGGAAAATTAGTTATATAGCCTAAAATAGACACCAAATTCTTAGACCATGCCGAGCAACCAAGACCATGCCAAGCTCGATAGACCATGCTGAGTTCCAAAGACCATGCCGACCTCCCTAGAACATGCCAAGCTCCCAAGATCATGCCAAGCTTCCAAACCATGTTGAGCTCCATAGACCATGCTAAGCTCCTAAGACCATGCCGAGCTCCAAGTGTATGTTGAGCACCGATATTCATCAAGCTCCATAACCTTTAACCAAAATCCCTCTCAAACATGTAGGATTGCAAGAAAACCCAAGATGCTCTTGCATCAGACACCCTAGGTTCAAAAAGATATTCTAGTAACTAGAAGAACATCTTCTAGGATTCAACACACAAATCCCAAATTGGTTCTTCACATATATATCCTCCGAGTCTTCAGCTTGTACACTGTTTCCTTGTTTTTCTTCTTCACATCCACCACAGGTGTTCCATAGGTCTTATTTCCATGCTAATCCCAAAATTTCTCAGAATTTTCCAACTGAACTCAGCTACCAATGCTAAGGTTCCTCCTACCAAGCTCTTCATTCTGCAAAGTAATTAGGGAAAAATTTCTACCACCTTTCTCAATTTAAACACATTCCTAACACAATCATGCATAGCCCTGCAATCATATTGCCAAGGTCTACCAAGAAACACATGACAACTATTCATATCCACAATATCACACAACACTGTATCCTTATACTGCCCAATCTAGAAATCAATAAGACATTGCTTTCTCACTTCCAAAGCATGCTCACCTTGTAACTAGCCAATCCTATAAGGATAAGGATGTCTCATTCTCTTCAAACCAAGTTTTTGAACCATCTCTTCAGCAACAAGGTTATTAATACTACCACCATCCACAATCACTTTGCAGACTTCACCACCAAACTTGCAATGAGTTTTGAAAAAACTAGTCCTTTGACA
Source organism: Cupressus sempervirens (assembly GCA_028749045.1). Lineage (NCBI taxonomy): Eukaryota > Viridiplantae > Streptophyta > Pinopsida > Cupressales > Cupressaceae > Cupressus > Cupressus sempervirens. The sequence goes on from CM053792.1 coordinate 211,546,149, forward strand.
TGAATCCAATGTCCTCTCACCAATCAATACTCATCAAGCCAACAAACTCTCTCCTTGCTCAGACTGTCTCTCCTGGACTTCAACCTCATTTACAATAGTAGCTATCCTACCAATTAGACATTCAAAAGATCTATGTTCCTCTTGACCACACTTGAAACAATTACCTTTGAACCCACTTCTATGTGTCCTTCTCCTTGGTTCCATAGGTTTTGGTTCACCTTCTTCTTTTGGTTTAGCTTGTGTTGAACTATCCTGCTTCTCCTTCTCTCGAGAACTACCTTGATTCTTCCTCTTTCGTTTCTCCTTTGATCTCAAAGAATACTAATAAGTGTCCTCAACTGAAGAAATATTCAGCATACCAACCTCATCCTGAATATTGAATCGCAAACTATTAATATATCATGCTACCTTCTCTTTTGACAATTCTCAATGCCCAGACTGAATAGTCAACTTGTAGAATTGTTCTGTATAATCTTTCATAGTCATATCCTTTTGCTTCAAATTTTGCAACCTCTTAAATAGCTCATGTTCATAATTAGTAGGAAAGAACTTAGCCTTCAACTTAGTCACCATTAATTTCCATCTAGTGATCTTCATTTCACCTTCCTCTTCTCTATCTCTTTGTAGTTCTTTCCACCAAAGAGCAACATGTCCCTTTAGCTTAGTCTGTGCCAACCTTACTTCAAGTGGATCCTCAATATCCTCAAGCTCAAAGTAGTCTTCCAATTCACCAATCCAATCAATCAAGTCTTCAGGATTCAAAGTGCTTGAAAAATTAGAAATCTCTATCTTATGCTTTAGCTTCAATTGAGATCTAGGTCAAGCAAACTGACCAACCCTACTTCCAATAGGTCTCTGCACATGATTAGATCTATCCTCACCACTAGATCCAGTAACTTCAAAGTCTTTAACAACTTCCTCATAACTACCTTCAGTACCCACATGCCTAGGTACACCACCTAAGGCACTCACAATTTTAGCAATTATGTCACTCTTCATTGATGCTATCTCTGCTCTAACATTCACAAACTCAGATCTGATATCTACTTTAACCTTCTCTGAAATTCATTCTTCTACAATATTAGTAAGATCAAAAATTGCCCTAGGGTCCAATCTTTTAGGAGGCATCTTCCAAAATTTAGCAAACCCTAAGCAACAAATCCATGAACATAATCTACCTTTTCAACCCAAGGCCTGGTGAAAATTGCCTCAACTTCGGCGATCTATCCACACACTTAGGAACAACCTTTGCTTTGATACCACCTAACATAGTGAAAGGTAGGGGAGTCCCCAAAGGATATTTCCTAGCCCCCAACTATATAACCATGTAGTGGAAACACAACAACAAGAAGCAAAAATGCAAGATCTAATACCAAATCATAATAATATTTTCATAAAATATAACTGATTACATGCGATGTGCCGGGTTGTAAGGCCTTCCTGGTTATAGCCAAATACAAAGCAAGTAATAGTTCTACAAGATCCCTCAAGATCCAAACCCAAGCCCTAGCTAGTCCAGATCCACACTCTAGTCAAAACCTTTAAGGAAGATCTGAACTTGAGCTCGCAAGCCCACCAAGCATTCTCCTTGTTTTCTAAGCTGCAACTACTAGCCCTTTTCAAAATTCACTCTCCCCAAGCTCGTCCTTTTCTCCACAATGGATGATTAATGCCTAAAGACTCCCCCCCCAACCCCTAATTATACCAATCTAAGCCACAAGTTGGCCTAGAACACAAATTAAATACAAATACATAAATTAAATGCCACAAGCCGGCCTCCTATAACAATTAAATTCCCAAAATCAATGTCTTAGTAAAATTGCGATATCTCATAGCTCTGAATGAATTAGAACTCAATCTTCAAACCGTAGGTAGAAGTCTAGGCCTTCTTAATTCTATGAAATTTTCATCTTTTAAATCATTGTGGAAAATTAGTTATATAGCTTGAACTAGACACAAAATTCTTAGACCATGCTGAGCAATTAAAGACCATGCCAAGCTCCATAGACCATGCCGAGCTCCCTAGACCATGCCGAGCTCCCAAGACCATGCTGAGCTCCATAGACCATGCTGAGCTCCCAAGACCATGCAGAGCTCCCAATGTATGCTGAACACTAGTATTCACCAAGCTCCACAACCTTTAACCAAAATCCCTCTCAAACATGCAAGATTGTAAGTGAACCCAAGATGCTCTTGCATCAACTTGGTTTCTCATCAAGAAGGATAGAGCAGTTAGAGAGAAGACAAGGGTCAAAGATATAGAGGTTGGACACATGAAGCAGAACAAGTTCCTCATCTTATGCATCTATTAATGACAAGAGTCAATGTAGGTGCCTTGGTATTTTAGATTGAAGAAGCAGAAGGAGTTCAAGCTTATGAAAGTGGTTAGCTATAAAGAGGGTATAAATGATCAAAAAGGGGCAAAAAATGTACACAAAAAGTGATCTAAAACCCCATTTGAGTAAAACCCATAAACCATTTTCAAAATTGAGAACTTTGATTGTTTGGTGAATTGAGCTTTCGAGGTGCGCAGGTCTACAACTCCGCAGGGGCACAAGTGTGCAGGTCCATAGCTCCATAATTCAGAGGCACACTAATAGTTAAGTGCCTATTCCAAAAATAACACTTTCCATGCATCAAAAACATATTTTGATGGTAGTTTAACTTTGACACATGCCTAGTGAAGGACTAGCTTCTAATTTTGGCACCTCCAGACACTCCTATTTCGACTGAAGGCTTCATCCTATTTCTTCTCTCAGACTTTCTTTTTTTTTGAAATGTAAAGGGATCATGCATCCAATTAATGAATAAAATATGGATGGAGTCCCTCTAAGCACCATATTAATTGTGAGATTGTATATATTTATTTATTTTTATTGTTGAAAAGCATTTTATTGCATGAAGAATATCTCTCACTCTCAACACAAATTGAGGAGATGATTTTTTATAAATACCCCATTGTAATATGTAATAAGGGCCACCATTATTATGTAAAAAAATTATGCTTTTAGTGCTTGCATTTGGAGTGTAGCAATTCTTTCTTGAATATATCATATTTTTGTGAAATTTGTTCATGAGATTGTGATTGAGCCAAAGGTTTATTGCGTTGTTTCTAGTTGTGCAATCTTTTAGTTCTGGTGTTTGCTATAGATTTACAAATTCCACTAATGTATCTAGCTTGAGAAGATATCATTGAATTATGCCTGTAGCATAGCCTTTTGTCTCGCATGAGTGCACTTTCTGTGGCCTTGCGATTTGATGAAAGGTGAAATATCATACGATTGTTAAAGTTTCTCACTGATGATTGCATTAGTGGATTGTAGGAAGTGTTGCTCCTATTTTCATTGGTTTCTTACCGATTTCTTAAAAAGTTTAATTCATAGCATGTTGTTTTCTGTAGCTTATGTCCATTTAGGATTTCAATTTCAAGTTATTTCAATTTCATGTTATTTTTTTTCAGTTTCGTTATTTGCCTTGATAACTCCTTGTTAGAATAGGAACTCATTTTAGTTGCATTGTTAGAATTGCATTTATTAAATAACTAGAAAATAGCAAAAAAATTGTTCTTTTGTGTATTATTTTGAAACAACAAATAGATTTACTTCATTCTAAGATCATAATAGAACCAACAAAGGCCTCCTCATGAACAATCACATTTATCTTCAACTGAGAGAATTTTGGTACATCACAAGACAAATACTGAACCTTGGAGTTGATCCCAAAAAGATTAGTTTTTCAAGAGAGGAATTACACAATGGATTCTTGCCATTGACCTCGTGCAAAATGACCACCCAACAAAAGTGGCACTAGAAGGAGGGCCTGACTTCACACTCCCGAAAAAGAAGATAAATTATTTTTGTCAATGTTTCACAATTTTACACTTTTTCAATAATTTATGTTTCACACAATTCAGAATTTTTTTTGAATTTTTTTGAAATTTAGGTGTTTAGGTCTGCAGCTACATAGGTCTACAGCTTTGTAGGTGCATAGGTGCACAAAACTCTGTGGTGTACAAAATTTAGAAAAGTGAGAAAATGTACTTCTGCAAAGGTGCACTTTTTCCAGAATTGGTGCAAACTGGAGGGTTTTGATCCAAAATCCCCATTTAAGTGAGCATTAAGATCTTCACCAAGTGCACACGAGTTTCTTGAGCTTACCCACTTCCACAAACCACGCAGTGATAAAGGGATACCAAGAACTCCACTCATTCACATTACACATTCTAACATCATTGTTTGCTTTACATTCTACTTCACACATTTCCATCATTATGCACCATGTCTTTCTTCAATGCCCAAAGTTCACCTTTGAACCTAATTGGACCATTACATGAATTTCCCAAAAATCTTGAAAATTTTTGCCCACAGTTCATCTATGGAGAATCACGAACAATAGAAGATCATACTAAAATTTTCAAGGAGATTTGTAATCAAAACTAGATTCAGCATATGGATGTGGTATGCCACCTTTTTCCTTACACTTTGGGAGAAATGACATTTAATTGGTACCTCAATCTGCCACCAGCATCAATAAGGGATTGGAACTCTTTTGAAAGCAAGTTTCTAGAACAATTCAAGATCTATATTGATCCATCTATCCTACATCATCAGCAGTTCATCCCAATTAAGAGGGATCCTCACGAGACTATTTCATAGTTTAATCATCGCTTCTATAGGATGTATCCAAGAATGGAATTTCTTTACATTATACCACAAGAGGCTGCCATCTAGGTCTATTTTGGAAAAATGGATTCATTAACTTCTATTTTTCTAAGAAGGCTCCCACCCAGAGACATTGATGCCATTGAAAAGGTCTTCAAAGAGGTTGTTACACTCATGAATTAGGTTACTACTGCTCCAATGCCAACAATTACATATTTAGGATATGAGTCTCAAAAAACTACTTTCTTTGAGCAGAAGGTAGCCACATCCATTGAAGCAAAAAACAATATGGCTAGTGAGTTTAAGGCCACGAAGGAGACGATGTCTCTTTTATCTAGTGAACTTGTGAGAATAAAGTTGAATTCCTCAAGAAACCAAGGCAATCATCCAAGACAATTTTCCATCCAGAACAATTATTCTCAAAATTAGAGCAAAATTTTTAGACTTTACAATAATATCAACAATGAGAATAATGGTATTAGAGGTATGAGACTAAGTGAAAATGGATATGGGTACAATGATGTTTTGGATCAGCCTCCCCAAATCATGGAGAAACAACCTTTGTAGTTTAGTGTAATGATGTTTGAATCATATGATAAATCTACAGGAGGACTAAATTATGAAGATGGTCAAGAGAAGTTTTTGTTCCCATTCAATGAAGAAATTCTTCCAAGTGATGATGTCTCAATAAGTGTGGATATGCTAAGAAATTTTGAGGTTGCAGAAAATTTTGAAGTTCCATAACTCCACGAAGTTGCAAAAGGTGATGAAAATGTAGAGGACCTTGAGGTTGGTGAGATTTTTGAATTAGAAAGTCATCAAGGAGAAGATATCAATTCTTCCTATTGTGATATTGATTCCCCATTGAACAATGATAAAATACCTTTGTCAAAACAAGATTTGTCATTAGAAGAGATGGATAGAGTGCTAAATTTGGTCTTAAGATTGACTGAGGAAATGTCTATTTGTGGGTATTCTACACATATATCAAACCATGCAATAATTGAATCATGTAGAATACATCCATTTGGGTTCCATTCAGAAGAAAGTTGTCTTGATTTCTTGCTAGCTTGGGAGATTTCAATGGAGGGTAAGTATGATTTTTAACAGGCTTCTTTGGGACATGAGGGAGAAAACATTTTGATCAATGATAGTAATGAATCCTACAATTCAAAAGGAAGGCTAGTGATTGATTTTTCTAGTCCAAAGGAACCTAAAGTATTTTCATGTGTGAGTGGAGTTGTGAACCATGAGATAAGATCACTAGAAGGAGAAATTACAATGTGTGAGTGTACCCCTATGGCGGGGAACTCATAAGATCAGGTGATATTTTCCCATTATCGCTCTCAGTTTGATGATTTTCAATTTGAATATGATGCTAAAGGTAAGAGAACTTTTTTGTGGATTAATCATGGTCATAAAGAGTTACCACAACTCTTGATTTTGTGTGATTTGTGCTCAAAATTTGAACCAAGATTGTCCAAACTTTATTTTTCTGAGTACAAAGACAAGTCAACATTTTTTAGAACTATATGGGGTGGTTCATCACTATTGCACATAATGAGAAATCTATTGACAACTACCCCACATTCTTATGATTCAAGGTTTTCTGTAGATAAGTTTTTGTTTTTGTTTTTTTTTTCTTAGTATTTTTAGTCTTTCTAGTTAGGTGTTAGTTTGATTTGAGTCGAATCTTTTTGTTTGGGTTTCGTTTCTGTCTGCTTCTTTTCTTTTTTTTTAGTCGTGTTAGTCTAGGGGTTAGGTGCAATCAAGATTTTATCTTGACGTATCTCATTAAACCAACTTTTAGTTTTGACTTTTGGGAAGAGGTATTTCTTTGTCAAAATACTATAACTAGTTTTGTTTCTTATACCAACTAAGGAACATATGTTACTTGTACTAATAGGGGACTTTCAGTCTTGAATTCATAATTGAAGATCAACAAGTTCTTAACACTCTAAAAAGTTAAAGATCGATTATCTTAGGTGTTGTCAAACCAAGGATGAAGGTAGCAAGGGATAGTCCAAACCCCACTGGTTCAAATAGAAGGATCTTCTTGGAGGAATTGCTAAGATCATTGTTTGGCATGAGATTTTCTAAAAGTTCTTAAAAGAGGAACGCAAGGGATGTTCACTAAAGATTGAACCTGAGAAATGACACCAATGTCTTGGCCACACAATCTAAGTGTGGGTAGGATATAGAAAGAAAATAAAAAAGAAAAAATGTGTTAAGAATGAAGGATTCTACAAGGTCTAAGAAAGGTAATCTGATTATAGGGATATGCACTCTAGATAAGATGCTTCATTGAAGAATCAAATGGTAGCATTGCAAGCTATGAGAAGTAAGTATTTAGAAGATTATCAGGACTTCAAATAAAAAGTGACAACTCGATAAGATTCTCGATGAATGGATTGGATGGGGTGGAAGATTGTCTCCAAATTCTTAGAGATTTTTGATAGATTGCATTTTGAGATGTTGAAGGAAATGGATACACTAGACACACATTGAACTTGGAGATTCGAGATTCTAAAGTTTTCACTATAAAAGGACTCAAAATAAGCCTAGAATATTCATGATTTAGTTGGTGTTAGACACATATCAAAAAAATGCTTACTGATGAAGAAATGCCTTTGTCATTTCTTCCCTTTTCTTTGTTGGGGCTATTTGTTGTGGTTCCATAATGCCTGCCTCATTCCCTACTAGGAATAGCGATCCCCTACATTTTTTTCAGATCCCCAGAGTCACAATTCAGGATCTAGAAAATTCAAAGAGTTGAAAGAGTAAAAAATTGAAAAATAAAAAAAAACCAAAAAATTCAAAAAATAAAAAAAGTCAACAAAAAAAGAGAGCATATGTGCACCTCCATCATCGCACGCATGCCAAAATGCACTGCATACATGCCTTAATGCACTGAGTGTGCCTTAAAGCACTATGCTGGATGCCCACCTGTGCACATTGTGCATCCCACGCGTGCTTTCACGATGTGCGAACTTCCAAAAACCCTGCTCCTCTGTACACTCGTCCACTCTGCACCTCCCATTCACCTCTAGCACATCATGCAACTAGTTTTTAGGGTTTTTATTCTAGTGTCATTAGGGTGTTTCTTAATTAAGTATTTTCCAACTCTACGGACTAATATTTTTTTTTTTGTGTAGGTAAAAATGGCATCCTCAACTTGTCAAGGTCATAACTTTTGACCTAGAGCTTGAAATGCAAAACTATTTACACTATTGGAAAGAAGAACTAAAGATCTAGTTTTAGTCTCTAAAATAGTGAGGCTTCGACTACCTAGTTTTAGGGATTGATAAAGGTTTCAACTTCTAATTTTGAGCAGAAGACCTCTGAAAAAGCCATTTAAAAATGCTTAGAAAAACTTGTGAAAAAATATGAATTTTTTTCAAACATTTGATCATTTTGGATAATTTGGATCACTTAGTTTCTTTCCAGGAAGGATATGGCAATTGGAGAGAAGACAAAGGTCAAAGATACAAAGGTTGGACACATGAAGCAAAATAGGTTCCTCATCTTATGTAGCTATTAATGACAAGAGTTAACGTAGGTGCCTTGGGATTTTAGATTGAAAAAGAAGGAGCTCAAGTTTATGAAAGGGATTGGCTATAAAGAGGGTATAAATATTCAAAATGGGCAAAGAATGTACACAAAAAGTTATCTAAAACCCCATTTGAGAAAAACCCAAAAACTATTTTCAAAATGGAGAACTTTGATTTTTTGGCAAATTGAGCTTTCGAGGTGCATAGGTCCACAGCTCCGTAGCTCTGTAGGTGCCTAGGTATGTAGGTCCACAGCTCCACAATTCAGAGGCACACTAATAGTTAATTTCCTATTCCAAAAATAGCGCTTTCCATGCATCAAAAATGCATTCGGACGATAGTTTAACTTTGACACACGCCTAGTGAAGGACTAGCTTCTAATTTTGGCACCACTAGACACTCTTACTTTGACTAAAGGCTTCCTCCTATTTCTTCTCTCATATATATATATATATATATATATTTTTTTTTTTTTTTTTGACATGTAAAGAGATCATGCATCCAATTAATGAATAAAATATGGATGGGGTCCCTCTAAGCACCAGATTAATTGTTTGATTGTATATATTTAGTTTGTTTTATTGTTTAAAAGCATTTTATTGCATGAAGAATATCTCTCACTCTCAACACAAATTGAGGAGATGATTTCTTATAAATACCCCATTGTAATATGTAACAAGGGCCGCCATTATTATGTAATAAAATTATGCTTTTGGTGCTCGCATTTGGAGTATAGTGATTCTTGCCTGAATGTGTCATATTTTTGTGAATTTTGTTCATGAGATTGTGATTGAACCAAAGGTTTATTGCATTGTTTCCGGTTGTGCGTTCTTTTAGTTATGGTGTTTGCTACAGATTTACAAATTTTGTTGACATCTCTAGCTTGAGAAATGATCATTGAATTGTGCCTGCATAGCCTTTTGTCTCACATGAATACACTTTCTGTGGCCTTGTGATTTGATGAAAGATGAAATATCACACAATTGTTAAAGTTTCTCACCGATGATTGCATCAATGGATTCTAGGAAGCACTGCTCCTATTTTCATTGGTTTCTTACGAATTTTTTCAAAATTTTAACTCGTAGCATGTTATTTTCTGTAGCTTATGTCCATTTAGGATTTCAATTTCATGTTATTTTCTTTTAGTTTTGTTATTTGCTTTGCTAACCACTTTTTAGAATAGGAACTCATTTTAGTTGCATTATTAGAATTACATTCATTAAAAAAATAGAAAATACAAAAAAGTAGTTCTTTTGTGTATTATTTTGAAATAGTGAACATATTTACTTCATTTTGAGATCATAATAGAACTAGGAAAGACCTCCTTGTGAAAAATCACATTTATCTTCAACTGAGTGGATTTTGGTACGTCGCAAGACAAATACTGAACCTTGGAGTTGATCCCAAAAAGATTAGCTTTTCAAGAGAGGAATTGCACAATGGATTCCTGCCATTGACCTCATGCAAAATGACTATCCAACATGTACTTGACTAGAGGTACTAGGATGAAGCCATGATATTTTATTTTCCTTTTGTTTTTACTATTTTGCTCCAGTGATGCTTTGATTTTATGAATTATTGGTGTCCACTTGTAAGGGCGTTATCTCATTTGGAAGGCCATGTGTACCTTAACTAATTCTTTATGATATCTTAGGTGAGGTTCTTTATCTGACATGTGTCTATTTGCATGCTTATTTTCATTTATTACAACTATAACATCTATTCTTAATGGTTATCCTATCTTTCATGTACATTGTTTTTTATTGTAATTCTTGGCATGATACAATATTCATATCACCATAGTTGAGCTAGTGGTGGTTGTACTATGTCACCTTTATTTAGAAGCTCAATGATGACATTTAATTTGCATCTCTTTACAAAAAATTATTGTTACTTGCATTCATTTAGTTTGCATTTCATCTTGGGTGCCTTAAAAACAAATGGTTGGCACATATATCAAGATGACACACACATGCCTACCCAACATCATTCAACAAATCAACAACACAATTCAGGATCGATGATCAAATAAAAGACAATAACATCAACATCAAGGAGATCTTTTCAAACTCAACTATTGTGGACTTTTTCTCATCACAACACCACCACCATGCATCACACTTCATTATCCCATAATATTCATTCCACCTATTGCACTACATGACCTTCAAATCTCAAACAATTCTAGTCACCATTTTCTCTTATCGTATGTCATTCCCTATTTATGCCACATCCCTCATCTCATCCAATGCATTACATGACGTTCAAATCTCAAACAATTTTGGTCACTTCCACACTTCTTTTTCTCTCACTATTCATCACATTCTAGGTATTCACTATTTCACCCTCCTCACTAGGATCTCGAGGTTCCTTTGTGCCTTTCAAATCTCAAACATGGAGTTACGTCTCTTCACATAATTTCACCCCTAGCATCATTTTTTTTATGAAATTTCCCATTACAACCTCATTTCATCCATTAAAATTAATCATTTGAATTTCATATTCAATTTCATCTTTATTCCTATTGTTCTACCATTTCATATTTACTTCATTAGTTCATTTCTCATTTTTCATTTTCACTCTCTTCTTTCATTACATGCCATCCTTATCACCTATCACACGTTAGGCACTTGCTTTTTATTTTTATCATTTCCTTCCATTTTTCACTTTCATTGTATCATTTTCATTCTTCTATTTTATCTCATTATTATTATTCCATTTTTACATTTCATTTATACATTCCATTACATCACATTTCAGTTCATCACATTTCATTTTATTACATTTCATTTATACATTTAATTCCATTACATTTCAATTCATTACTTTTCATTCCATTACATTTCATTCCATCATATTTCAGTTCATCACATTTCATTTCTTTTATACATTTCATTCCATCACATTTTAGTTCATCATCATTTCATTTCATTTATACATTTTAGTTCATCACATTTCATTTCATTCAATTTCATTTACACAATTCATTTCATTTCATTTATACACTTAGTTTCATTACATCTCATTTTATTTTATCACATTTCATTATCATCTATCCTCATATTTTATTTTCCATATCATGCCATTACATTACATCTTGTCTCTTTGGTAGTAGTTTCCAATGTGGTGGTATCCGCTACTACCTCTATGGCTATAAACCTTGTGCACCTAGGATTATGACTTGTATCCGAGGCCTCTACTGATGAATAAATTGCACATCATCTGGAAATTTGGCCCTAACCTGCTCTATCCTGATTTGACCCATATCATCTGCTCGTCAGCTAGACCCTGCAATACTGCTTGTACCCCCTCTCATAGTCACCCCACCTAGGCTATGAACCTCTCTAGGTTTATTTGCTATAACCTCCCTTAGTCTCTACATTGGGCCCTATACAATCATTTGTTACTATGGTAATACATCCACCCCAACTTGCCCTCCACATCTCCCCCATACCCTAGCTCCACCTCTAGCTTGGTGCCTACCTCTACCTCTCCCCTGAAGACCCTCATCATTTTCATCCTCTCCTCCACTCGACTAATCCTCAATCCTAGGATCTATATATCTTAGGAATGGATGCACACGAAACCATTATACATAATCTCCCTCCATCCTCACATTTTCCTCCCCATCTCTCAATGCCCATACCTATGGTGTCTCTATCATTTGGAAAAATGCCTCCTGATAGGCCTCATTCTCCAAGATTAGCTCCCACACTGGCCTCTCCAACTAAAGGTATGCATAATGTGATGATCCTTATGCCATGCCCTCCCACTAACCAAACTATCTCACTACCCTCCTGAAGCAAAATCTCTCGATCACTGAGGGAATTTGGACAAGCAAAAATCTTGGACAAAAGAAGTATAGCAGCTCATCATCATTCCCTACTCATGCCTTAGTAAACCTATATGGCCTACATACTACCTCATCCATGTCATCCAACATCTGCCACCAATAATCTGTCTTTCCCAAATGGGGCTAAATGATCCAACCTATATATATATATATATATACATATATATGTATATATATACATGTATATGTATATATATATATACATGTATATATATATATATATACATACATGTATATATATATATACATATATATGTATATATATATACATAATATATATATACATATGTATATATATATGTATACATATGTATATATATATGTATATATATATATACATATATATGTATATATATATATACATGTATGTATATATACATATATATACATGTATATATATACATGTATATATATACATATATATATACATGTATATATATGTATATATATACATGTATATATATATACATATATATACATGTATATACATATATATACATGTATATACATATATATACATGTATATATATATATATACATGTATATACATATATATACATGTATATATATATATATACATGTATATATATGTATATACATGTATATATATGTATATACATGTATATATATGTATATACATGTATATATATATATATATATATATATTTCATTGGCATATCCTATGGCCATTGATGAACACATATTGGCTAAGTAATGGGAAGGTGTTCCCAAGTCCATATCTATAATAAGACCACACCTTTTGACAGTAATGAGGCATCAAAATACACAACCTAGTGCAAATCATGATATAAATGGGACACTATGTAGCTGCCCCATGCAAACCTTTGCAACTGGTCAATCATATCCTATACAAGGTGAACCCATCCAACTAGACACTCCCATCCTCATCTATCTGGTAACAAAACCCTCCTATTAGTCTAGGCAACACAAAAATAAATTACTCATACTATAGCATCTAAAACCAAGATACAACATCATCCCCGATGCTACCATCACCAAATACATCATTGAAAGCTGCCCCATCTATAGTATGATCATTGTGCACATGATCTCCTATTATAGGGATTCATAAAATCCAATATACATCCTTGGGAGTAATAGTCATTTCCCTTAAGGGCATGTGGAAGGTGTTTTGGTCTGAGTGCCACCACTCAACCATAGCTATCAATAATCCTCTATTCACTCAGAACTAAGGTATTTATAGAAAATATGTGAAACTTCATTTTTTGATCAACTGACACTCTTCCATAAATAGTCTACCTATTGAGTCCAAGGGCCATGGGTACAGTACCCTAACCATGAGCTTGTTCCCACATACCTATTTCATCAAACCACAATAAAATGACATCAATTTTTATCACAAGTGACCATCCTACATCAATCAAATATTAACATCAAGCTACTCAATTAATGGTTCTATCTTGGACCAATTATTTTTCCTACTCTATATCCTGAGATGGACATGTTCATTTTCCCTAGTTTGTATCCTAAGGGGGGCATTATTTTCTACATCTTGGACCAATTATTTGTCCTACTCTATATCTTGAGATGGACATGTTCATTTTCCCCACTCTGCATCCTAAGGGGGGAATTATTTTCTACATATCCAGCATCAATTGATTGATTTTACACATCACACTATGACAAATCCTACCCCATGCTTGGAACAATTCTATGCATAGTCAAACTCATCTATCTAGTCATTCCACTATTAGACAAACCTACAATCTAGCTCTCTACATTATCTTACACTCAATAATTGATCAACAAAAAATTTGCACTATTGTAATCATTATAAGTGCTATTACAATAGTCCAAAGTGCTACAAGATTAATTTGCACTATTTTGTACATAATTTGCACTTCTGTATGCAACATTTTTGCCACAAAAAGAATATGCACCATAGCGTTCATCATAAGAGCCAATACTTTCCACGAATGTGCTACAAAAGACATATGCACTATTCTACTATGTGCATGCACCACAAAAATTATGAGATGCACTATGAGATTCAAAAGCGCTACTAACTTGGTTATATGCAGTATCAAAACACACAAAAGCACTACAACATGTAAAAGTGCTAAGACACTTGGCATATGCACTATCACTTATTTGTACAACATGACATTTCCCATCATTTTGACTCAATAAACCATAAATATAAAATGTTCTCTTTCACACTTCATATGTATTAGACACTACCTTGTATGTGCTAAAACATTCAAAAGAGCTATCGAAAGCCAAAAATGTTCTATTGTTTTTGTGTATGCATTGATTCACTGACAAACTATGGTTTTAAATGTGCTAGTTTGCTACGTGAGCATGCTATTTAATGGGTTGGATGCATTAAAATAATTTAAAAGTGCTACAACATACAATAAATATGCTAAAATGCCTAATTTACTCATTCATCACACAAAACTGTGTAAAAATCAAAAAATCCATGCGTAAATCCAAAAATAGTAAATATTAGTAAATCTCACCAACTCATTGGGGCATTGTAGTTTGCCAGATGCTCATATTTGTGACCCTTCTTGAACCTATGCTCTCATAATGGGACCACCATCCTTGCTAGTTTAGAGCTCCAAGTCATGAATAGTAAAAGGGAAGTGTAAAAAATGAAATGGGTAAAATGATGTTTTGACCTATTTAAACCTCTTTAAGGACATTTTATGACATTTGCACACATTATAAAGCCCTTTATAAGACCTTTTGTCCCATTTCCATGAATTGGGTATTCTTCACACATCACCTATGCATCCTACATCAAATTAAATTTCCTATCAAGTGTTTCACGAGTAAAATTGGACTCTCCATTTTTTCAACATCCAATTTGCCAAGTTTATTCGTAAAGGGGAACTATACTCATATCACATCGGGGCAACAATTTTTTTCCAAATATTAAAAATGTTCTACTCCAACCAAAATTTCAACATCAAATCAAACCATGGCATCCAAGTAAATCATCTTAAAAAAGGATTTTAATCATTAACAATTAGACATCAAATTATGAAACAATCAAACATCAAATCATCAACAATCACACATCAAATTATTAGAAATTAGGTATCATATCAACCTTGTGTCAGGAAAACACCATCAATTAGACATTCAATCATTAGAAGTTAACCTAAAATTAGAAAATTAGACAGTCTTTGAACTAATATGCTTCACATATTATCTAAAAGAGGGGCACTTGTAGACACCCAAAAATTGGCAAAGACCTAAAATAATTCAAAATTATGGATAAAATCAAAGGAAAACAATAGACTTTCAAATCAATCGTTACATCAAGTCATTAATCAATCAAATCACCTATCAAATAAAAAAGGACTAAAATAATTTTAAGAAGAGGAAAAAAAATTCATAAAATTAGAAAATGAAATAAAAAAGGAAAAAAAGAAAAGACAAAAGTTGAAAATAAATGAAACATTTAATAAATCAATAAAAGTCATTTATTAAAAAAGAAAATGAGGAATGGAGAATTGGACAATAGGAGCGGGAAAGAAGTTGCAAACAATAAACTTTGTGGAGAAACATTGAGGAAGCCATGGATATGGTAGGAAAGGGATTCAATAGGATTATAGAGGTGAATAGGATAAATCATTGGATCATTGTTTTTACAAGAAAGCTGTTGTTCATCCTGCCAAGCCCTTCTTTGTGAACTTGAGGTTTTGGTTTAAGCATTAGGTCAAGAAGATACAACAACTTTCATTTGATATTTGTGAAGAAGATACACCCTCCAATGGTGGAGAGGTTGGAAAGTTCAATATAACAGATAGTGCAAAGGTAGTAGAAGTAAGATAAAAAAAAGAAGAAGATTGCTGCATCTAATAAAGGTGAATGCTCATACAAAGTAGAAAACATCAAGAAGATGGCAGGGGAAATGATCCAATCTACCTCCAAACCAAAATCAATTAGGGTTAAACATAGGGGATTGTAGAAGTTTTTCAAGATTCAACAAGTTTGGAGGAAAAAGAAGTTAGAGAAAAAGAACGAGGAGTTAACTGATGATGTTGGATAGGGAGAAGTGAAGATCAATATCCCAGAGAGGTTGCTGGCACCTCATGTGGATTTTTTGAGAAGTATGGCACTTAGGGTGTAGATCTAGGTGAACCAATTGAAAAGAGAAAAAATACAATATTGGGAAATGCTAAATTAGATAGGTATGAAAGTGGTTTTATTTCATGAGAAAGACTTTAATTATTTAACATTTTTTTTTTCAATTCAGTCTCAACTAAGGATAGAGTTCATAAATTTAAAGGGTGGTTTTGCAAAGTGTATGGGATCTTGAATTTTTCATTTACACCAAATTTCAATCTAAATTCTGTTAGTGTTAGTTTCTTTCTGCATTGGATAGAATTACCAAATTTTCCATTAGAATACAAGGATCCAGAGATTGTGGAATTTCTAGCTAATAAGGTGGGGAATTTTCATCAAACATGATTTAATACCTTTTAAACAAGTGTATCAACCAGTCAAGGTTTGTATTTTAATGAGAAAATAGAAATCCCCAATAGATTATATAGTTTGTCACTCAAAATGGCATAAATGGAAATAAAGAATTATAATCCAAGGGTCATCTAATATAGTTCAACATGCATCATATTTGGGGAATTTTACTTTAGATTTTCATAGCTATATTTCAAATTGGGTTACAGTCTGTGAGGATCATACAATGGAAGCAAAAAAATGCAAGTTCTAGCTGTTAGGCAAGCAAAGAGATCAAGTATTTACAATGGAAAATAACTTTAAGATTGGGAAAGTTTATGGTAGTGGTTCAAATTTATCTGAATTAGTGGAAGCTAGCATAGGGATAGAGTTGGAGATTTGGGAATTGCTGCAAAATATTAGAAAGAGGTGATTTAGGGTTTTGGTAATAAGAGAGCATTCTCACAAATAGAGTGTAGCAATGAATAAATTAAAGAAATGCATAAGAAGGATTTGAATAATAGGAAGGATATAGATCTAATTAGTTTATGGAAAGTGTATGAAATATTTTCAAATAAATCACTGTTCACTTCTATTGTTGTAGACCTAAGAGCTAAGAGTAGGGAGAAACTGATTTTGGATAGGAAAAGGATTTCTTAGTTACTCTTTAGCCATATAGGGTTAGGATTTGAAGAGGATGTAAATAAGATATTATCATCAGCTAGAGGGTTGAAGTAGTGTTAGTTTTCTCTGATATTCCTACTGTACACCTTAATAGTGAGTTTTAATGATCAGTTTACATTAATGGCACAAGTTTATAGGTGTCATAACATCTCATTTTATGATTCAATTAGTAGAGAGTTGGATGTTAAGGTTAACTATTCAAATATTTGGAAGCAGGAGAGTTGGATACATAAAGATATAGTTACACATCAGGTGATGTTCAATACTTCTCCTATGAAATTGTTTTGCCTTACATGCCAAGAAACTATGAAATTAGTTAGATTGGGGAGAAATGCAGAAATGGATCCTCTAAAAATGACTGATGAGATATCTGTATATGTGGTTTCTAAAGAATTTCACATAATTGTTGATGGAATCATGAGAGAATATAGTGCATATTTTTTAGATTTTGTATCTAAAGAAGCTGTATTGATCAAAGGGGATGTAGGAAGGGATTGGTAGGAAAATGGTGGCCCTATTGAAACTGATACAAGGGAGAGGGTGATTGGGAGAGAATCTAATTTTGACTTCTCACAAAAATTGTCAATAATGTAGACACTGGGGGATAAAATTCCTTTGATTTGTACACCTAACACTCGTGTCATAAGAGAAAAAGTATGAAAGCTAAGGAAGAAATACTAGTAGATATTCAAACTACTCTAGAAGACAAATTCCAATCAGCTAAGAGAATAACTAGGAGGAATAAGTGTCCTTAGGTAGAAGCATGAAGATTATTACATGGAATATCAGAGGTATTAATGCCTCTAACAAAAGAGGTAGTGCTAAAGAGATTTTAGATGCTTCAAAAGGAGATAAATTATTTTACTTCAAGAGACCAATTTGTTAGATAAGAAATATCATGAATCAATTGCAAAGTGGAAGGTATGGAAATCTGTCCATTTTCCTAGTGCTAGGACTTCAGCAGGTTTGACCACTGTGTGGAATCGAAGGTCAGTTACAAGTATCTTGGTTGGTCAAGATATCGGTTGGCAATGTATTAATTTTCAATGCTTTAATATATCAACGGTAGTGATCAATGTTCATGGACCAAATCTTAAGCCAAAGAAGTTAAAATCGTGGAATGTGTTTCTAATACAATTAGAAAAAATCCAAAAAAAAAAATCATTATTGGAGGGGATTTTAATATGATTAGGAGCACTAAGGAGAAATAGGAGGCATCTTTCCATCTATGAAAGTTATGGAAGAATTTCATAATTTTATTTATGAGAATGAATTGTTTGAGGTGACAACATCTAATGGTATGTTTTCATGGAATTATAAGAGAGATGGGTTTCTAGAAATTGTAGATAAACTTGATATATTCCTTTTAGCACAAGTGTGGAAGCTAACAACTATCAAATTTACATAAGAAATTTTATCATTCCGAGAATCTAATCATTTTTTGATAGCATTGTATTTAGAGAACACAGTGAATAAGAATCTATCTTTGTAGAAATCTTCTTTTAAATTTGAAAGAATGTGGTTGAGGCATCCCCAAGTTTTTTTGTTATTAAGGAAATGGTGGGTTAGTCCACCAATAGAAAAGGGAAATCAAATTTTCAAGTTCTATAAGAAGCTCTAATATCTCAAAAGTAAAATTAATGTTTGGAATAAATAGGTTTTCAAAAAAATTTATGAGGAAAAGAAACTAATGTAGAAGGAATTGGAAGATATAAATGAGGAGATTATTAGTATCAAGATGAATTCATAATTGCTTTCATATCAGAAAGAAAAACAATCTTAGTAGGAGGAGTTATGTAGTAAAGAGGAAGAATATTAGAGGCAGAATCAAGAGAGTCATGGCTTAGTGAAGGAGATCATAATACAAAGTTTTTTCATGCAGTACCAAGTCAACAGAAAGAAAGTAAATCTATCTTCTCAATTAAAGATTAGACATTAGGAAACATTTGTTGACATTATGGTGAATTTTTTTAATTAGTGACTCATACTTAGTCAAATTGTTAGCAGTTACCAATCTTATCTTACAATTTACAATGTTAATTAAATAATTTAGGTTCTGCTGAGTTCTATAGTTACTAATGAGTTCTAGAATCAATATTTAGTTTGTACCAAGAAGTATCTATCGAGTTGATGATTATCAGTGCAAACTAAGATTCATAGTGTTTACCAAGTTGATCAATGTAAAGCAAGTTCTCTAGTGTTTATTGAGTTTGCAACATCAGTAATGTGAATCTAGTGTTGACTGAACCGATATGTGTCAACCAAGTGATTTAGTTTATATACCGAGTTTCACAATGTTCACTGAGTCACTAGTGTTGACTGAGTTTAGACTACTTCGAAGTGATTAGTATGAATTGAGCTTCTAAATCTACCAAGAGCATGATAATGTCGAGTGTTGACAATGGTTGCTGAGTATTAGAACCTCACCGAGTTGTTCTTTATAACCCAAGTACAAATAGTTGGGACAACTTTGTGTATTTTGGTGAAACTTGTATTGTAGCTAACTTTGATGAATTGTAATTTGAATTGTAATGTCTTGTATCACATCCAAATTAAGAGTTAGAAATAGGAATATGGGAAGATATATGTAAGCGTAGAAGTGCAAAGTAAGAAGGCTACAAGCAGTATAAGGAGAAACACAAATTTTTCTATCATAGTAAGGTGATCATTACACTCCAAAGGAATTTGAACCAAAAAATCAAAGCTACAAATTAGAGATTAGCCAATGGTTCATAATAATAGGTGGAATAGTTAAAACCTTTCATGAGGTAGACTTACAATCTTTTTAAAATCTCCTTACAAAGTGCATAATTCATTGTGTATTTTGTAAATCCTTTCATATGGTGGATCTAATAGTCCTTATTGCTCCTAATAGGATAGAGCATTAGAAGTGATCAATTATAAGCCTTAAATAGCCAACTTTATGCTATAGTAATAAAGCTTTTGGGTATCATCCCCACCCTAGCTTTACTTTCTATTTGGAAGGTTTTTGGGTCACCATCTCTTGTGTTAAAGTGTTATGAATGTTTTAATGCTTTCAAGCTTCTATGCATGCAATTAGATCGGTATACATATTAAGGATTAATTGGTGAATTAAGATTAAGTTTTATTGGTTGTTTATTCAACCCTCCCCTCTTAGTAACCTAGTCTATCCTATATTTCCAACAATTGGCATCAGAGCATTGTGGTTCTCAAACAAGAAGTTTAACAACTTGAGTAAAGATTAGAGGCAATGGAGGTATTTAGACTAGATAAGGCTATTAACAATGAAAATCTAGATTTGGAATTGGCTATTGGGAAACTTAAGAAAGCAAAGGAGAAAAACTCTCAATCCTTGAAAAGAAGAAAAGATCTTGTAGTACACATAAATGAAAAACTCTATACCAAAGAAAGAATTGAAGATATCTACTTAGAAATAAATTCAGTTGAAGCTAATGAGGAATTCAAAGAACTATTAGAAAATAATTATAATCTTTAAGAAAAAGTTAGAAAGATAAAAAGAGAACAAAAATTCAGTCAGTAAGATTGTGTGAAGTTATGGAAGAAAAAGACAAGGCCAAAGAAGAGATAGAAGGAAAGATCAATGAAATTCAATATCTATCCTTTCAATAGGAAGACTTCATTGATCAACTTACTAATGAAAATGAAGAAGTCATGAATCTAAGATCAGAAAATGAAAGATTGTAAAATGATCTAAACACTAAAAAGAAAAGTAATGAGAGGATGATGAAATCTCAAGTAGACATGAATCAGTTGAATGAGCAAAGTCAATATAGACAAAAAGGTAAAGTAGGAATAGGATACACAAAAGAAGGTGAATCATTTAGGTAAGGAGCTCAAAAGAATCAAAGGACTGAATTGTAATCATTGTGGTAAGTTAGGTCATACTTCAAACAAATGTTGGAGTAATAATAAAGCTAATTTCAATGGAAAATGGTACAGTTGCAATAAGCATGGTCACAAAGCTAATGAATGCAAAGAAAAACCTAAATTTGAAGGCAAATGTCACAAATGAAAGAAGCATGGGCACAAATATTTTGAATACAAAACCAAGATATTGAACCCAATAGAATAGATTGTGAAAGCTATATTTGGTTGGGACTACAACACATGGTGTAGATGCCACTACTATGGAGATTTTGGACACATTGGAGCAAATAGTGTGAAACATCAGATTAGGACAAGAGACACCACTAGAAGATGTTTTATTTTTACAGAATTTGGATAACTTTCCAAGAACTATATGAACACTAGAAGGATTGAAGATGAAAATAAAGCTAAGGCTGAAAATGTCAAAAAGCAAATGAGGCAGCAATGGATTTCAAAATCTTCTGAGAATGCAAGTGTAAGTCATGAAGCACATGTCACTCAAGAATTGGGTGACTCAAGCATTTCTACTTGATCCCATAAGGATAATTGAAAATAACACTTTGAAGTAGGCATCTTATATCAGTTCTAGTTAGCTAGAATGAAACATCGACATCAGCATTCAAGATGCAAAGGGATCACCAAGTGTCGAAAGAAAATCTAGACCTTACCAAGCTAGGTCGGGTTGCAAGACCCTACTGAGCAAGGTTGGGATACACTAAATCATTGTGTGAACATTGAGTTATGAATGAATCTATCAAGCACTAAGGTCAAACCAAGTGGAAGATAGTCTATCTCCGAACAAGTGATTGTACCAAGAATTTACAATGATTAGAAAGTGAAAATTGTTAAAGGAATGGAATCAAATTCATTTATCACTTTGAATTTTTGAAGAGCTATTTGTTGAGAGTGATTTCTATGCTTCCAAGAAACCTATGCATTTTGTTGCTAAATATTTTCATGTTTTAATAAACCCTACCAAGAATGGCATCCTCCAGTAGAAAAAAAAAGAAAGGATCGAAGATGTTGGTTTGAGGAGTCAATTGGAAGGCACTAGACTTCAAATTTAGTTCGATGATTAGAGAAGTGCTTGATCCATCTGGAGCTCAATCACAGATTCTACCAAAGATACTACTTACTAATGATACTCATTCACATTTTCATTGTTTGATACAAGACATTGGAACCCTAGAGATGGATGAGGGTCTGGAAAAGTTATGTGTGAATGGTTCATTGAATCTCAAGCATCAACACTTGGAGACCAAGGGTTTACCACACATTTTGAATATGTCCTAAGACTTCTAGATAAAATGGATAAGGTTTATATTTAGCCATGCACATAATGGGAAGCTATGGTTGGAGTAGCCTATTCAAATAACAAAGAAAATTATTCATAGAATCATAGGGCTCTCAATGTTGAACAAGGAAAAGACAACCAAAACCATGAGATGGGTAGAACTATAAAGAAAAATTCTTACTGAATGAGATGGAAGAGGCATGAAGATTAGTAGTGTGAATGACATGGAGCTGAAATTTGGAATTAATGTGATAGCATATAAGATCTATAGCTCTACTCATCTTAATAGTGTATCATGTGAGGTAGTTGATCTATCTCTCAAGGTGGTGAAGAACAACATGTCCTTCGATGTTGCCGAGCTAATGCTAATTCAATTTAACAAGAACATGGAGAGCATTAGGAATTCAAAGAATAACATGTGTAAGTTTGGTTCACTCTTAACTTGTTTATTCTTCTTTGTGCAAAAGTTTTTCCCTTCAAAGGGTTTAGTCATATGGAGAAAATATGTACCTGTTCTATATTAGATTCATGAGTATATAGCAGAGATGGGTTAGAATTTTGTCACTATCATCGAAAATTATTTTGATTCATTCAAGGAAAAGATGAATAATGGATTCAAAATTTATAAGAAACTTGTAGAAGATTACAAGGATGATGTTTTTTTTATGGTAGACTATGACAAAGTGTACATTGAAGTAGTCAAACCTAGAGTGTTGTGGGTTAAGCCTCTAAGCTACAAGGTTAACATTGATGACACCAATGATATCATTGAGGCACTATTGAATGAACCTGTAGATCCCAAGGTCACATGTTTTGGTACTAATGATGAAGCCAAAGCAATAATAGAACTTGAAATTAAGCTTCCTCAAGTAGTCAGCAAAGGAAAGAAGAGGATAGAAAAATAGAGGCAAGAAAGTTCTACTCTCCTATTGATAGTTGTGGAAGAAGATGATGTAGAAAATGAGGCTAAAGAAACTAAATTAGAAGAAGAAGATCCAATCAATAAGAAGGGTAAGGTTATAATAACTATACCTACCAAGTCATCTACTATAGTATTCACAAGAAGAGCATCCAAATCAAAATAGAAATAGAAATTAGGTGAAGAAGAAGAAAAGGATATTATTTTCAAAATACCTCCACCTAATTTTCAAGAAAAATTAAAAGAGATGATGTAGGAGCTAGAATGGAAAACTTTAAATCTTTCAAATATGAGACTAGGAATGTAGATGAGAAGGAGAAAGTTGAAGACATGATTATGTACAAGTTAGGTAAATGAAAATATTCACTTGATCAAATTTTTTTAGTGACTTCCCAATGAGCTTATGGAAATAATCAAGCCTAGATGGGAACATGCTAAGAAAACTACAAAAGATATATTTGAATAGACTGTGAGGAAGCTCATGCCAAGTCTTAGTGATAAAGAAATAAAAGAATCCATGAAGAGAAATGAAGAAAAACTCACTTTGAAATTCAATACTTGCATGATATTGATTAATGACATTGAACATGTGGTGAAGACAAATACTACCACTTGGAAGAATATCTACAATCTTCATCAAAAGAGTGATTTTTTTGTTCATGTTAGTGATATTGATGATGAATATGACAAGGAATAAAAGGAAAATAATGATGAAGAAGATATATAAATAAATGATTTAAATTTGGATGATGAGGAGCAAGAACAGGAAGCTACCAAGGAGAATATCCCTAAGATTTAGAGTATTGAGGAAATAGATCTAGAGAAGATTACAATAGTAGTTATGACCTCATTCCCTCACTCTCTAGGGAAAGATTTAATGCCATCAAGCTTTGAGAAAGCTTCTAATGAGTTGGTTGTGGCAACCACTACAACTCCATGCACCCAACTAATCTCTGCACCTATTCAGCTAAGTACTATATTAACTAAGGTGATCATCACTTCATCTATTGAGTCGCTAGTGCTTCCTCCTTCATCAAATTTGGCTATACAATAACTAGGTATTTCTACTATCAGTGCTATATCTACTTTTGTTGCTATCCCTTCTATTTTTTCTTTTGTTACAATTCCCAGTATATTAAGTACAAAGACAATTGAGAACAAGCCTCAACTGAGTACAAAAGTTTTAAGAAAGGAAAAAGGTAAAGAAGAAGACATTGATCTTGATGAGGATATAGTTATCTTGAATTAGGATATCTCTACTCTAAATCTTGATTAAATGAACATAGTAGGTGAACTATTGTAGAAGAAAGATAAGTAGTAGAGGTATAAAGAAGAGAAAAGTAGAGAAAACCAAGTGCTAGAAGATGTGAAGAACATACTTATAGATGTACTTAGTACCAACATTTATAGTACACAATCTATTTTGGTTCAGTTGGTAGAAGTTGTTCAAAAATTCAATGAAGATCTAATGGGAAAGAAAAGTTGCTACAAAAAGCAAAGAGGAAATTTGAGAACAAGATGTTGGAGCAAGTTGAATAGAAAATTGTAATTTATCAAGTAGAACTATCTACTATTCTCAGCTCATTGGAAACCTCTACAAATAATGTTACTTCATTATTCAACAAGTTATGTGATACATCTATCTTCACTTAGGAAATCAATGATAAACTATGTAAGATAGATGAAGATGTGAAGGCAAGTGCATATTATTTGTCATGTGATACATCTATCTTCACTTAGGAAATCAATGATAAACTATGTAAGATAGATGAAGATGTGAAGGCAAGTGCATATTATTTGTCACTTGACCTGAGCTATAGTTCTACTCACTATTCAAAGATCAGACTTTTGACTAATATGCAAGAAAAATTATTAAGTGAAGAAGCTAGGATTAGGGACACAATTGTAGACATTCAAGGTATGATTATTCCAAACATGGATGCATTACAAAAACACATTGTACATGCTAAAACTCTCATCCATGATAATAACTTATCCATACCTGATCATGTGATGGAGTTATTTGCAGAAGTGTAGATTGCATTACATGCAAGCAAAGTTTTACAAGAAAATTGGGACACGATAGTGTCATTAGTTTTGAAGGTGCATTCTAACTTCTTTTCACATTTTGACATTACCATGTAGCATACACCTTTGTAATTCATGTCAAAAAGGGGGAGAATATGAGAAGATGAGAAGATGAGAAGATGAGAAGATGAGACAAGACAAAAGGGAGATGAGATGTAATATAAAGACATGAGATATATAGTAAGTAAAATGTATATATGTATGGGGGAGTAGCATAGTATTATACATATACATGTAAAAATAATAAAAAAACATCTCTTACAAAAATAATTTTGAAAAATCTCAAACATTGAGGATGTTACCGAGCTAAAGACATAAGATGGAGACGAATTCATTTTTTTGATTGATAAGTGTTTTTGTTACTAATGCTAAAGAGGGAGATTTTTGAAATTATGGCCAAGTTTTTTTATTAGCGGCTCACACTTAGTCAAATGGTTAGTAGCTACCAAGCTTATCTTGTAGTTTATAGTGTTAATTGAGTAATTTAAGTTCTATTGAGTTCCAAAATCAGGATTCAGTTTGCACCTAGTCAAATGGTTAGTAGCTACTAAGCTTATCTTGTAGTTTATAGTGTTAATTGAGTAATTTAGGTTTTACTGAGTTCCAAAATCAGAATTCAGTTTGCACCATGCAATATCAACTAATTTGATAATTACTAGTGCAAACTAAGCTTCATAGTGTTTCCTGAATTGATCAATGTAAAATGACTTCTCCAATATTTATCTAGTTTGCAGCATTAGTGATGTGAATCTAGTGTTGACCGTGTCAAGATGTGTCAACCAAAAGTTTCACACTGTTCACCGAGTCACTAGTGTTGATTGAGTTTATACTACTTGGAAGTGATTAGTATGAACTGAGATTCTACATCTACTAGAACATGATGATGCCAAGAGTTGAAAATGGTAGCTGAGTATCAAAACCTCACCAAGTTTATCTTTAGAACACAAGTACCAATAGTTGGGATGAATTTGTGTATTTTGGTGAAACTTGTATCATATATGACTTTGATGAATTTTAATTTAGATTGGTATATATGTAATGTGTTGCATCACATCCAAATTAAGAAGTAGCAACTTGAATATGGAAAGATATGTGTAAGAGTAGAAGTATGAAGTAAGAAGGATACAAGTAGCATAAGGAGCAACAAAGTTTTTTCTATCAAAGTAAGATGATCATTACAATCCAAAGGAATCTCAACCAGTAAATCAAAGTTACAGATTAAAGATCAACCACTGGTTCATCCTAATAGGTGGAATAGTTAAATCCTTTTACAAGGTATACTTAATCATATTTTGTAAATCTCCTTACTAAGTGCATACTTCATTATATGTTTTATAAATCCTTTCACAAGGTGGACCTAGAAGTCCTTATTGCTCCTAATAGGGTGGATCATTGGAAGTGATCAATTGTAAGCCTTAATTGACCAAATTTATACTATAGTAATAAAGCTTGTGGGTATCATCCCCACCCCAGTTTTACTTTCTATTTGGAAGGTTTCTAGGTCACCATATATTGTGTTAAAGAGTTATGAATGTTTTAATGCTTTCAATTTTTCATGCATACAATTAGATCAGAATACATATGAAGGATTAATTGGTGAATTAAAATCAGGTTTTATTGGTCCCTGATTCACCCCTCCCCTCTCAGTAACCTATTCTATCCTATATTTCCAACAAGGTTATCAATGATGAATTTAGTATTAAGGTAGAGGGGGTTAGGTCTTCTAAGGAGCTTCTTGATTCTTTATCAAGTAATGAGGAGTATGAGGACCAAGTTAACTCATTACTCAAAGTTGTTCCGAAAATCATTACAGAGCAAAATAACTTAGAGCTAATGAAACCATTCACAATGGTAGAGATCTAGAAATTAGTTCAATCCTTTCCTCCAGATAAAACTTTTCACCTCGATGGATCTACTACACTTTTCTATCAAAAATGTTGGGATGTTTTAGGTTGGGAATTGTTACTAGCCTTGTAAGAATCTAGAAGGAAGGGTATAATGCTTAGTAACTTCAACTCTACAAATATTGCTATTATTGCCAAAAATGGCGATCCTCAAACATTTATAGATTTTAGAACCATATCATTTTGTAATACCATATACAAAATCTTCACAAAAGCTATATATTCAAGGTTACAATGTATATTACTAAAAATTATATCCCTAGAACAAAGATCTTTTGTGCCTGGTAAGGAAACTATGGAAGGAGCTATTATGGCACATGAAACCCTGCATCATATCAATGAGAATCATATACCTTTATTTGTAATTAATTTAGACACGATGAAGGCATATGAAAGGGTTAAGTGATCTTTTCTTATTAAGGTGTTGAAGAAATTTGGTTTTAGTAATATACGGTGTAAATGGATCAAAGCTTGTGTTTCAGATGCTCAGTTTTTAGTCTTAATTAATGGATCTCTAGAGGGTTATTTTAAATCTTCTCAAGGAATTTGACAAAGTGACCCATTATCACCAGAAATGTTTATTTTGATGGCTGAAATTTTTAGTAAAGCTATATGTCATTCACAATAGTTGGAGCTTTGGAAAGGTATTAATTTTAGGGGAAAGGATTTGGCAGTCACATTCATTGTTTGTAGATGATATGTTACTATTTCATGAAGAAAGTGTAAAGGAAGGCAAGAAAATCAAAATAGTTTTAGATTAATATACAATACTATTAGGCCAAAAATTAGGGCTTCCAAATCCAAGATTTTCAAGTTCTTCACTAATACTATTATTGCCAAAAAGATTTACAAGATCTTAAACTTTGATCAGGATTATCTTCCTTCTACATATTTGGGGGTCCCATTCTTTATGGGAAACAATATAGGTTATTATTGGAAAAATATTATTGAAAGGATTAAATCCAAAACTATGTCCTAGAAAGTGAGATGGTTGTCATTGTTAGGTCATATTCTTTTAATCAAGTTTGTGCTAGCTGCAATCCCCAATTATTTTTTTAGTTTTATTAGGACCAAGCAACATTATTAAACAATTAGAAGTTATAATTAGGGGTTTCTTATGGATTGGTAATATGTCAAGCGAGATGAAAATTTTGCTAATTTCCTTAAAAGAAATGTCATTTGAGAAATCTGAAGGAGGGATAAATTTTTCAAATTTGGCTTTAAGAAATAAAGTATTTGGTGGCAAGTTGATTTGGTTTATATATGAAAAAGAAGAGGAAATATGGTGTAAAATCATGCAAAGGAAGTATTTAGATACCTCTAAATCATCTAGATTTTTACTTTGGAAAATCTTCCAAAAGGATTTGTGATTTGGAATTTTATGGTTTCTTCAAGAGATTTCGTTACAAGATATATATCTTGGAAAATCAATAATGGGGAAAGGGCACTATTCTGCAAGGATTCATGGAATGGTTATCCAACAATAATAGATTCTATTTTTTTAGGGGAACAGAGACAAAACTTTTGTGATTAGTGGGGTATGTGTGTAGATAATTACATAGAGCATGTAGATTCATTATCAGGTCAAGCTAGTTGGAAAAGTCCAGATAAGTTACCTATTCGAGATGAGATTAAGAGGGATTTTAGTAGGCTTTGCAGTGCAAGATTAGTTTTGATATCAAATCAATTAGATGAGGTGATATGGGTTCCACATAAGGAGGAAGGTATTTGGTGAAAATGGGATATAAGGCTTCTAGGAGTTTAGAAGAAGGTAAACTAATGTTTAGAGCTTATAATTTTTGGTGGAATCTAGTTGTTTTGCCAAAGGCTGGGTGTTTTTCTAGGTTGGATTTAAAGAAGAGAATTTTTGCAGAATGTGTAATGTGTGATGTAATTAGATCAAGTTGAGATAGTCGATCATCTTTTCATTCAATGTCAAGTGGCTTAGAAATGTTGGCTATTCATTCTCCAAAGATTAAAAGTCATGATGCCATCACCAAATACATTGTGGGATATGTTTTAGGATTGGCCATGCCTAGAAAATCATTTATTTTACTCATGTATTCGAAAATGTATTCCAGCCTTAGTAATTTGGGAAATATGGTGGAAAATGAATAAGAAAATTTTTAGGGATCAGAAAGAAAATATGGGAGGAGTTCTATCTTTATTAGAATCCTGAGTTGTAGAAATAGTATTGGCTTATATAAAAAAAATATAAAGCACTTAGTTGTCACAAATTGGGATATCATGATGGCTAATAATTGGAATAATTTTCCTTCCTCGATTTATAGTTCTATTGCCTCAGGCCTCCAAGTGAAATCAAATAGATTTGAAGTTAGATGGATTCCTCTAAGTGTGGGATTTTTCAAGATAAATTTTGATGGATGTTTGAGAGTTAATCTTGGTACCTCAGGGGATAGAGCTTTTATTAGAGATCACTTAGGAAATGTGGTGGCAATGTTGGTACATAAGATCCTAATAGGTATAAATAATAGCGTAGATGCATTAGCACTTTTATATGGTGTAGATATGGTGAGAAAACTTCACATTGAGCACATAGACATTAAGGTAGATTATTTGGTGGTTATTAATGCATGTTTAAATAGAAAATCAAGGAACTGGAAGTTCAGGTATATTTTAAAACAAGCTTGGAATGTTATAGATCCATTTGAAGTAAAACTATTTTCTCACACCCTAAGAGAAGGTAATAATGTTGCAGATATATTGTCAAATTTTTGTTATGACATTCAAGAAGAAGAGGCAGTATTATGAAGGTTTGATTTGGAGAGATACCCTAAATTATTTTGAGAAATTGAAAAGGATAAACATAACACATGTCATTAAATTTAAGAGTTAAAAGAGGAAAGGGTGTGGTGATGATTAGTAGTAATTTTGAAGGTGGGAGGTGTATCTGGAAACATATGGTCTACATTAGAAATGAGGTAAGTTGCTTTTATTATGTTCTAGTGTGATATCATACGCTAAGAAGAGTATATACATTTTAGTGTGAAACTTTGGAGATTCGGGTTCAAATTAAAATTTGACATCATGTGGAAGATTTAAAAAATAAGAAGTTTATGGGGGATGATGTGATATTATTTAGTTATGATGTTTTGAGTAGTTAGTGGAATTTTGATTTAATGATGATGTGGTAAGGAGGTGGTGGAAGCATAATACGAAAGATGAGGTGGAGGATCACAAAATCTTAAGGGTGGACAAAATGAATTCTTTTGTTATGATATAGGACCATGTCAGTTTTGGGTGGAAGTGAAGTGAAATTCCAATGAGTTTCATATGTATGATGGCATTATGTAAGGTCATGATATTGTAAAATAGAACCTTTAGGTGACTATTCTATGGAGTTAGAGTATATGGAAAGAATTAGTGAGACAGTGAATTATGGAGGTTGCAAATAGGAATTTCAAAGTTTGAATTTAGGTTAAAATTTGGGAAATACCAATGCAAGGGTGGTTAATAGAGCAATTTTTATAGGAGACTTTTAAAATAGATTATGAAATCTACCAAAGAAGAATTGCGTGTATAATTGGGACAGAAGTGTTATATCACTCTATTTGGTAGGTCATTTTCCCATCTCAAGTTATATCCATTTTTCTATCTAACATTGTTGACTTCCTATAGGATTTGGACCAATTAGATAGAACCATTAAAAAGGTAATTCAGGATGGCATAGCATTGGAGGTTGAGATCAAAGGAGCCATTCAAAGATATGACATAGATGTGAGTGATACCCCATTTGGGGGAGTGTTTGAGAAAAATGTGGAGTAGGCTATAGGGAATTTTGCATAACTTCTATCTACTATTAGGGATGCAATGATAGTGGGTAGTATTGAATTGATTGATCAAATTATTTGGAATAATCATTTTGGAATCCCTCAATAAATGAAAGGCAAGCTAAGAGAGAAGGAGCATGCCATAGTTGATATCTTAAATTATCTTCATGGTCAGATGGCTATGAGTGGTGAGGTTAATGCAGTAAGTGAGACTTAAGGCAATGTGAGGATCATGCTAATAGAAAACCCATTAGAGCACCTAGATTTGTTAGGAGTGGGTCCAATGCCAATGGATTGGGAAAATTGTATAAACCATGACTAAAGGAATCCATTTTTGTATCAAGATAGTTTTTGGTATGCAAAAAGGCAGGATGGTTGTAGGTAATGTTCTAACATACCTTTTTGGGTGATTAATGAAAAGGTGTAGGGTCTATTAACATAAAGGGATTATAAGTGGAGGAGATTACCAATGTGAATTGTATCTGCTAGTGGTCTGTGCAGTGAGGAAGGATTGGGCAGGTAAAGATAGAAGGGTAGTTTAAAGGTGCTTGTGTTTATGGTGAAGGTATGATCTTTTTGGAATAAAAAATAGAGCTGGGGATGTCCTTGATTATTATGAAGAAAAAGGTTATGGTTAAGATGTGATGGATTGGGTATTGATAATATATTCAACATTTCATATATGGATCCATAATGTAATAGTGTTTTTTAGGGTTGTTAATAGTGGTGTTTGTTATTTTTTTATCATCTTAGAGATGTTTATAATGTAAACCCAAATTATAAGGGTTTTTGGTGCTACTGAGATAATTAATGTGTTTATGGAATTTCTATCGAATGTATCATCTTAATTTATCCTTTGTATTGGGTAAAAATTGAAGGGTTTCTCATTGTGTTCTTCCCTTCACGAGCCTTTGAACTAGATTCTATTAATATAAATAAATATATTTAATGGCTTGCCACTTTCTCTTTAAAAAAAAAAAGAGTCATTTATCCTCAAAAAAGTGAAAATCCTCCTTTTTGCATTTAAAAGATTGAAAACTCCTCATTTATACTCACAAACCAAGTCTGTTGGACTTTTCCTTTTGGTGCCTTATAAGATATTTACAGTTTCACCATTACCCTCCAATTAAAAGTGAAATCTTGATCCTTACACCAACCCCTTCTGAAATCCTATAAATAAAAGGGAAATTCAAGAGTAAAGAGATCCAAGTTTTAGGCATCTGCACTATAGGCACATTTAGAGTTATCATCTCTTTTAGCATTGTTATTATAGAAAATTTATGTCATTTTGATATCATTTTATTATTCATTTCATGTTATTTAATATTAATTATGCTCACATATGCACACATTTTTAGCATTCTAGGGTTATAATTTTCACTTAATCTACATTTTCATATAGATATAACATAGATTTTGATAGATTTACATTCATAAGCATACTCCCATTCTAGAACTGTCACTGAGATGCTAGTCTGAGAGAAATCTTAGTTCATGGAGTTATTTTTAAAAATGATTTCTTGGGTTTAGAATAGGTCATTGATACTTCAATAGCACTCTTCATTAAGGTCTCATGAATACACGATTATACTATGTACACTATTTTTACTAAATAATCCAAGATAAATTTTCTAAGAAAATAAATAAAGTAAAACATCTTATCTTTCCAATATAGTTTTTCTAAAATCCACAACATATCCTTAATATCATCCTCTACTCTGACCTTTACAAATTCACATCCAAAGATCACATAACATAATGTTACATTACATTACATATGACCACATATGATGGTTTACAACCAAGGAAACATCTTTCCTTTATACCTAGTCCTACTCAACTAATTGAGTTGGTCTTGAAGCTTCCCCAATGCAGAATTAATAACATAATACCATAATAAGATATTAAAATTAAGTTCCACATGCTATAATACAAGTTATGTCAATTTTACATAACACAACCAACCTTCAAGGAATAACCCATACATTATCCATCACAAGTCTTCACAAAATGAAAACTATATTATGCCATATCAAACATAGCATGTTGAACATCTCTTTAACCAAGATCCAAGCCTATTGAACAAGCTATTACCTCACTTAAAATATACAACTCAATCTGTAGCATAGTGTCCACTACACACTGTCATGTAACCAATCCTCTGCAAAATTTTTGTAACTCACACAAAAATTCCTAACCCTTTCCATAAATATAGATATATCGTCTATACACATCAAAGATTATACTATCAACCTTGCTAAATATGTAATGCCCCGCCAAGGGATCCAAAGAATTAACCTAAAGTTTCACTAAGTTTGGTAACTTTTTTTTTTTTTTGAAACATGAAAGTAACACCATTCATAATATAGTAGCCAAAGCAAACATAATATCCATAACAAAATTGCATATAATTTGAAAATTCACGCATAGAAACCTCAGAAAGCATGCAGAAGACATGAAGAAGACAGGAAGTACAAGAAGTGGAAATAACATAGGCAAAAATCACAAGTTTCTACCTGGACACTGATGCTAATTCGCTTCTCCTCAGAATCTGCAGAGCAAGCTCCTTCCTTCTCCAACATTCCTTGAGTCCTCCAACATGCTCTTTCTTTCTCCAATGTTCTCGGGTCCTCCAAAATATGCTCCCTAAGCTTCTAGGAGTGCCTGAATATAAAGAATTCTCAGGAAGCACCTAGAATGTCTCTAGAAACAACCAGAAGGTGTTGACAACTAAGCATGAGTCTTTTCCAACCTTCTAGATGAGTCACAAGGTTGTAGACACCATGTGCTTAATTTGTGCGCTAACTCTTGTGTTGTTGACAACACGTGCATAATTAGAGTGCAAACTCCTGTGTTGTCAACATGACAACTCACGAGAGTTCGCATACTCCTATGTGAATGAATATTAAAATAATGCACATTAATTAATTTAATATTCACTTTACTCTTTTCAATTGAATTAATTATTTTTTTAAATCTCATGCACTCACTTTAATAACTCCTCTTGTTTTATCTTAATATATTTATATTTTAATCACATGCACACATCATGCAATCTAGAATATTTTAAATAATTATAATATCTTTTCCACTTTTAAATTCATTTTTGAAACTTAATTGATAAATATTTATTAATTTAAATAAATATTATCACATTCCAACTTTAAAATTATAACTTTTATCTCCAAATTAATTCTTTTTATTTAATTAATTTCCCAATTAATTAAATAAAATAAATATTAAAATACCATATTAATTTTCTATTAAATTAAACCATTAATTAAAATTTTTAATTAGGCTTAATTAATAGAAAATACATTAAAGACTCATAAAGTAAAATACAAAAACCCATCATAGAAAAACACATACAAAATCAAACCAAAATGGTTAATATCATGAATTATGTCATCTGACATATTTGAAGGGTACCCGACTCAGATACTTGTACTAATTTTCAATTAGGACAAATGGCTTAAAGGGTTAGGATTTGGACTTGAGAATTTATCTCCCCTCTCTTACCATTGAGATAATGTGATAGGGTATGCTCATCTTGGCAATTCAGGGAAGTCGATACTCAGTACTTGCAACCTGCATAAAAACCATGCATGTACATACAATATATACATATATGCTAAGCTAAATAGGCAATGGCAGGAAGTGGTGCATCGTGTAGATCCCGACTAGTAGGTGACTACGACTCCCTTCCTTAACCACATTAGAAATGCCATCCAATAAGAGAACAAACACACACACCATACACATGCAAGTATGGGTTAAGTATCCATTAGAAAAAACATGTGATAATAAACCATCTAACTAATTAATAACTTAAAATAATGTAATAATCATCATGCATACATGAAATGTAGAGTCTAAGTAATCACATCGAATATTAACTGAATCTAAAACAATATCTGATAATCTCAAAATAATGTTACCAACAATCATCATCATTAAATTGTCCTAAAAGAGTTTGGCAACAATAGCAAAATGTGAACTAGGGAAAGCACTAAAAAATCCAATTCTACATCTATGAACTGTGTCAAAAAGATCTATCTCTTCTACTCTACCTATACTATCTAAAAATTTAATATGTTAACATCAATAAAAGATGAGGTCATGAATGCAAAAAATAAGAACTCAATCATCTCCTAAACAATAATAAAAATCTCACTAAGGAATTCATTCCAACAATATGCTCCTTTGGTATTGATGGAAACATATGATAAAAAACATCGAAAGTACCAAAAATACCTAATATGTTTCTTTCTCATATACTTTACTTAATCAACCAATACTATACATCAATATATAAAAATGATACTCTCCCTCATTCATGCTACTCCACATGAATGTATATCACTCCCCAAAGAATAAATGAATGCAAAAGTGTTTTTTCATGTATATCTCTCCCCCATTGACATCAATGACAAAGGTTCCATTATGCTAGTTCTCAAAGTTCCATCATCTCCATTGAAATATGAAAAATCTTACCAAGTGTCAAAAGACATTATTAAACAATGCTCAATAGTTCTTAATAACTATTCCCAAATGTAAATACTCCCCCAAGGAAGCACCATCAACATACAGTCTACATGTAAGAATAAGATTTGATTCTAGTTGTTGGATAGTAAAGTCCACCAATATAATTGAGTTATGGGGGTAGGGTAAATCAATTATGCACTTAAAACAACTTAAATCAACTTTATCAAATCTGAAAAACATAACCAAAAGATATTAAAAACCACAAGATGATGACCATGCAAAGTGAAACAACATATGTTAACTAGAGAAACCTTTGATTAGAGTGAAAACCCAGTGGGAATGATGCCCATAATATGATGTACTAATATAAAATTTCCTTGTAAAAGGACATGACTTTGTTAGGAATCAAAAAAATACAATCAATACATATGAGTCATTGTTAGGATACTTTGACTCTTTGTCAAAATATTCCAACCTTGTTAGGAGTTGTTCAAACACTTTTAGGAGCTAATTAAAAGTTAGTTGAACTCACTGTCCAAATTGGTTTAGAGATATTTTTATTAAAAAATCTAGGATAACATATCCAAAAAAATTATTTGACTAAAATAACATCTTATCTTTCCAATATAGTTCCTTTAAAGTCCTTGACATGTCCTCAATGTCATCATCTTCTCTAAACTTTACAAATTCATATCCAAATCTCACATAACATTACATTACATATGACCATATATGATGATTTACAACCAAGGAAATATCTTTCCTTTATACCAAGTCCTAATCAACTAATTGAGTTGGTCTCAAGGCTTTCACAATGCATATTGAATAATATAGGACCATCATATGATATTATAATTAAGTTCCACATGCTACATTACAAGTTACATAGATTATATAACACAAGCGGCCTCCAAGTAATAACCTAAACATTATCCTTCACAAGTATTCAAAAAATGAAATCTAGATTCTTCCATCTCGAAGATAGCATCTTTAACATGTCCTTAACCAAAATCCAAGCTTGCTAAACAAGCCATAACCTCACCAAAACATATAGTTCAATATCTAACATACTTTCCACTACACACTAGCCTATAGCCATTCCTCTAAATTTATTTTGTAACTCATGCAAAAAATAATAACTCTTTTTGTGAGCATAACCATAGCATCTATACACATCCTCATGCATACGACTAACCCCACTAAATCCAATTCTATATCCACAACCTATGCTAAAAAAAAATATTTCTACTACTCTACCTATACTATCTAGAAAGATGATATTTTGACATTAATGAAAAACCAAGTCATGAATGCAACACATAAGCACTCAATCATATCCCAAATAATACTAGAAATTTCCTTGAGGAATTCATTCCAACATAAAACTATATCTATTTCTAATATTTTTTTTGAATGAGTGAATAAAAGATCTCCTATCTACAATGCCCTCACCAACTTATATAGAAACATTTCCTTGAATTGTGTAAGTGTAAATAATTAATTACTATTTACACTTTACTTAAGTTTACTTAGGTTAATGCATTATTATATTAGTTTTCATGTAGACACCTAGGAGTATATGTTGTCATATGAGTTGTCTTGTTGACAACTCAAGAGTTAGAAACTTATTTAACCACATGCTGTCTACAACATCTCTTCATGAGATATACCTATGCAGGCTTATCCTCTCATCATCACACAAACTTCTATGCTCAATGGAGGATAATCCACTTTTAGTCGATGAGTGCTTAGTTGTCATACTTATCACTTTGTTGACTTCTAGTCATTATAAATGCCTTTGTATATAGGCACTTCTAGTGTGTATACATCTCAGATATTCATTTTCATATTGTTATTATGATCATACATTATTGGTCCATATTGTGCTAAGTTCTTGAGCTTCTTGATCTTGGTATTATTTTTCCCTGAGGAAAATTCTTACATGGTATCAGAGCTATACCAAATTCTTGCATGGGATTAGAGTTGAGGGAGCTTCATTTCATAGCCATTAGAGACCATTTTTGCTTCACCTCTTGGAGGACCATGATTTAGATCCAAAGTATCTACAGTTATTAGGAGTGTCTAGAGCCAAAGTGGACCTCACCATTGTATCCGAAGCATCGATTTGGTGAATTTTGACTATAAATTTTCCTATTCTAGGCTATAGTAAAATTTGAAGCAAAATAATTTTTGCAAACCAAAACCCAAAGGCTCAATTTGTGAAATTGGTATGATCTGTGCAATTGATTTTGAGATCTGCATTTTTTTCATTTGCATCTCTGCATTTTTCTGATTTGCATTTTTTTTCCAATTTTTTTTGGCCATTAGGCCTGTAGGAGAGCATTTATTGCAGGCAAACTAGGTGGTCAAATCCTGATAGTTTGTAACTGGTATTTTCCTCTACAAATCTGGCACATCACACAAACCAATGACAACATCCAACATAACCAGCAGACTTCCACACATAAACTGGCTTTACATGGCAAGTGGCTTATCTTCCAAATCACAATGGCTCACACCACTGGTGGCTTCAAGCCATTTCAACATTCTATAGGTTCCACCTTTTACTCACCTTGGTGCCCTTTATTGTGGTGCATGTGGGATTAACTTCCCATGCCACTATCAATTCTTCCTCCCCCACTAGTGACCTTCACATTAGTGGTGGCAAATAACTCCTGACAGCCCCTCCACCACCCCTAGTGGTCTATTGATATGCCACCATTGCCAACAAGGAGCTCCGCCGCCCATGGTGGCATGATTCCTAGTTGCCCACATCAGATCTGGTCTAATTAGGATACATGTCATCGCTACCAATGTAATAGTTTATGTCACCATCCAAGTTAGCTACCATGTTAGTTCGTATAGATTGTACTACCATGTTAGCCATTTTTTGCTGACATCATCCATACACTATCCTAAAATTGATAGCCATTTGACCATCACCAACAAAATATTGCACTACCATAATGGCCATTTGAATGGAAAATTTAATCGAGTGTTTTTTTGATGTCATTAGGTGGACCCATCACCATATGTAGTTTTGATTTGACATTCCAACTTTGGGAGGCCATATCTTAGTCATCTAGACTCCAAATCATGTGCAATTATTTTTTGATTTGGGCTAGAATTTCCTAAATTTTTCATTAGTGTTATTATTTTCTATTTTTAGTGCACGAATTTGTCAAAAAAACTTAGTTTTTGGTGACTATACTTATCTATCCTACATTTTACAACTTCAAATGCTTCATATGGGCTCATTTGGACACATAATTAGGTTCCATTTTTTTTGAAAGTGCATAAATTTTCATCTACTTTCTAGATCTACAATTAGATTATACGATTGTGTGGATAGAAATACCACTTTCAGAAAAAAGTCATTTTTTGCATTGTATTGCTTTGATCAAACTTTAAAATTGTTGCATATCTAAGCAACATTGCTAAGTACCAGATTTGAACTCCAAGAAGAGGTTGTAAACAAAAAAATCAAAAGACCACTTATGCTCTAAATTGGCACGTGGCTATTGTAATCACACTACATATAAAGTGCCTAAAGCATTCATTTTGGGGGGGGGATTCTTTTATTATTTGCATTTTTGGGGTGCATACATTATTTGATCTCATGGAGTGTGTCACAACTATCTTTTTGGTTTAAAATTAAAGTTGACAAAAAGGAACTATAAAAAATGGAGTGCTTTGATGACTGGTCATCTAAGAGAACATAAGGAAGTATTTCCTTATCTATGTTCCGAAGAATTTCCCTCTTACACTGATCAATCAGTTATTAGCATAATTTTACAAACCATTTTTATAAACATTAGTATGGATTATTTTTCTATCCTTAGAAAAGAAAGTGATCCTTATGACCTTTGGATGTGTCTTTGGAAAGCATATGGAGATCCATAAATCCCTCCATTCCTAGAGGACATTTTCCCTCTAGTCACTCTAGTTATGGTACCTACAAATCTAGTTGAGATCATACCTCCTGATGCTCTTGTTGCTTCTACTGATCCAGTTCTAGCCACAGATGCTTAATTGAGTACAACATGAAACACCATGTCTTCCTATTTCAGCTTTATGGGATGGCTTCCTCCTAGACATTGCAATGTTTTTTATGGAGTCTTACATTGAAGATGTGAGAGACATTATTGATGACATCCATCTTCTCTTTGTTGAGAAGAATTCTTCTTCACTTGTTGCAAGGGAACACTCTGACCCTCAAACACTTGATCTTTCTTTTGAGACTGACATGATTATAAACACTTCTTTTCAATAGTTGGAGGAGGACTCTTTTACTTTAGAGGAGACATATCAGCCTTTGGAGATTGTATTCCAGTTTCTGCAGACATCATATCTTTTACGGATTCTTCCTACTAGTTGGGGAGCATTCTCTACTACACCTATTGCACCACTTCTTCCTACAAGGAGGAACATCATTCAGTTTTCATGGCGTAAGTTCTTTAGTCATCAAGGAGCTTCTTTCATGGGTGTTCATTTATCATTGAGGGGAGGGTACATTACTTCTCTTCCCATATCCTCCTATCCACATTGGGAAGTATACTTGCACCTATACTTGGTGCATCTTCTTCCTAAAGGGAGACATGTTGTTTGTAGGCATTGGATTTTCTTTTGTCTTCAAGCACTCATCATTAGGAGATCTTTCACTAAGGGGAAGATTTCATCTTTTCATATTTCCTTCTTATGGAGGGATTTTCTATTGTATATGTATGATGTCATAATGGGGGGTTTTAATTACTCCATCCATTCATACATCTTTCTTTATTTTACTTGTCTCTCTTTTTGGGGGGGGGGGGGGGGGTTTCTTCACATGAGGTTTTCCCTTTTTCTCTACTTTATGAGAAATTTCATTGCATTGTACATGGGTACCTGACATGGCCTAGTAAGCTAGGAACCATCATAGCTTTTATGAGCTTAAGTGCATTCCCCTAATTTTTACTTAAGGGGGGGGGGGTGTTAGTGTAAATAATTAATTACTATTTACACTTTACTTAAGTTTAATTGGGTTAATGTATTATTATATTAGTTGTCATGTAGATAGCTAGGAGTATGCATTGTCATATGAGTTGTCTTGTTGACAATATAGGAGATAGCAACTTATTTAAGAACATGGTGTCTACAACATCTCTCCACGAGATACACCTATGTAAGCTTATCCTCTCGTCATTGAAAAAATTTCTATGCTCAATGGAGGATAATCCATTTTAGCTAAATGTGAGCTTAGTTGTCATACTTATCACTTTGCTGATTCCTAGTCATTCTAGATGCCTTATATATAGGCACTTCTAGTGTGTATACATCAGATATTCATTTTCATATTGTTATTGTGATCATACATTATTGGTCCATATTGTGCTAAGTTCTTGAGCTTCTTGATCTTGTTGTAATATTTCCCTAAGGAAAATTCTTACATGGTATTAGAGCTATACCAAATTCTTACAAAATGAACCTTGTAGATGCAAAATAAAAGGGTCTTTATATGCCCAATATGCATATATATATGATGATGATGATTTTTACAACCACCTCGACATGGATGATCTTTGTGCCATTACTCTTCTACAAGCACAACATGGATGCCACCTAGATAACCTTCTACATTTGTTATAACTTATTTAGAATATGTTTTTACTTTCTATGTGTCATGAATGTGAATGGGAGATACCTTTTCTTTAACTTCATGCCATAATGGAAAGGTAATTATTTTATTTCACTTGAAATGGTAACTCTTTTTGGTGCTTGGAAGTGGTTTTTTTTGGATTGAATATACCTTGAGATGCACTATTGGACCAAAAAGTTACACTTTTCCCTGATGGATGTGTGTCTCACAAGTTCATTTGTTAATATGAGCACAACTTAGTTATATTCCATGTATAATAGGGTCCTTTTGGAACTTCCTCCTTTATCTTATGTTGATATTTTGTAGTGTTGACATGTGGCATGTCCATGAGATTTCTTGGAGGTTTATTTTTAGCACCTTCAAAATCATAAACTAAACTAAATAATTCCCTATCCCAACATAGGACAATGAGGAGGTTTTTGTCTCATTAAAAATTGTGTCACTTTGACAAATGATGATCCCATCTTGGTGGGGTCATAACTCCTTGCTTGGTGCTTAAAATATAAAATAATGTAAACTCTTAGAATGGACTTCAAAAGACCTAGATTTTCGCCCTTGAAAAAATACTTTTGAATTAATGAGTTGACTAATAGTAGTTTCAAATCAAAATTAACTTCAAAGAACTCCAAAAATGTAAATTACTAGTA
Organism: Cupressus sempervirens; assembly: GCA_028749045.1. Taxonomy (NCBI): domain Eukaryota; kingdom Viridiplantae; phylum Streptophyta; class Pinopsida; order Cupressales; family Cupressaceae; genus Cupressus; species Cupressus sempervirens. The sequence continues at coordinate 211,587,983 of CM053792.1, forward strand.
TTAATAAATACCAATTTAATATATATATATATATATATCTAATCTCTACCCACTTCATTACTTCTTCTCTAGATGAAGGTTTATATATATATATATATATATATATATATATATATATATATATATATATATATATATATATATATCTAATCTCTACCCACTTCATTACTTCTTCTCTAGATGAAGGTTTTAGTACCTAGTATCTAATACTGTAACAACTCATAGGGGACTTTCACTTGCAAAGTTGAGAACCAAAAATATCTACTTAATAGAGCATAATGTTGTTTATGCTAAAAGAAAGTTCCCACCTTTCCAATTCATTCCAAATAACTCATATAATTTCTTAATCATGAATCATAAGGACATACCGATTCTAATATTAGATAACTAGTACCTTTATACATCCACTAGGAAAAATCATGAAAAGAAGAAAAATAACAATCATACTTGCCTCCAAACTAAGATGCAATATAAAAACTTAGTGTCTTGCAAGCACTTGGAGGAAGATAGAAGCTAAATAATACATTATTTTAAGAAGAAAACAACATATATGATAACCATTGTTGAAAATAATAAAAAAACCTAACGTAACCTACTCTAACCTATTTTACAAGGGAAAAAAACTAAAATAATCTATTTACTAGCTTATAAATATAGATTTATGTTCTGACCAAATTTTGATTCTCTTCATCCTTTTGGATAAATAGCCAAAAAATAAAATTGGTTGTTATCTAATAGGTTTTTGGAATGCCTCAAAAGAATTGATAATAGAGATACCCACCCATATTTGAATGTTTTCTTCTTGAGATGATTCAAAAAAGTGATATACTCTCCTTGATACCCATCTTCATGAGAAAAGGTAAGCATAAATAGGGGAATTTCATAGACCTAAGCTAGATTCCCAATGGAACATATGTTGGACTAGGCAAATGGTGAGTAGAGAGCCCATGCATCATGCAAGTGATGCCATGTTGTCATTGATTGGCAACTCATTAACACGAAGAGTTGAAGTGTTGAAAATGCAACCACTGATAGACTAGAATACTGGTATCAATAGAAAAAATAAGAAAGACATGGAATTTTGATGGTCACAACCCATTGACCATTAGTGTGATGAAGAAAGAGAAGTTTTGAAAGAGATGTGAATTACACACAAAGAAGAAACAAAATGTGACTTAAACATTCAAGGAATTGGGTCTACAAGTAGACATGTAGATGGACTAGAAAACCTACATGTATAGGCATCTACAATTAGGTAGTCACTGGTTTCCTATGACTATGCTCATTATGCAATTCAAATTTATAATTTATAATTTGAGTCAGATAAATTTTAGGAGTTTTTATCTGGGAATAGTGAGAGTGATTTAAATTCACTCAAACTTCATTTTGAAGTTGTTTCTATTGTCAAAGACATGGTAGTTGTTTCTCTAATTATGTTGAGAAGAGATGTATGATGGAAAACTAGAATAATCATGAAGAAAGAGTAATACTAGATTGGTTGGTTAGCAAAAAAAAGGAGGAAGAGGAAGTGAATAGAGAAAATTCACCAAGCTATACCATAGGAAGGAGATCAGAGAATCTAGATGGAGTTTTCACATAGGATCTTCCAGGCAAGGTCTGCCAAGTATTAGGATCTAATCGCTAGTTTTCTTTCTAACCATTAAAACTATTATAATCATTTGATAGTGTAGACTTGTATCAAGTATTTAAAATTCTCTAACAAGATCTCTTTCAAAAATAGATCAAAATCCTTTAGCAAGTTAGCCTTGACATATTGTTGTAATCCTACTAGATTATATGCATTCCTAACAAGATGCATTCTTAGAAAGAACAAATGTAAGCCTTTAACATGGAACCCTTTTACTTGCAAGGAAACACTAGTGGGTATATTACCCTCACCATGGTTTTTACCATTACACTAGGGGTTCCTTTGTAAAAATATTCTTGTCATTGATGTATCCATATTTTTGTAATATTGTATGATTTTACTACATAGATCTTATCATTATCTTAAAAATAAAGGTGTTAGTGAAAAAGTTTGTATTTAAACTAGCTATATTAATTAATAAAACTTGTAGAATTGGGAAAAATGATTCAACCCCCCTCTTAGTACATGTTAGGACCAAAAATTAGTATAAGAGAATAGACTCTTATAGTTACAAGCTTGTCAACTTGAGGCAAGATTAGATGGTAGCCATCAAATAAAAAAATAAGCTAATGAAGAAGTTAGGAGAAAGAAAAGATTTAATAGAAACATTAGAGTAGAAAAGTGGTTCTAAAGAATCTGAACAAGAAATCTTGAAACTCATGAATGAAAAATGAATAAGAGCATGGAATAGTATGAATGTGTGAAGCACAAGATGAAAAATGAAATGTGCTATACTGGCAAGAGATCAATCCTATGAGGAACTCAAACCAACTATGGAAGAAAAACAAAATGCTGAGGATTTACTAAAAGACAAGAAAGATGGGATAGATCTCATGGAGGTAGAGCACTAGTATATCACACAAGAAAAAAAAAGGTCTTACAAGAGAACTAATATGACAAAATTGAATAGCTAGAAGTTATAAATGAAGAAGCTAAGTTGCTTGATGAACACATTCATTAAATAATGGATGAACTAAATAATATCAAGGAAGGAAAAAAAAGGCTGAGAAAGTATTAAAAAAACACTAATAAGCTGGAAGAGCTACAAATGACTCAGAGAAAGACCACAAACACAATTAGTAGAGGATTCAAAGGAATCAACATAATTGAGAAAGAGGAGTCTTCAAGAGAAAAAGACTCAAACTCTACAAAGAAAGTAAGGACACCAAAGAAATTTATGTCATAAAATAGACCTACTTGTTTTTGTTGTCCTAATATAGGACAAAAGTAAAATGTGTGTTGGCATAGGCAAGCCACAACTAGTAGTTAGAATGCCTACAGAGGCTACTACTATATCTATCACTAGTATGGACAGAATGCACATGAGTACATGGATCTTGCAAATGATATAAGAGAAGAAGGCTATTGCTATTACTATGACATGTATGGTCATAATTCCAAAGACTGTAGATCAAAATCTTCATCATAGCTGTCATCTCCTAAAAGTAAGACACATGTTTACTTCACTTGTGGTAATGATGGACATGTTGCATCCTATTGCAAATGAAATATAGATCATTAGTGATATGAAAGACCTTGGAACAACACAAGAAGGATATGCTATAGATGTCATAAAATAGGTCATGTAGCCAAGGATTATTGGGTCAGACATAAACCCAAACAACATCAAGATGGAAGAAATGGAAAAGACAAGGCCATTAATGTTAAGCAAATCAACAAGGACTTTTCCAAAGTGTGGACCAAGAAGAGGTCAAAGGATACATGAGTAAAGATTGAAGAAATAGTAAGCTCACCAGAGAATGGTGAGCCTTCTCCATCAAGTTAAGCTAGTAAAATTTAAAAGGGTTAGGCAAGAAAAGTCATCCTTACACTAATCCCCACATTAAAACCAATAAGTCACAATGACTAAAACAATGGAAAGTAAACATAATGTACCCAAAAAGACAAGACAAGTTGTCACAAAATTTGATAATTGGACAAATTTTTAGAAGTCATTTACTGCACAAAGGTAGATGTAGGCAAGATATGAGTTTATCATTAGAACTTAGCATTAATTTTTAGCTAGATCTATAAATACATACATCATTAAGTAAAAGTCACTTTTCCAATATTGAGATCCAAAGAGCTTGTACTTGCAAAATTACTAAATACATACATAGAGATAAGAAAAATATGTCAGAAGTTTTGTGAGGGCAAGTAGTGGATATATGGTTTCAAAGACCTGGAGGGAACAACCCTAGCTTGTGTAATAGATATTCCTAATTCCTTCAGGGATGAATGAGTGATATTCCTGCTCCATAGGGTTATAAGGGCATAATCAATATAGTTATAGGATTTCGAGGAAATGGAGAAGGGCTAACCACCCATAAGCACAAACTAGTAGTAGTTGAAAAGATAATTAGATGCCATCACAATGAAAAAATGTGTTTGCTGGTAGATGCTATAGAAAAAAATGTATAGCTTGGTGGAAGGGTGATTGCACACAAGATTTATCAATCTAGTTAGAAAAATAGTCTACCCAATAGAATAGTGTATGGAGAAGTGATCTGATTTTAGGATCTATGAAATTATATACTGAGTGAAAATTGCATCAAGGTGTACAAATACTTAATGTCTAAAGTATAATTGAAAATACATAAAATATTAAAAATGACATGATCAATAGAAAGAGAGAATTATATCACTAGAGATAGAGAAAGGAGAGAGAAGAGCACCAATTTGTTTTTGGAGTTCATCCAGATAATTCAGACTACATTTCTAGGTCTAGCTCAACTGAGTGACCAATGTATTATTGATGCTCCCAAAGTTGATTTACAAATACTGTAGTCTATCAACAAAGTCATTATATTGAGGCTTTTTAGTGGGGAGGTCTAATTTGGAGGATATTTTCATAAAAAATTGAAGTATCTCTAGATCTCCCATAATCAGTACCATGTCAAAGTTCTTAGAATTATGAATCTGATATAATTTAAATGGGTGAACAAGGAGTATGCATGCTTGAGTTATGGCCAGTCAAAGTTGGGTTAAACCCTAGATTAGAGGTTGTTAGAAAGGAAAAATTTGGAACTCTCTAAAACTGGTTGAGGTTAGCACCAATTCAAAGGTCTCGTCGAGAGCTTTTTGGAAATGTTCATTTCATTGAAAATGTAGCTTGGATGTAAAAGTTATGCTTAGTCAAAGTTTTCTAGGGAAAAGGTTGACTAATGACTGGCATGCCCATATGATGACATCATCATAAAGTTAGCTTTCCAATTAGGTTTTGACATGTGGCATGACAGGTGGCTGAGGATGATGTGGCAGAGCATAGTTAGTAGTGATGTGGGACTACGTGGCAAAAAATTTGTGGTGCCACGTGTATGGCAAGGAGGCCCACATGGCACCTTGGTGTGATGTCATCAGTATACATGTGGTATGTCAAGCTTGGTCCACATGGCAGTCTACGTGGCAAGGGAAGTAGTTAGCAAGAAGGCCGAGTGGATGGTAGGGGTTGAACCCTTTACCATGGGTTGCCCAAAATAGTGGGTGATCGTTAGGCCACTAAATGCCTTTAAAAACTTATAGTGCGGTTTCCTATTTAAGGGTTATAGCCACCAAAATGGTTAAAAGAAGGCATCGATGGGGGTTGAACCCCTAACTTAGCAGTTATGCAAAAGTGGGGCAGTTGCTGCGCCACGTTTATAGTTTAAAATATATATGCCTTAATATGTATTTATGTTATAACTCATAAAATACCACCTTTTAAAATTAGGTTTTGTTAATTTGTTAGTACTTGTAAACCCCAAAATTTGATGTAATGCCAAAAATATGAAATGGCAAGGGGTTATTTTGAAAGGGAGAATTTTTTAATAGGCCTATTTTTATAAAATATTGTTTTGGCCTATTTTGGTTAAAATTTATGTATAAAAGAGGCTTATGTAAAGCCTTGAGGGGGGCATTCATAGGCATTCTAGAGAAGGAATTCCTAAGCTATTCTAGAGAGGGCATTCTAAATGCATTTGTATTTTAATCAGTCAAGATGTCAAGAGGAATGTGAGTGTTTTCTCTAGACAAGAAGAATTCTTGTAGGAGGAATTAGGAGAATGCGATGCTATGATGTTTTGTTTCTGTAGTAATTCCTTTTCAAGAAAAGTCTTCTCTACTCTTCAATAACTAGTCTTGCACCTTGAGAACTTGTATGTAAGGTGGTTCAAGTCAAGATTTGTATAATGATTTTGTGGATAGAATATAATATGTTGTAAATCAACTTTGGGAGCATCAATAATACATTGGTCACTTAGTTGAGCTAGACCCACAGATGTAGTCCGCATAGTCTAGATGAACTCTAAAATCAAATTGGTTCTCTTCTCTCTCCATTCTCTATCTCTAGTAATATAATTCTCTCTTTCTATTGATCATGTCATTTTTAATATTTGATGTCTTTTCATATATACATTAAACATTAAGTATTTGTACACCTTGATGCAATTTTCACTTAGAATATAATTGCCTAGATCCTAAAATTAGATCAAGTGGTATCAGAGCTAGTTTGGCAAGTTGTATAAGAAGTGATTGCAGGTGTACTTTCCACAATGACATCAAAAAAGGGGGAATCATCTAAGATGGAATTGACTCCATCTATGGTAGCAAACATCCACTCTATCACAAAGAAAGTGGAACTACTCATTCAAGACCATCAAGAAGAAGATGCAAGAGTTCATAAATTGGAAGAAGCCAATCACCAGCTTTGATTAGAGAATGCAAATATTTGAAGGCTTCTACAAGAGGCTAATAGGGAGAAGAAAATCTTGGATGAGATGTTTTGGAGGGAGAATATTGGAAGAAGTCCTCTTCATTCAAAGAGTGTTGACATGTGGGCATTGAGCCCACAATTAGAAGGAAATTCTTTGTACTCTCTGCTCACCCCACCTAGAAGCATGGATGCATCATCAACTGTAAAGTCCTTACCAAAGAAAGGATTCCCTTTTCGCAATGGAAAATGGGCTAATTATGGATCAAAGGAGAATGCAAGCTATTGTTCTTTTTGCAAACATATGGAGTACCTGAGACAGTTTCATGCCCCTACCAACCATAATGGTTGGATAGAGGTGTCTTCTACATGAAAATAGAAGCAAGAACCTAAACACTACTCTATTGGGAGCTTTGAGAAGCACACCAAGGGGATTAGTAAGAAACTAATATCCAAAATGGGATATAGTGGAAAAGTCTTGGGTATCCATGAACAAGGCATTACCCACCCCATTGAGGCAAAGTAGAGGCCTCGAAAGTAAGGATTGATATATGGAGGAACTAACAAGAACTCTGAGGCCTTGTTGAAGGAAAATTCTCTAGAAAATGTTGAGGGTGAACTGAAGTTGAGTCTTCTCTAAAGAAGAAGGTCAAGACACATGAAAGGATGCACAAATTCTACAACCATTGTTAGATAAGTGGTCACTAGATAGAGAAGTGTTGGAAGTTGCACCTAGAACTCTCCTAAGTTCATTGCAGAATCTAGTCAACCCAAAGTAGACAAGGCAAGAGTTGAGGTGGTACCTGACACCACCATGGAAGAGACCAAGGCACAAGCAATGCTAGTAGTTTCCACCAATCCTAAGGTAGTCCTAGTGGAAGTGCAACAAAATAGTGAGAAACCCAAGGAAGAAGGTTCCTTCAAAAAACTTTGTAAGAGATGGAAACAATTTTCAGCTAATTAGTGATATCATATTTGTGGGTATTACCTTTTTAGTAGGGTAATTGTTGATAGTAAGCTAGTGTGTTTATGAGTATATGACTCTAAATAAATTTGTATATAATGAAGTTGTATAATCCTAGGGTTGAGATGTTTGTATGGTTATTAAAAGCCATATCTCTTATAATATAGAAAGGAGAATACTTTGAACTTCTCATTATAGAATTTTTTTGGCGTGAGGCTATCTAGAAGAAGCACCTATTATAGTTAATGTGACTCAGAGTTGCAAAGAACAACTAGCTAATGCCTTAAAGTTCTTTGCTTTGTGGCTTGGTTAAAAAATGGTTAGTTGATGACTGATGTTCCTATAGGTTTTTATCACAACCTTGATGCAAATGCAAAAATTTGGAGCTTTCTGATGATGTCTTTAGTCAGCCCTTTTGAAGTACAAAGGTGAAGGAATGTTTCAAGCTAAGGCTTTGTTGCCATCGCTTGTGCAGTTTGCAAGAAATAAGGAGCATTAGAAGTGACTAGGATGGAATGCAGATGTGAACTACCATCATAAGAAGCACTGACTGATAGGTTTATCATGCTTAGTTTTTCTTATTTCTTTATGGTTTTTCAAGTTTTGTTTGAATTGCATCCCTTTCCTTAGAAGTACTAGTCTAAACCAAGTATGAGTCCCCTTGCAAAAAAGTATGACATTGAATGCTTCATGATATTGTAAAAATGTAAGACCTTGAGAAGGCAGAATAGATATTATCAAGGCATAGGTGAATTCAACCAAGACTAGAGTCTGATTCAATTTTCAAAAGTAAGCATTGTAGTGAAGCCCCAAAGGTGGCAACATAGTTAAGATCTATGACAAGGGAGATAAAGGTTCTACTATATACACTTTTGGAGGACCAAAAACCTTTGTAGTGGGGAGGTTTGATCCAGGTGGATCTACCACTAAAAAAAAGTGTTCCAACGTCTCTCAAAAGTAATGTCAAATTAAAGAACTCATCAAATTGAACCTGATGGAACTTGAACGGGCTGGAAAATAGTTCATTTGCTCAAGTTATAGATGGTCAAAGTTTTGGTCAAACCTTGTACAAAGGCCACCAAAAAGGTGAAAATTTGACCATCTCAAAAGTGGTCAACAATGGAAAACAAGGGGATTCATACTTGAGTCACACTAGGACTTTTAAAGAAAGGGATGCAGTTCAAATGGAACTTGAAAAACCATTAGGAAGGAAGAAAAATAGAGCATGATAAACCTATCGCTCAGTGCATCTTACAATGGTAGTTCACATCTGCATTCCGGCTTAGTCACTTCTGATTCTTCTTCTTTCTTGCAAACTACATGAGCGACAACAACAAAGCCTCAACTTGAAACATTTCTTCACCTTTGTACTTCAGAATGGCTAACTAAAGGCATCACCAAAAAGCTCCAAATTTTTGCATTTTCATCAAGGTCATGATAAAAAATTGTAGTAACATCGGTCATCAACTAACCATTTTTTAACCGAGTCATAAAGTGAAGAACTTTAAGGCATTAGCTAGCCATTCTTTGCAACTCTGAATCACATTGTTGTAATAGGTGCTTCTTTTGGAGTGCCTTGCACCAAACAAAATTCTACAATAAGAAGTTCAAAGTATTATCCTTTCTAAATTATAAGAGATATGGCTTCTAATAGCCATACAAACATCTCAATCCTAGGATTATACAACTTCATTACATACAAATTTATTTAGAGTCATATACTAATAAACACACTAGCTTACTATGAACAATTACCCTACTAAAAAGGTAATACCCACAAAGTTGATATCACTAGTTAGCTGAAAATTGTTCCCAACTCTTACAAAATTTTTCAAAAGGACCTTCTTCCTTGGGTTTCTCACTATTTTTTTGTGCGTCCACTAGGAATGCCTCAAGACTAGTGGAAACTACTGACATTACTTGTGTATTGGTCTCTTGCATGGTGCTGTTAGGTACCACCTCGAATCTTTCCTTGTCTGCTTTGGGCTAACTGGATTTTGCAATAAACTTAGGATAGCATTAGAGTTCTGGATGTAGCTTCCAACACTTCTCCATCCAGTGACCACTTATTTGACAATGGTTGTAGAAGTTTTGGATCCTTTCATGCATCTTGACCTTCTTCTTCAGAGAAGACTCAACTTCAACACCCTCAACATTTTCTAGAGAATTTTCCTTCAACAAGACCTTAGAGTTCTTGTCTGTTCCTCCATATGCCAATCCTTGCTTTCGAGGCCTCTACTTTGCATAAATGGGATGGGTAATGCCTTGTTCATGGATGCCCTTTCCTTTTCCACTATATCCCATTTTGGACATTAGTTTGTTACCAATTCCCTTCGTGTGCTTCTCAAAGCTCCCAATAGAGTGGTGTTTAGGTTCCTACTTCTGTTTTGATGTAGAAGACACCTCTATCCAATCACTGTGGTTGGTAGGGGCTTGAAATTGTGTTAAGTACTCCATATGTTTGCAAAAAGAATAATGGCTTGCATTCTCCTTTGAGCAATAATTAGCCCATTTTCCATGGCCACAAGGGAATCCTTGCTTTGGTAAGGACTTCATAGTTGATGATGCATCCATGCTTCTAGGTGGGGTGAGCAAAGAGTACAAAGAAGTTCCTTCTAATCGTGGGCTCAATGCCCACATGCCAAAACTCTCTGAATGAAGAGGACTTCTTCCAATATTCTCCCTTCAAAACATCTCATGGAGGCCTTGGTTCTGCCTATTAGCCTCTTCTAGAAGCCTTTGAAGATTTGCATTCTCTAATTAAAGCTAGTGATTGGCTTCTTCCAATTTTTAAACTCTCTCATCTTCTTCTTGATGGTCTTGAATGAATAGTTCCACTTTCTCTATGATAGAATGGATGCTTTCTACCATAGATGGAGTCAATTCCATCTTAGACGATTCCCCCTTTTTTGATGTCATTTTGGAAAGTACACTTGCAATCACTTCTTATACAACTTGCCAAACTAGCTCTGATACCAAGAAGACCATATCATAATAGAAAAAACCTAACTTAATCTAAGTGGGTGGGTGGATGCGTGGACAATTGTTAGATAATGTGAGGAAAATCAAGAAGGAAGGAAGTGTGCATATATTCAAGTTCGGTGCAATACTTCTAAGCATATTATTATATTTTAAAGAAGAATACCATAGATACAGGAAGTTCTAGTGGCAGTCTAAGAGATGTATAAAAAATAAAATAAAAAATATGTTTAATATGGTGGGTAGTAATACTCTTTACAATATTGATAAGTATTTAAAGAAATTTCAAATAGAATTAGAAAGAAGGATGATTCCAACAAATTTGACCAATGATTACAGAAGCAACATCTTTTTCTTAGCAAGCAGAGATAGATGCATTGTACAAGAAGTCAAACCATGACCCCAATAGTTGATAGAGTTTCTTATGAGGTTGACAAAGACTCAACTAGGAAGTTCATTGCTTGACTATTGGCAATTCCTATTGGTAAGGAGAACTAAAGATTTGGGATAGTCAAAGAGAAAAGAAAAGATTTGAAGGAAATGGTAGAAGAAATCTTAATGGAGAAGAAGAAATAGAAGACAAGATCATGACAAGCTATGCAACATGATGAAGAAGAAGTAGCACACAAAAGTGAAAGTAGTGCTCGAATATGAAGAGGAAGAAGAAGCATCAAGAAAGAAGAAGGCTTCTACTGCCAAGCCTTCAACAATAGAGACATACAAGAAAAAGGAAATAGAGAAGATTAAGAGGAAACCTCCTATCCAGTTAGAGGAAGAAGAATCCAAGGAAGAAGAGACTGATGTAGAAATTCTCAAATCCCCTAAAGAAGGTAATAAGATTTCACTTAAGAATATTCTTGAAGATATTGAAAAGAATAGAAATTACAATACTTAAGATTTTTTTTGTAAAGTTCAATAAATAAAATAGAAATAAACTTGTGAAAGTTTTAATTATGAGTTTGAGAATGTTTGATAGAAACTGACCAAAATAGAGTCATGAATTCCAAGTGAACTATTTGTGATAATTAAGGAAATATGGCACAAGGCCATATTAGAGTAGAATAATATGCTAGACGATTCTCTAGCTAAGAATAGACTTGATCTAAGAAAAAAGGATAGAATAGATCTAATGAAGTCATGTAGATGAAATGCTAATGCACAAGAGAATGTAGCTTTAATAACTATAAGTTTGAAGAGGGATTTATTTAAAAAGGAAATAAATTTTTTTCTCTTAATTGTACAAATGGGAGAAGAATAGCTTTGATAAGAAACTAGGGAAAGACCAAGAGGCTAAGGACAAGCCAAGGGAGATCAAGACTACATGACCCAAAACTTCAAAGAAGAAACTTATAGGAGAACTTACTATATAGGTTGAGAAGAGAATGTAAACAAGTCAAGAACTAAAAAAAAAAACCAAGCAAATTGGAGAGACACAAAAAACCTCCACAACACCACCAAAAATAGATGAACAAAAAAGGATGATACACAGACAAGTGAAGGTCCTTGAATATCATTGGCATAACTACAATGGACTCTAGTTCAAAGGATGGAGAAGGAGAAGGTCATGATACAACTAGTCACACTATGGGAACCAAAAAAGGAGAGGAGGAGAAAAATAAGAGAAGGAAACATATGATAGAATGGATGATAACCAAATTCCCATGATAGAGTTAACTGGAGAAAAAGAGGAAGGATAGGAAAGAAGAACCTAAGAAAATACAAAGACAAGAAGTAGTCTCATCAACTCAACACACTACAATATTTGGGGTCGAATTGCAACAATGATTTGTGATGGTAGTTTAATTTATGGTCATTTTCCTATTTTTTTAATAATTATCCCGAATGATGTCACAATACTGACATTAGCATCATAATTGTGACATCCTCACGAGCATAAAGTAAAAAAAAAAGAAACATGAGAATCATTTTCCATTTGTTTTGATTTCGGAGATAGATGTGGACGAAAGAGGTGGAGAGGTATGAATGTTGTCATGGCACCCTTGTGATCAGTGCATTTGGTTGATGTGCCCTTGTGATCTCTATATTTCATTGTTGTGTCATTTCCAAGATTTGCAATTTCATTATCATGTTGTGCCCTTGCTTTGTGATTTCATTATCATTTCATACCCTTGTGATCTATGTGCCCTAGCTCTACAATTTTCTTTAAGGGTAAGATGGGGTACATATGTAATTTTTTTTTCTTTTGCTTGTAAACATATGTCTTTATATTTCATTCTAAACATGTATCTCTTTATATATTTAGAGAGATATTTTTCACGGTACTTATTACATATATGATCCATCTACATACATATTACATAATCCAAATAATAAAACAATAAAACTCACTCAACCTGTGCTAAGTGACTTACCTCGAAACCTTGCACAAAATAATATAGACCACAAAAAATAGGCAGAGTTCACAAGAAATTTTGCAAAAACATATCATAGCAGATATTTTTAGAAAGAAACAAGCCATAACCAGTTAAATGGGTCTAGTTATTGATTAGCTGGGTTGATCTATATATGTATACTTAATTGGGTTATGGCATTTGCATGGGAATGAGCCTCATGATTATGCATATGTTTTTGGTGCATTTCTCTCATGTGATATATCTCTGCATTTAATTATTGTGCCCTTTCTCTACAATTTGGTTGCCATACCCATGTGATCTTTATGTTTCTTTTCTATGCACATTCTCTGCAATTTCATTGACATGTTGTGCCCTTGCTCTACAATTTTTTTTCCATGCCCAAGCTCTATGATTTTCTTCAAGGGTATGTGAATGTTGGTTTCTTTTCCTTCTAAATAGTTATCTCTTTATATCTCTTGTTGAACATGTATATCTAGAGATATTTTTGAAGGTGTTGATTACATATTAGCTACACAATAGAAAAATTGATCCAGCTGCATACATATTCCATAATCCAAATAATAATAAAATAAAATTCACTCAACCTGTACTAAGTGACATACCTCAAGATCCTCCACAAAAATATTGCAAACCAAGAAAAATGGGTAGAGTTTGCAAGAAATTTTACAAAAAAATATCATAGAAAATATTTTTAGTAAGAAACTAGCCATAATCACGAGGCTCATTCCCTTGTAGAAGCCTCTACCACAATGAAATTATCTCTAAACCTTGCAAAGGATGTTGAAGTGGTTCCCAACCTTGAAACACTCTTATAAGCATTTGATACTTGGGATTATCGAAGGGAAACTATGCCAATACTTGAAACACTCTTATAAGAATTTGATATTTGGACTGTAAATTCTCAAAGAAACTTGCAAGTGATTCTAATGTCATATATAGTAGCTACTACAACACTTTCCTAAATTCTATCTAGTGGTTATCATAATATCCTCTATGTTGTCTTTCTATTGTTTCTATCATGTAGTCTCTTTCTAAAGCTGCTCCTTCTCATTCTCTTTCTAAATTTGCTACTCTGTTTCTCTCATGCCTTAAATTTTGATGATCAAATTTATAAATATCTACCTCTACCTTATCTAAAATCAACTTCATAGTTTGTTGTAACTCTAACATAGGTTCTTGATCATTGATAGCTTTCATTTCAACATTCAAGTTTTCAAGATTGGTCAATACCCTCACTTGCAGACCTCTCATGTCAAGAACTTTTTGTACCGTTTCAAAACTATTTTCTTGCTTCTAAGCTAACAATTCTTCAGATGCATTTTCTTGTAAAACATTAATTTTGTTGAACAATTGTAAAATCTTAGAAAGTGCATTGTTGATTTCAGGTATGTATGTATATATGTATGCATGTATGCATATATGTATGTATGTATGTATATATGTATGTATATCTATGTATGTATGTATGTATGTTTGTATATAGAGAGATCTTGTGGATTATGGATTATAAACAAAAATAAAAAGAGAACCTGACATTAATCATTCCCCATTTGTTTTGATTGATTTTGGAGATCTATGTGTGAAAAAGGGTGGAAAGCTCTGAATGACGGTGGAGAGCTCTGAACATTGGTGGAGATTAGTGGAGATCTAGGATTTTATTGTTGTTCCCTTGTGATCTTCATGCCCTTCCTCTATGATTTTCTTCAAGGGGAGAAGAGGTAACTATGTTAATGTTCTTTACTTTTCTTTCTAAACATGTATCTCTTGTTCATATATAATAGCTTTGGTTAGATTCAAGGATAACTGATTATGATGATGGTATGCATATGTGAATGTGTGCATATAAATTAGTTCACCATGTGAACTGCTTTACATGCATACATACACAATTGCATAATACTTTTGCTAAATTAATTTAATCATTCATTTCTTGGATTTACACAAGGAATTATCCTTGCATTCAATCAAATTTATTCATACCAAACTAAGTATGCAAAAATCTATACATACAAATTATATTATCTCTTGCTGATTGAGTAAAGATCTCATGCATAAAATTATCTAGGTTATGATCAGATGCATTCACAATAAGTCATAATAGGATTGAGAATATGATCAATTTATGTTACTTCATACTTGTTTTATTGAACATTTTGTTTAACATAATCAGTAATACTAGAATTATATAGCTACGACTAGTACTCTTGTTTATTTAATTTAATCATATACATTTAAGACTATTATTTTTCTTAAAATTAGATTGTATATTTGTTATCACTAAAACACAAATATAGATCTTTGATAGTTATCTTTTTTAATTTTAAGATCTTCATATTTAACATGAAGAATTTTCCACTACTGGACAATGGAATAGCCATAATGTGGAGCCACGTAGCTCATGGCTTTTTCCACCAAAATTATATTTTTATTATATTTTTGCCCTTTAAAAATATTGTAGGTGAATGTTCTTCTGATTTTCTATATATTTAATAATTTGTCACTGTCATTTGAGGTAATTTTCTATTCTGAGATAGAGACATGTATCATAAGGATGGACATGCCTACTTTGATCATCCAATTTTCAAAGTTGATTCCCTTATCTAATCAATGAAACTACTTGCAACTAACAACCTATTTTTCTGTAACTTGGCCGATCATCCATTCACACAAACAAAACATCCTATATCCATAAACAACATCTAAACTTCTATAAGTATCTCTCCTCTAAAGACCCAATACATGGAGCCATTATTATCATGAGTAGACTCACTCTCCTGTGATAAATTCAATCAAAACTATTCATACCAAATTAAGTATGCAAAAATCTATAATTACAAATTATATTATCTCTTGGTGATTGAGTAAAGATCAAATATAGTTTTCCAAGGTGATAAAATTGCATATGCACATGTATATATGTATGTATGTATGTATATATGTATGTGTATAAGTATGTATGTATGTATGTATCTTTGCATCTCATTGTTGTGCATTTTGTGATCTTTGTAAATGTATGTTTGTATGTATGTATATACATATATATGTATATATGTGTATATATACATACATGTACACACACTTATGTGTGTGTATGTATATATATACACATACATATACATAAAGAGAAACTTCTCTAATTATCTGCTGGGAGAAATACAAAGAGATACATGTTTAGAAGGAAAAGAAAAAAATATTTACATAGGTACCTCTTCTCCCCTTGAAGAAAATCGAGGAGTAAGAACTACTACATTTGGGCTTGAACACCACAAATTACACTATCCTCGCAAATTGTTGTCACAATTTGACCCCAAATGTTGTAGTGCTACAAAGGGCACATAGATCACAAGGGCATGACATGAAAATAAAATTACAGAACAAGGGTATGGAGATCAAAAGGGCACGGCAATGAAATCCTAGATCTCCACTAATCTACACCAAGGGCATGAGAACAAAATGCAAAGATCACAAGGGCACAACAATGAAATGCAACAATCACAAGGGTACAATAATGAAATCTCCACCAATGTTTGAAGCTCTCCTATTAGGATTAAAATCAGATAGAAATAATAGTTACATACAAATATAACCAATATCAAAAAATAAAAGATCTCACATAAGAGAACACAAGACACCAAGGTTTAATGTGGTTCACCAAATCCCTGGGCTACCTCCACTAATGAAAAGTCCAATATTACTACGATCTAGTGATTACAACCTGATTACAATTTGTAATCCCTTAAAACTCATTCTACCACAAGAACCAATTTTTCGCATTACACCTTATGAAAATCCCTAACCTTAAGCCTTTTTTTACAAGATTTTTGCCACTTACAAGATTAGGGCTAGAATAATAGAAAATTAGTAGCCGACACCTTTTACAATATAAGGGCATTTTTGGCTTCAGGGGTGCTATCCCCAAAAACCCCTATGAGGGCATTACTCCTCAACCCCACCCTGTACTATAACAAGGAGTACACCTGGGGCATTGCCCCAAGACCTCACAAGGGCACTTCCCCTTGACCTCATCTTGGGGGCACTAGCCCTAAACCCCCTTAGAAATAATATGGAGGGAAATCACATCGAGTAAACCTCTAAGTCTAATTAGGCTCCACATCACAACAATCTCCCACTTGAAGACTGATTAGACTCTGCAACAATAACCTCCCACTTGGAGATTGATGATAGAATTGTTAAACTTGTAACATCCACTTGAATATCAAGCCACCTTAGACTCTATTTTCCTTTTATTTTTTTAAGGCTAGAAGATCACTTAAAGCTAAAGAGGAGTTTAGCTTCTCCCTTGTTACTATCTTGGTAAACATATCTATTGGATTATCATCTATATGTATCTTCTCCAACTTTAACTATCCATCATCCAAAACTGATCGAATGAAATAGTAGTATAACTGTATGTGTTTTTCCTTTGAATGTAGAGCTAAATTCTTTGCAATATGAATGACACTCTGGCTATTTGCAAACAAATAATTATCCTTCTAAGGGTGTCCTAATTCTTCTATGAAGAACTGAAACCATATCATCTCCTTGGCTACCTCTGTAGCAACAACATACTCTGCCTCTGAAGTGGATAAAGCATTAGCCTTCTGTAACCTAGAAACCCATTGTATGGTTGCCCCACCAACAGTAAATACATAACCTATAGTACTCTACCTAGTATCAATATTTCCTGCTAAATATGAGTCAACATATCCTTGTAAATTAGTAATAGAGCCCCCAAAGTGTTAACACTTATTAGATGTACCTCTCAAATATCTAAGAATCCATTTTACTACATTCCAATGCTCAATTTTTGGATGACTCATATACCTGCTAACAAATCCACCTACATGTGTAATATTTGGCCTTGTACATAGCATAGCATACATCAAGCTTCCTACAGCTAAAGAATAAGGTACCTTAGACATCTTATCCTCTTCTTCTTGTGTCTTGGTACACATATCCTTTGTCAACTTCAAATGACTAGGTAAAAGTGTGCTGATAGCTTTAGCATTCTCCATAGAGAAATGTTGCAACACCTTCTCAATATAATCAACTTGAGATAATGTCAATTTCTTGTTCTTCCTATCTCTGCAAATCTTCATACCAAGGATTTTTTCTTCTCCCAAATCCTTCATCGCAAATGCATTTGCTAACTAGCATTTTAGCCCATTCATGTGATCCATGTTAGACCCAGCTACAAGAATATCATCAACATATAAACATAAAATAATGAAACTATCATCATCCAACCTCTTAAAGTAGACAAAATGATTTGAATGACACCTATTGTATCCATGCTCATGCATACATCTATCAAATGTTAGATACCATTGTCGAGGTGCTTGCTTTAAGCCATATAAACTTTTCTTCAATCTGCACACTAAGTTCTCCTTACCTTTGACCTCAAATTCTTGTGGCTATGCCATATATATCTCTTCATCCAAATCACCATAGAGTAAGGTTGTTTTAACATCAAGCTACTCCAAATGCAAATCTTTAGTAGCCACAATACTTAAAATAGTGCAAATAGAAGTCATTTTAACAACAGGAGAGAATATCTCATCAAAATCAATGCCTTTTTTCTATGCAAATCCTTTTACAACTAACCTAACTTTAAATCTTTTCTTAGCTCCATCTTCTTCTTTTAACTTGTAAACCCATTTATTTTGTAAAGCCTTTTTACCTATAAGCAACTTGCATAAATCCCATGTCTTATTTTTTAGCAAAGAGTCCATTTCTTCTTTCATTGCATACTCCCACTAAATCTTTGTATCCACTTGCATAGCTTCATCATAATATTTAGGTTCACCAACATCACTAATTAAAATAGAGTACAAGGAATAAAAAAATCTTTCTAGAGGTCTACTTAGTCTTGTTAACCAACTAACATTTATTAGCGTGTGTGAAATTTGTTGTTGCGGTTGTTGCAAATCATGAGAAATTTTTGGAATATTTTCTTTTGGAGTATCATCCAACATTACATAATCATCTTCTTTCTTCTCATGTTGTTGCAATAGATCTTTGTACAACACTTCCTCATTGAATATGACATCCTTGCTTCTTACAATAATATGATTTTCAAAATCCCAAATCCTATAACCAAATTCATTAATGCCATAGTCAACAAATACACATTTCTTTGACTTAGCTTCTAGCTTGGTTCTATTTTCACAATCTATATGAGAAAATGCTTTACAACTAAAGGTTTTGAGAAAAGAATAATTCATCTTCTTACCTGTCCATGCTTCCTCTAGAATACCACAACCCAAAGGAGTAGATGGACCTCTATTAATCAAATATACAATAGTGTTGACAGCCTCCACCAACATGTTTAAGGGCAACCCTGCATGCAACCTCATGCTTCTTGTATGCTCCATTATAGTCCTATTCATGTGTTCAACCACTCCATTTTCCTGTAGAGCCCTTGGAATAGTTTTCTATCTATGAATACCATTAGTGATGCAATAATCTTTAAATTGATGACTGCAATACCCACCACCATGATCAGATCTGAGTCATTTTAATTTCAGTCTCGTTTTCAACCAAGCATTTCCATTTCTAAAAAAATTGAAATACATCAATTTTTTGTCTAAGGAAATAAACCCATAATTGTCTAGTTGTATCATCAATAAATGTAACATAATAATGAGAACCACCAAGGAAAGATACCTGAACTAGTCCCCATACATTTGTATGTACAAGCTCTATTCTCTCACTTTTCTTTTCCTTTGTAGTCTTCACAAAACTCACACTCTTTTTTTTTTTTTTTTCCATACACACAACTTTCATAGTTATAAATCCATATTGACACATTCTAGACCTGGTTAAAATTTCTTTGAATGAACTATTTTCATACCTTTCTAACTCATGTGCCCAAGTCTCTTGTGCCATAGCACTGTATCAGATTCTATAGCAACTATTTGTTCTCCCTGCTCAACTACAATAATTGTTCCCAAACATTAATTTTTCTTTGAAACAATCAAGGTAGAAGGAACAACATGAGTTGTACAAAGATATAAGATGCCTACTTTCACACATTTTGCTACTACAAGGGAAACTTTTGAAACCTTCCAATTTTTGTCATTAAAAGTATCTAAACAACCCTCATCACCAAGTTTCCCTGCTAAAATTAAATTTTTACTTAGCCTTGGAACATGTCTTACCTCATGTAGTTGATAGCAATTCCCATTCTACAACTTAATCTTAATTTTTTCCTTTCCAAAAATTTGATAGGATTTATTATCCCCCAAATAAAAAAGCCCAAAATCCCCTTGGACATAATTAATGAAATATCCTTTATGAGGTGTAACATGAAATGAAGCACCATAATCTAAAACCCATGAATCATCAGTACTTTCTAAAGACAAAAGAAAACCATCCTCTTTGGATTTGTTACTTACCACATTTTCCTACTTGTTCCCTTCTCGTTTATCTCCTTCATTGTTCTTTCAATTCCAAAAATCTTTCTTCTTATGCCCTATTTTACCATAGTACCAACAATCTCTTGATCCTCTGGATTGAGACCTCTTCCCCTTTGACATTCCTCTTGATTTCCTAGGATTTCTACAATTATTTCCTCTCTCAGTCATTTTGCCTCTGCTTTGTATGCTCAAAGCACTTCTTGATGTAGATCCACTCGAGGTTTTCCTATGATTTTCCTCACTCAAAATAACACTGATCACATCATCATATTTTAGGGTATTAGATCCAAAAACATAATTACTCACAACCATTACCAAGCCTTTCCAGCTTTCAAGAAAAGAACACAAAATCAAGAGAGCCTTAATTTCTTCATCAAGATTAATACTCATAGAAGATAATTGACTAGTAACAATATTAAATTCATTTAAATGATCTATAATAGATCCACCTTTTTCCATTTTCATATTAAATAAATGCCTAACGAGAAATACTTTATTTGAAGCTGAGGGATTTTCATACAATTTTGCTAGGTTTTCCATCAACTCTTCCATTTTCTTCATTTTTGTAATGCTAAATGCCACCAATGGTACTAGGCATAACTAAATGCTTCCAAGTACCTTTATGTCTAAAAGATCCCAGTACTCATTTGTCATAGTTCATTGGTTTTTAGTTTTTCCTGCTAATGGTTCCATAAATCCTTCTAATAAATATAATCCTCCATTTGCATCTTCCATAACTAAAATTTTTTCCCATCAAACTTCTCAACCCTTAGCTTACCCTCATCTTCCATCACTCCCACTCAATCATGAGACTCCCACTCAACTGTGAGACCTTCCTATAGAGAATCACCAAAAAAAATAATGATGGTCTGGCTTAAAAAAATGATGACCTTTTGGCCCTGATACCACTTGTTAGGATTAACCTTTGACAGAAATAGTAGTTACATGCAAATATAACCAATATTAGAAAATAATAGATCGCACATAAGAGAACAAAAAACATCAAGATTTAACATGGTTCACCTAATCCTTGGGCTACGTCCACCAACAACAAGTCCAATATTATTATGATCCAATGATTACAACTTGATTACAATCCATAATCCCTTATAGCTAAATACCACTGCAAGAACCAATTTTTCACATCACACCTTATGAAAATCCCTAACCCTAAGCCTTTTTATAGAGGATTTTTTCCACTTACAAAATTAGGGCTAGAATAATAGAAAAATAGTGGCTGACGCCTTGACCCCATGTTAGGGGCATTGCCCCTTGACCCCATCTTGGGGGCATTGGCCCTAAACCCCTGTAGAAATAATCTGGAGGGAAATCATGCTGAATAAACCTCTGAGTTTGATTAGGCTCCACGTCACAACATCTCCACTCTAATTTGGAGCTCTCCACCCTCTTTTGCACACAACTCTCCAAAATCAAAACAAATGGGGAATGATTTATGTTGTATTTTTTTTGTTTGTATCTAAAATCAACTTCACATTGTGTTTTAACTATGCCATAGGCATTTGATCCTTGATGGGTTTTATTTCAGCAATTCAACATTCAAGTTTTTAAGTTCCCTCTTCATTATATAGTCCTTTCCACCGTAAAAACCATTTTGTTACTTCATTAAAATCAGGCCAATGATACAAAACTTTTTGCCACTTTTGAAAAAATGTCGCATCCAAAATTGCAACCATGTGATAAATAGGAATAACACATGCCCAACCCATAATCCTGTTAAATTGGTCTACTTTCTGATTAGCTAGGTATTGAAGATAATTTGGGCATCACCTTAGAGATCTTGTGGATTGTGCATTGTGAATTATAAACAAAAAATAAAAGAAATTATGATATTAATCATTCCCCATCTGTATGTTGCTAAACAAAGAGATCTTGGTACAACATAAAAACAATAAAACTCACTCAACAGGTTATCATGCCCTTGTGATCTTTGTATATGTATGTATGCATGTATATATGTATGCATGCATGCGTTCTTGTATATATGTATATATATACATATAGGGTATGTGCAGGATCATGGTATGCCAAAAAGTGGCAATTTGAAAAATCTATAGTTCTAAAATATCTCAAACTATTTCAAAATATATTCCAACTTTTTTCCCACCCGCCTTGATACTAAATGAAAATAATTAATATCTTTATAAGGTGTACTATATTTTTTGATACCAAACCTATATGGTCAACTTTAAAAACATCCTAAAAATGTGATTTTAGCCTATTTTTATGTGATTTTTATTTCAAATATATAGCTGAGGGCTTTTTTTTCACCAAAATTTGATGAAATGAAAGTGTTTCTTAAGAATGTTCTTATCTTTCGATAAATGTAAGGTTTGTCAAATTATGAGTTTAGTAAGTAATTATTACTTATTTTATAATAGAGTTACGTATAAAGTGCTGACTAACACACTACTTGAAAAACAACTATAACTTTCAAATGGTACAACATTTTTAAACTCCAAAAGATGCATCACATTCTATGTTTCTTCTACTATAAGGGAAAAAAATGAAAAATTGAATTTTACAAAATTTTGAATTAGTTAAGGTGGTCAGACATAAGAGTTTTTTTGTTCCAAAAATACTAAAGTCAAAAATTAATTAATTATTATTTACTTAAAATAAAAATACCCAAAAACATATGTCACATCCAAGCATGAGTCTACTACTTATATCTAGAATATTATTAAAAAATATTATCATTTGATTTTGATTAAGGTGGTCAGACATACGTCTACTTCTTATTTTTGTTCTAAAATTTTTGTAATATTGCATTAAAATTCAAAATTTTGACCAATCAATTTTTTTTTTTTGAGATAAGTCCTAGTAGTTTAGAAACTTCATTCAATTTTCTAGAGATTCTTTTCTCTCAAGTGTTTGATATAAAGTTAATAACAAGTAGAAAATTGCAAATCAAGTTGACATAACTTTGATTTTCTAATTTTTTATTGCCACTTAAGAGCATACTTTGGTTGACCATGATCCTGCACATACTCTATATAAACATATGTATATGTATATATATGTGTATATGTATGTATATAAGTGGAGAGATCTTGGCACAATAGAAAAACAAGAAAAATCACTCAATAGGTAGCATGGCAACGCCTATTGGTAAGTAGATTCCTCTCTCTCTCTCTCTCTCATTTTTTATGTGTTTATTTCACCTAAACTATTATTTCTTAGTGGGAATTTTCTAATATTGGATTCACGTTATACACAAGGTGATAAGGACATTCCTAGATGTACCCATGTGATGAATTTCTCATGAGCACTAAAGATGGACTTCCCCTGAGAGTAGTAGGAGGTGATGAGGACATTCCATGTACTTTAAAGATTTATCCTTTCTTAAATATTTTAGATTTTAATGGGGAATTTAGATGTTGGGGGGGGGGGGGGGGGGGTGGGCGGGAATGAGCTTCCACCTTCATGTGGTTGGCTCTGATTAGTAGAGAATATTAAACTATTTTTGAAACCAACTGAAGCTCAATAATAACATATTATTGTATGACATCAGGTCAATTCATATGCATATGACATCAGGTGGAACTAAAAAATGCAACAAGCAATACAACAATTTACCCATTCTCATTGATGACAAAAAGTGGAGAAGATGAATATATAAAGAGAAAAATAGGGAGAAGAAGATTAAAAAGGGGGGAGGGGGGATATGATGAAAGAAAATGAATAAGATAGAGGTGAATATGTATGAAAGAGATGAGGTAGATAACACAAAGGGGATAAATATGAAAGGGGGATTAGACTCAAGAAAGTTTAAGGGAAGAGACAACTAGAAAGGAGAGTTGTTGGCTTATGCCTGTGAAGCAATGTAAGTCTTGTTAAACTACAAATTTATATCCAAGTATAAAGTATAAAGGTTTTTAGATCAATGCCAAAAGGGGATATTGTTGGACTAAAACAACATTGGCATGAATAACTAGGCAAATGGTAAACAAAGAGCCCATGCATCAAGTAAGTGATGAAGTGTTGTTGTTGATTGGAAACCATTTAACAAGAAGAGTTGAAGCATTGAAAGTTAAACCACCAGTAGAATGGAATACAGGTCTCGACAGAAGAAAGAAGAAAGACGTGGAAGTTTGATGGTTGTGGCCTAGTTGTCATTGATATGATGAAGAAAGAGAAGATATAAAAGAGATGTGACATATAATAGAATGTAGCTAAAATACACTAGGACTCATGGCTACAAGTAGACATGTAGATGGACAATAAAATCTACATATCTAGGCATCTATGAATTGGTAGTCATAGTCGTCCTATGACTATGCTCCCTATGTGATTCAAATTTCAAATTTGTATTTTGAGTGGGATAAATTTTAGCGTTTCTATCCATGAACCAATGAGAGTGATTTAAATTCACTCAGAATTCTTTTTGAATTTTTTTTTGTTTTCGAAGAAATGGTCATTTTTGTTATAACTATGTTGAGTAGAGATCTATGATGGAACATTAGAATAGTTATGAAGAAACAATAACAACACACTAGTGTGCAAGCATAAGAACGAGGAAGAGGAAGTGAATAGAGGAAGTTCACCAAGCCAGAATAGAGGAAGGAGATTAGACCATCTTTGCAGAGTTATCATAGAGGATCTACCAATCAAGGCATGTCAAGTATTTAGATCCAATCTCTAGTTTTCTTTCCAATTATTACAACTATCATAAGCCTTTGATAGGGAATACTTATAATAATTCCTTTAAATCCTCTAACATGGCACCTCTCAAAAAGAGATCAAAATCCTCTCGCAAGGTAGCCTTGACAAGCTGCTATAATCCTAACTAATTATATGTGTTCCTAGCATGATGTGTTCTACAAAGGAACATATATAAGCCTTTAATGAGGCACCCTTTTACTTGTAAGGAAATACTACTAGATATATTACTCCCACCATGGTTTTTATTCTCACGCTGGGGGTTTCCACATAAAAATATCCGTGTCATTGATGTATGCATCTTTGTGTAATATGTTATATGGTTTATATATTTTATGATTACCTTAATAGTAAAGGTGTTAGTAATGAAGCTTGTATTTAAGTTAGCTACATCAACCAATAGAATTTGTAGAATTGAGCAAATTGATTCACCACCCCCCCAGTCCAACAACATTCTCTTTGAAGTACCAAGTTCAAGCAATCAACCTTGAGCTTGTTGCTATGATTTTATGCTTTGATCTCTTCTTGGATAGAAGGGGTTGGTGTTGATAACTCCTTTGATGTTATGGAGACCTCCCATTGATCAGTAATGCCTTCATCAACAATATTCATTGAAAAGAAAACAATATAGCCAATACTAACGAGAGCAAACATGAAGTTTAAGGACCCCTCAAAAATACTATTAATCTCTTGATTAGACCCTCTACTAGTTCAAGCCATGCCCAAAAAACATTGAGAAGGCCATGGGATTCACTAGAAGAGAAAAAACACCTAAATAAGCAAAGCCAAACTTGAAAATGATGATGAGCACCGCAACATCACCATAAAAAAAAAATGGTATCTAACCAAGGGTGTGAATAATATAAAGACAAGATTTTTGATACTAATTTCTACTAGAAACTTGAGGGATCATTGTCTATTTCAACAAAGAAAAGCCTAGTCAAAGCCCTCCTTCAGAAGTAGTAAACTAGAAACACTGTCAACCAAATAAAAAGCCTCCTCAAAACCCTTATGTGTCACACCTCTATCCAATATAGAAGTGATATATGCCTTACCTCAATTATTGTAGAAACACTCCCATTTGCCTCATCATCCTATTTGTTTGCAACATCTCCCTCAATTGCATAAATCCTAAAGTCTCCTCCAATCTTCTAACCTCCATTTGTTTGCATCATTTACCTCCTCTACATATATGATAACATAGTTGTTTATGGTTGAATGATTTGATTCATGGGACAATGAAATATTGTGAGAGCTTTTCTTATGATTTTTGAATAGTACATTACAATATTTCTATGTAAGTATATGCATTCTCAATTTATTGTTTTTCATGCATTTATTTCTATATTATCAATTTTTTCAACATTATGTGTTTCCTTTGCTTCTACATCCTTGCATCATTCACATGTAACCAAATACAAGTATCATGTTATAACACTTTCTTTTATTTTTGTGCTAAAAATTACTAGTCCTACACTAGATACTCGTCATTTAAGTAATATATTTTATAATATTTTATTAATTCATTTTGGTCAAGATAGTTTGCCAAAAACCTTACATCAACTTATTTATTTTAAAATAATATATTAATTTTTTATTAATTTAATTAATCAAACTAATGATCATAAATCATTATCTTTCAATTTTTATATATTATTTAAAACACCCTTATATTATTATTCACATTTATTTTAAATTCTTATTATAAAATATTTACAAGTTTCTTATATATTGTAAAGATGAGCCATACATATATACATTGCTTTGTTTATTTGTTCTTAGTGCAAAATCCATGAAACCATCAAAAGATTCCAATCTCTTTGTACACATTATTCTTGGAGGTTTTCTTTAACACTTCCAGATGTGAAATTTTATTTGTAACATGATTAACATTTTAAGATGTTTAATAATTTAATTATTTTGAAATCGACCAAATAACAATCAAGAACTTTATTATAATCACTAGATTGATCGATCATTTGAGAAATCTGGTCCATATAAACAGCTAATGAATTTACTACTGCAATAAACTAAGTTTGAAATCCTTTTGAAATCCTGAATACTTTTAGCTGGCCGGCTTGGACCGTCTCTCGCTTACGCATTCAATTTTATATATACCACAGATGGCTGCAATTCCTATTGTTAAGGAGATTGAGATACCGCTCTTTGCACTAAATACAAATACAAGTTAAATATAATCAATAACTTCATAACGAATGGCATTATAATATAAGATTCCTTAGAACGAATGGCATCAGCAGTAGGCAGATTCTCCATGAACAAGACAAACACCATTATCGCCCCATTATAATACCATCCTCCACACAAGCATTCATCACAGTCTTTGAAGCCTCTTCTAAAATGGGCTCTCACAAAATGACAGGCCAGAATGAGAGCGAGCAAGTTATACCTCTCATTGATCTTTCTCTTTTGGGTAAGGGAGATATTGATTCAGAGAGTTTGTGTATTGAAGTGAGAAAGGCTTGTGAAGAATGGGGGTGCTTTGTAGTTGTGAATCATGGAGTGAAGGAGGAGATAATTCATGAGATGGATTCAGCTACAAGAGATGCCTTTGCACTCCCCAAGGAAAGCAGACAGAAAAACATTTTTCCAAGAAGAGACTTTGGTTACATAGCTGATCTGCCTGCATTGCCATTTTATGAGAGCCTTGGTCTGCCTGGTGCCCCAGATCCTGCTGCTATTCACAAGTTTTCAAATCAACTGTGGCCTCAAGGAAACCCACAAATCTGGTAATTTACTAATACCATTTATCACTTTTTTTAAAAGTCAGGTCTACGTCAGATATAGATAGATAGATCAATCTGATAATTCACTAATACCATTTATCTCTTTTTTACAGTTATGTCTAAGTCAATTCACTAATATCATTTTTTTTTATAAGTCAGTTCTAAGTCAGGAAAATCTAAATGAATAGATAGATAGATCTCGTAATTCACTAATATCATTTATCTATTTTTTTAAAGTCAGGTCTAAGTCAGATAAATCTAAATGAATAAATTAAATAATCTAATAAGATAGATAGATCGCCTTTTCTATTATGTAGATCTAGTTTCACAACTTATTTTCAATATATCCCATTTTATAGCATACTTAAAAAACACCATATGTAGTTCATAAAATTTTCTCCAATTTTATCGTCTACAAGAAGAATACATTAAGATTATTCTTACTATGTATAAAGGCATTTTATAGCATACTTAAAAAACATCATATGTAGTTCATAAAATTTTCTCCAATTTTATCGTCTACAAGAAGAATACATTAAGAAAATTTTATCGTCTACAAGAAGAATACATTAAGATTATTCTTACCATGTATAAAGGCATTTATTCTATTTTACAATTTTAAACTGTATTTAAATCCAATC
Organism: Cupressus sempervirens; assembly: GCA_028749045.1. Classification (NCBI taxonomy): domain Eukaryota; kingdom Viridiplantae; phylum Streptophyta; class Pinopsida; order Cupressales; family Cupressaceae; genus Cupressus; species Cupressus sempervirens. The sequence continues at coordinate 211,616,122 of CM053792.1, forward strand.
ATGTTGGTAATCTTTAATTTTTTCCACTTGCAGCAAAATTATTGAGGAATACACATCTCATGTTGAAGAATTGATGACAAAGATTATCAAAATGATATTGAGAAGCTTTGGAATTAGCAAGTACTGCGAATCTCAGTTTTGGGGCCTTCTTCGTATGAATTACTATGACATACCACCAAATAAAACAGGAGGTGTCTCACCCCATGCTGATCATGATTTTGTAACAATACTTTACCAAGATAAGAATGGTGGACTTGAGGTTCAAAACAAGTGTGGAAAGTGGGCAAATGTGAAAGTGATGCCAAATTCATTCATAATTTTGATGGGCGATTGCATGAAGGCGTGGAGCAATGGGAGGATATGGAACTGCATACACAGAGTGATAATGGAGAAATGTGAGACACCAAGAGTATCACTTCCATATTTTTACTACTTTTCAGATGAGAGTGATATAAATGCACCTCCAGAATTGATTGATGAAAATCATCCCCGCCTCTATAAACCATTCAAGTACCCAGAGTTCAGAGCTTTCTATGCAGAAATGTCGTACAAGAAGATGCAGGAGTCTCAGACTCTGCGAAATGAATCAGAATCATCCTTCGTTGACATGTTTGCTCTTATTACCGTAGAGTAGAATGTTTTTCGTGCCATTTAATATATGTCATTGATTATTAAAGGAATGTATTTATCAACTTTCTAGCTATATTTTAGTGTGGATGGAGATGTCGCTACTATGTTCCTAATACATCGAACAAACAAAACTAAATGTTTATTAGCCTCTTATTAATATAAATATAAATATTTTAATGTGTTTAATTTTTTGAAAAATATTGTTGAAATTAATAGGTCCAATTGTGATCTTCTGAAAATACAGTGATTTTTTTTTTCAATATTTTTTGCTGTTTTAGATTACTGAACATTGAAGAACAAATGTTGAAAATTTTAAAAAAATCTGTTGTGTTTTTAATTTTTCAATTTTAGTCAAAAGTGCATTTTCTCTAGGGGATAGCCATGTCCCTTTCTTTCTGGCACCTTTCATGCCTCCACATATCACCCTTAAGGAAAAAATAAGCTTAGAAAAATAAGTCAACTTTGACTGTGTAATACTTTTAACGTAAGAATCAAGCGTGTGTTGGTAATGTTTAAGCCATGCAACCTCCATTTGCACACTACCATAATTTATAGTGGGTTCTCATTACTCATAATAACTTGAATTCTACCATTCATTATAAAACCTGAAATAACCACACAATTTCAACCGCACTAATCTTTTCATCAGATTCTTCACCGTGTGTTTTGATCCCAGAGTCTAACATCATTTCTAAGGACATCAAATAAAGTTCACAATACATACAACATCATCCATTTCCATTTCCACTGTGGTATCCATCCCCGAATGCCTTTCTTATTGTGGCAAAACAATTCCAATCTTCTAGTCTTCTAGTCTTAAAGATTTCCATCAACCTCCATTCAAACATGTCTCATGTCTTATAAGGCAAATGGTAGAGTAATTCATGTTTGAAACCATTTGTTACATCGTGGCACCCTAAACTTATTTTTATTTTTAAAGGTTAGAAAAATGGTTACCCCAGTATGTTGACGCGTACGTTCAATGAAAGAATGCCTCTATAATGGTGTCATCCATCCTGTAACCTAATTACTAATGTGTGAATATACTTGATGCGACTGCAAACTGCATTTCGATTGATGGGTTGAAGCGATCTTTGTTTGATCCTCTCGTACTATTTGTTCTTGCTTTCTCTCCTATCCTACCATTAACTTCACAACCCTTTCCACTCTTATCAATGGATGAAAAAATTACATCTCCAACTGTCAATGTCTCAACCTATGCCGATAATTTTTTCATTTATCCCCTAGTTCAATAAATATCAATAATACAATTCTAGTTATTCATTCCCCCTATCATATCATACCCTAAGGGATGGAACATTAAACCTTCCACAACATAATATATGATATGTTTGGCTATGATAAATCATTTGCGAGAACCATAGTTCATCATATAGAGCATTGGCATACATGTATAAATTAGATAAATGATTGTAACATATCCGTTCAATCTTCTCTAGATCAATGTATATTAATTACTCTTATGCAAATATTTCTCTATGCTCTTAAGAAGAAAACCTTGAAATGGTTGCACACTTGAACTACACATTTAATGAATTCGTTCTTTTGTCTCACTTTTCTTTCAATGGAACATACTCAAGTCAACATAGGATTAGAAGTCAATTTATTCAATGCATACATTGCATTCAAGGTGAAAATACGGAGGTGATCAATTTTAATCTTCTATTAATGCATAATTTCATATATCTCCCATCTTCTTCTCTACTCTAATATTGAGAATGTAATTATTAGGACTTTTTCCGAATTCTTCACAATTATAAAATCTTGAATAATTATCCAACTTTTACCACATTGTATAACTTTATAGAATGATACTTAGGTAATAAATCAATTTAACACCATCTCTTCATTGACATTTGATGCCTCTATTAATATAGTTATGTATCCTCTTCTGAAGAAATCAGTAAGTCTGCAAAGAAAATCACCAATAATAACTTTCTCATGGTTTAGTAAACTAATTGCAACTATGTTATAGTTTCTCCTCCTTATCTAATCTTATTATCATCCTTTGTTCAAAACCTAAAACTAATGTCAATGGGTCCTTGGTTTACTGGTGAAGTTGAAAAGCTTACAAAGAGTCTACGAGGGATCAAGCCTTTCCATACTGGTGAATAGAAAAATCTAAATACCCTAATTCACCAATTTGACATTTGTTTGAAAAATGTAAAATTAGAATTAGAATTTGTCTCTCCTAATTTTAACATAAAATAGGCATAACATTCTTCCTAAAAAAAGATGGAATAAGAATAGCTTCACTTTTTAATAAAACTAATTTGATATATTGTCAGATTCTTATTCTTCACCTTCTTCTGTTGCTTTGCAGAGGAAGTCTTTTTATGCTTGTTAAGAAACCGAAACTCGTTTGAAATTTCTTGGGACTTCGCTTTCTAAATCTGATCAAATTGAGGTTTTGTTTTTTTAAGCAGGATTTTCCCAAGCGTTGTTAGACTACTAATCTGCCATAAACCAGGTATTCAGCTGCTCCTTGTTCATTTCTTTTATCTATACATGCTTTGTTAAGCTTCAAAGTTGCACGCCACTGAAAAATGATTCGCTATATATAACACGGGAAAGTATTACATCTGAATAACCCCATTAATTTATGTATAATGCAGTCTTTCCAGTTTAAGCTTGCTATTGTTCAATAGACATGCCCTAAACTTTCATACACTGAGCGAAAAGACAACGAACATTGGTAGGAGCGATTTGAGCATCTCTTGTAGTGTGGTGTTTTTCTGGCATCTCAATTGAAAATTGAAACTTGATTCTTTTACAACGCAAATCCATCTTTTTGAAAAAGAGAGATAATAAATAATTGTATACTATTGGAAAAGATGGGTAGTAAATTAGACGTGAAAACCTAAAATAGCTCTAAATTTTTTCCTTAAATTTGCTTGATGTATTCATGTTGCGTATGGAAAATCCGCGTGTCAGACTTGTTGAGTATTCACATTTGGTTTGTGGAATTGGTTTTTGCATGTCATCATCTACTTTTCTACAACACTTACTAAATGGGATTCTCATTTCTATTGCATGTAAATCTAGTTATTATCATTCATGATTTCATTTAAATGGTAAATTTTATGTTATAATTTATTTTAGACAGTTCATACAAAATTGTATTTATTTTTATAGAATCTATTTGTTATTGTCATTTGAGATTGAGTGATTCTAAAGTTGATGAGCCATCTAGAGGAAAGGACTTGATAGTTGAGTGAGGGTGGTTAAGATTTTATGATCCGGTTATAGTATCACTATAGTCTATTGATTGAACAATAATATACTAGTTTTTATGCTTTTACGTATGAATAATTATTTTACTAAAATTGATAACACTTTTAGACAAAGAACATTCATTGTATGTTCCATATAAACTAATATAAAATGTTAGTTACATTGCTAAATCTACTCTTTTACACAATATAAAGAAACATGTATAAAATAATATATTTCAAATTGTACACTTCAAAATAAAAAAAGTTGTCCAAACTCATCGACAAGACATCAAATCCTTACTTGCTTTCCAAGTAATTACTACTGTACAATTGTTCAACATCCAATGCATCTATAGCTATAGAGAAATAAACAAAATTTCAACAACTCATCCCATCTCTGACAAATTCTCAACCCAAATGCTGAAGTTTGAGTCTTTGAAAAGCAAGTTTGAGTCTTTGACAAGTGACTTTGAGTCCCTACGCCATAAACATGGAGGTGTTTGAGCTCCCCAATCCATTAAAAATAGACAATTAATGCAACACCAATCCAAAATATGCTCTTGTCAAATCAAAAAATTAAGGTAACACAATTCAAAATCTTCCCTTGAAACCCACAAAATCAATTGCCAACCAATCAAATTAGAGACTTTTGAAAGTCACAGATCAACCAATTTGCAAATTCTAAAATAAAAGCCTAGATTTGAAAGAAAAGCCACAAATGACAAGAAGTTGTCAAATTCAAATTCAAATTGTTAGAGGGAAAAAAAATCTATTAATACTACATTCGATGAAAGAATTATTTTACAAATAAATATACATTCTCTATGGGCTCAAAATACTCTCTAGGGACATAATCTATCAACATTTTTTGTATTCTTTGTCCTTAGAATACTTGAATTTAAATTGTCTCTCAGCACATAATCTATCAACATTCTCTGTATTCTTTATGCTAACATTGTAGAATATTAGACTTCTTTGTTAGCACTCGGAGGGACCGCATTCAACATCAGTTGCTTAGGATATCAAAGGCTCAGTAAACCAGGCATTTTACCACTGATAATATGTATAGTACTAATAAATATGTTATGCAAATTAGTAAAAGAACTACTTAAATTTGAATGCTATTTTTTCATAGATTTGTATTGTACTAATAAAACATTACACTTTTGAAAATTAGTAAAAGAACATTTTAACTTGAATGTATTAACTTTCTTTGTGTTCTATGTGCTAATGTTCTAGAATATCAAACTTCTCTGTAAACACTCAAAGGGACTACATATATAACATCCATTGCTCACAATATTAGAGGGCCTAGTAAAATATTTAGGTATATATAATATAGTGATGTTATTTGTAAGAATGATTGAATTTTATCCCAATAATGGATAATATAAAAATGCTATTATTAATAAGAATTATTGAGTTTTCTCCCAAGAAAATAACAACATTTCTTATAAATTCTTTCATAAGCCACTATACAAATCTATTATAGTCCATCATATTATGTATGTTGTTATTTCTAGATGTTATAATCCATCATATAATATATGCTGTTAGTCCATCATATAATGTATGTTGTTATTTATAGACTAGTTGTGAATTAGTCCATCATATAATGTATGATGTTACTTGTAGACTAACTATGATTTTTTTAAGCAAATCTTCCAACTCCTTTTGTTAATTTATTTGTAGACTAACTATGAATTCAATCCAAAAAATAATAGCAAATTATATGATGGAATATAATAGATATTTTTGTCATAATCCATCATATAGTATGAACTTATTTGTAAAAATATTGTACATTTTGGAGATTTTTTTGTTGACTAAGTGTTAATTGATTCCCAAAAATAACAACATATTATATGATGAATTATAAAAGATATTTTTGTCCTAATCCATCATATGATATGAAGTTATTTGTGGAAATATTGTGCATTTTGCAGATTTTTTTAAGACTAAGTGTTAATTCATTCCTAAAAATAACAACATATTATATGTTGGAATATAACAAATATTTCTTTCATAATCCATCATACTGTATCAAGTTATTTGTGGAAATATTGTGACATAAGTTTATTTCTAAGAGTGACTGAAAAATAAACCACCATACAATATTAAGTCAAGATTATTCGGTCATTCTCGTCGAAATGATTTTTTCTATACAAATCTTTCTGTCACTTTTGCTACTATAATACAATCTCTCCATAATATATTTTATGACTATTAAAATATATGTTATTTTCTATTTAGGATATAATATAATCTTTCCATAATATGTTTTATGGCTATTAATATATGATGTTTTTTGTTTAGGTATTATGATAGTAGGAAAGAGAAGAAGCAAAAGTATTGCCTAAAAATTGGCACCTTATTATCCATGAGGTGTCAAATTACATGTTGTTGAGTCTAATGATGGGGACAATTCAGCCAAGACAACTCTTAATAACACAAATCGAGATCTTGTTTCCAAGAATATAGATAGTTCAGATGGAGTTTCCAAATCCTCTAAATGTCAAAAAATGGAAAAGTCTCCAAGGTAATCATTGGACGAAAGACAATATGGAACATGCTTTTCAAGATGTTGAAGATAATTGGTTTTCAAAAAAAGGATCCACAAAGAAGTGGGGTATACCTGTTAGAAGCTTATCCTATTGTCTAGGAGGACATACAACAATAAAAACAAGGAGACCACCAAAAATTCTCTCCTTGGAAGAAGAGCTAGAAGTTGTTCAATGGTGTAAAGATTTATCTTAGCTTGGTTATGGACTGGAGGTCATTCAACTTAAGTAACATGTGTCTCACATTTTCTAAACAAGGCCAAATCCATTAAAAAATGGCTTACCATGTAGATAATTATGGGTTGGATTCTGCAAATGGCATCTAGATTTGACAATATGATTTGTAAAGGGCTAGATAGGGATAGAGCTCTAATGCTACAACTAAGTATTTTGGTAGATTTTTATAATAATTTAGAAACATTATATGATTCTAATCATTAGAAATTAACACACATATGGATTGTGATGAAATATGTGTGCAAGCAAGGAGAAATTGTGGGATGTGAGTAATTGCAAAGTTGGGAAGTAGAAGTGTACCTCAAATCTTATCTAAAAGTAGAGAATGGATCATAGTACTATTGTATCAATGCATCGGGTTAGAGCATCCCAGGATTCTATCTTTCCAAAGAAAAAAGAAGACTTCAAAATTACTTTTCTAACTGTGAAGCAGGAGCATGCATAACAACACAATCACATGCTTCTATGACAAAAGAATTGTTCTAAAATTGGCTATATCATTTTGCTAGATCTATTGCAAGTGGTGCTACATCCAAAAATAGTTTGATCTGCTCATTTTTGATGGACATGGAAGCCATGTTGCCCTTTCCACAATTCAAGAAGCAAGCTCTCTAGGCATAGATCTTCTTACATTGCCTACATAGACTAGTCATTAACTACAACCTTTCGATGTTAGTCTATTTTCTCCACTTAAGGCATATTTCAAATTCGAAAGGTCAAAATGGATGGCCAAACATTGACACATGGAAATAAGGAGAAGAGAATTGGTTGAACATGCAAGAAATGCTTTCAAACTTGCCCTTGTGCCTGACAATATTACAACAAGCATTCGAAGGACTAAAATCTAGCCATTGAATAAACATGATCTTTGTAATGATATGAAGCCAAGTAATGCATTCAACATTGAAGATGAAAATGATGCTACAAGAATTGTAAGCATGTTAAGACTAGCTGGTTATGATGATGATGCCATTGAAAATTATGTGGCAGAAATGATGAAACAAAAGAAAGATGATGCAAATGAAAACACAAGTTCACAACAGAAAGATGATGCAATTGAAAAAAAAAGTTCACCTACAGATTTTTTGTCCTCACCAACACATATTAGTGAGAGTCAATTTGAAGATGACTGGCATGATGAAATGAGTGTGTCAACATAGTTTGATCCACCTGATTGTATTAAAGAAGGAGCAAAGGAATTGGGAGTTTAGATTGAGTTTCAAGATGAAGAAATTTCATTATCTATTCTACAATGCCAAGAGAAGAGGTGGTTCATTATTATACTAAATTTTTTTTTTGGGAGACACTAGATTTGCAATGTAATGAAGATGAAGATGGTCACAGTGAGCATAATCTAGATGGTTCAAATCTAGAATTTACTGAAGATTGAGATGTACATGTTGAACATAATCTAGATGCATTGAAGACATCTATATGTTTTGAGATAGAAGGTGAATAAGTGTTATGTAGTTAGGGATCACTAAGAAGTTTTTTGAATCTATCAATTAAAAGAGTTACAAGGAGGCTCAATCCATCTAAAAATACTACTCTTAGATTGGGAAGAAAATCTCAAATACTTACATCTAATGAGTACCCAATCTTGCAAGAGCAACAAGGTAGGTTGAACTTATAAGGTTGAAAGAAAGGAAGAAAAAATAGTTGGAGGAAAATTAAATTCATCAAACTATTTGAGAAAAAGGAAATAACAATAGAAACTTGAAAGACAAATAATAAAACAAAGGAAGCTTGAGGAAAAAATGTAATAATGAAAGGAGAGGGAGTTGAAAAAGAAAGAAAAGATGGATTGTAGAAGGGGTAATCTATCAAAAGAGAAATTCAACAAGGGACTTACAAATACTGGGGAGGGTAGCTCTTTAGCAATTTCTCTTGAGCCAAATGAAAATAGAGAAGGCCAACATAGTACTCTAATAACCCCATTACCTAAGCATCATCAAATTCTAAGGGAATATGTACAAGATTCTATCCCCTAGCTATGTTGCCCTTCACAACATGCATGCTACTTGTACCCAAAGCCCCCCTCATTCTCCAATCAAACAATTCCAAAATGGTAGGTTGTTGAATGAAAATATGTCTAGAAAAAGGATTCCCATCACCCCATAGGTTTTTTTAGTTAGTCTAGAAAATGTTACAAGAGATACTACTAAAGAGGAGCCAGGACCCTTCCCTAGCATCATGGTGAACTAAAGATGCTGAAATGTACACTGATGTTGCAATGACAACTTGATTTTTTTAAATAGAAAAATAATGCGATGAAGACTTAATCCTTTTGATGGTTCAAAAGAATATTTGCACAAAATATATAGTTTCCAACTGGTCATTTTGATATATCCTATCTAGACTGGTCCTTTTATTTCCACAAGCTAGTAATTTTGTTATATCCTATAGATTGGTCCATTTATTTTAACAAGCCATTAATTTTGTTATATCCTATAGACTGGTCCTTTTTTAATACCTCTTCTATAAAAGCTGGTCATTTTTTTGGTGGACTATCAAGACCCATCTTGCGAATTTCTTTGTCCTTGCCTACATGGCGATTATGTGCAAACCTTGTCAATTTTGACTTGGTCAAATGTTGTTTTAACTTGAATTTAAAAATTGATTAAGTTAACTACTATTTTATGATGTGCTTATTACTATGATTTAATGGTTAATAAAGGTATCAAAAATAATGATTACATCACTCATAATGTTTTATGTAATGATAAATTTCATTTAAAATGATAATGTAATGACTAAGTTACATGATGATGTCATATTTAGAATATTGATGCTTATGTTATCATATTTATGTTATGATGTTGAACCAATTATCATTTTGAGGGATATTAACTCAATCTTGTTTGCGAGTGTTTGAGTGGATGCAGGTTTCATCACAACCAGAGTGTGGTTAAGGTAGAGAGGGTTAGCGTCTTGAAAGGGAATGAATCAAATGACCCTTGTAGCCACACACACACATATACACTCATATAATGATTAGATTTAATGTGACATGTTATTTTGCTTAAAATTCTTCTTAGATATGTTTAGTTGGAAGTCAAGTCTAATTAATTGTTTATGGTAGGCATATATTAGAATGAGAATGTTTAAAGTGTTCTTTTGTTGAATATATAATGTTCAATAGTTAAATTGTGCAAAGGTATTTAAAAAAAACACATCTTAATTAATTGATTAAATGATAAATTAATAGTTGTTGGTAGTAAATTTTCTAACTTTTCATTTCTATATCCTAATTATTTTGCCCATTATTCTCATTTTATTTGGAACGAAATGGAGTTTTCACAAGCGGAGAAGGGAGAAGGTTGAGGAGGGAATTCATGGTTTTGATGAAGGATGTATGGAAGGGCATCAGTGGAAGAGAGGGATATTAATGGGGGAAACATTGGGGAATCAAATATCACTAATATTCTGTATGATCTCTCACAAAGGAGATAGAAGGGAACCAGATTTAAGGGAGATCATTGGTGGCTAGAGAAAGGAAAGGGCTGGATCAGTTGTGAAGAAATCCCAAGTTCACATCTCTTTTTCTACATAAGTATCTTCCATTTTTTATTCTTGCTATTAGAAAATGAACTTGTTATCTAGAATGAAGCTTTTGGATTGAGTATTGTTGTTAGTATGTGAATTCTGATAAGTTCTCATAGTTAACGTTGTTTAGTCCTGAGGTTGAGAGTTCGAGCCTCTCTCACCCCATTTTCCTCTTTTGCTCATCTTTTCACCTTGGAATTTTGTTGTTATTCTGTTATTAGAAAACTCTCCTACTATTGTACACAAGCTTTAGGGTAATATCATTAATAGAACCATAAGTGTAAACAAGCTTTAGCTGGGTTTTTATGGTTCAAATAATATGATTATTCATAACAGAGACTATATTGTGTTAGTTTTCTAAATATATTAATAGTTTAGAAGCTCTATCATTTATTAGTTAAGACAATATTCTTAGCCTTTTAATTAACAACAAATAAATTTAGTCATTAATAAACCCTTGCTATGGAAATGTAAGCTTTGAATTCACAACCAAGCTTTTGGTTTAGCTGTATTTCCTTCTTGCATGTTTGTGGCTGTTGGTATAACTATTTGGTATATTTTTGGCTAGTAAGACAAAATGAATGTTCTATTCCATTTGACCAGTCAAAGAGAGAGAGAGAGAGCCAGTTGAGCAGGTCAGAGCAAAGAAGAGTAGAGAAGGAAGAAGAAGAAAGTGATCAGCAGATCAGTCGTGAAGAAGACAAAAAGAAGTTTGTTTCGTGCCTACAGTTGCATGCACTTCTTCTCTGGTCATTTGGAAATAGCAATGGAGACTTGTGATGAATGTATTATTCTATTTTGTTAACTATCAAGGGTTTTATAGGAGTAGAACTGTTGTAATCATAGAAAAAGGAATCTTGTAGACTGTGTTCTATTCACAGATGTAAACAAGCTATTTTGTTTTATTTCTAGATGCCAAATTCTATTACACGGTCTTTAAACAATGTATTCTTAATCACTCTACACTTTTATTTTAAGTAAATTTGAACATTGTTGAGGAAATGAGAAATTAGAGTTTTAATGCTTTTCTATTAGTAATGTAAGTTTTGAATTTAATTCAGAATATTGTGGAATCGTTCTTTTATTCTTGTTATACAAAATTTTCAAATTAAAACTTAGCAATAAGCATGTTTAAGTTGCAAATGTTTGGAACATTTTTCTTGGTTGTTTCAACTATGACTTAAATAATATCTCTGTTAAATGTGACTTCTAAAATCACCAGTCTAGTCTACCCAATTAGCGAGGCATTTGGGAAAAGAAATGACTCATTGAATGAAATTACTATTTTCCTGAGATGTTAATTTTATTGTCAATCATGTTAATGTGTGGTTGTAGTCAATTTTAAACCTTTTTCCACCTCATTTTATTATTCTTCCACTAACCTGGTGTCTCATTTCTCTCTCTATTTGCTGAACAAGAAACGAATCTCACTAGAAAGGTTAGAAAATGATTGGTTGGAGCAATATAACAATCTTAATATGAAAACCCTCTTAGTAATTTACATTTTTGTCTTGATTTATCTTATGTCTGGAGACAACTAGGTTATGATAGGTTAGGAGGTAACTCTATAATTTGTTTGAATATGTAAATTTCTATGTTAATGGACATAAATTCTTGAAACATTATAACTTGAATAGAGCATTTGGATTGCTACACACACACACACACACACACACACACACACACACACACACACACACATTATTGGCCAACAATGTAAAAGGAATTTCCATCTTGTGCTAAGTGAAAATCTTAGTGGAACTCTTGGATGTGAAATTTTAGTTAAGATATTTACTTGCTATTTAGGAATTCCTCTATAAAATGAGTTTAATATAAATAATAGATTTTGAGATAGATGTAAAGACCTAACGGACCTGAGTGTAGTTGTTTAAACCTTGATGGTTGGGTGTAATGTGGGAAATGGAAGGGTGGGATGGATGTATTTGTTTTTTTTTCCTTCTCGCAAGCCATCAGGATTCAGAAGGTAGGATTCATTATATTTTGTCTCTTCCTTCTAGTGATGCTAACAAATTTTGTGCTTGGCCAAGTCATTTATTCTTTCATTTCAATGTGCTATTTATGACATTAGCATAGGTGTGTGACTATGCTTATTTTTCCATTTTTGCATATGTGTAGATATGCTTAGATATAAGAAAAGTGCATATGAGTAGATATGTTACAATTTTTTCTTTCACTGCATATGGGTAGAGATGTAGTGTTCTTTTTTTCCCCTACCACATTCCATGTTTAGGCTACTAGGAACATAGATTCCATGTAGTATGGTTCATGACTGCACTGGATCCATTTGATCCATCTTGTTCTAGGAAGCTAGGCTTCTCGTGCTAGGGTTAGGGTATTCTTCATGTCAGGAAGAATCCTGGGGAGTAAACACTCTATGGTTGGCGAGGTAAAAGCACTTGGACCACACTCTTGTCTCAGTTAGTAGATGGAAAACATCCAAAGGTTTTGGAGGCTTGATACACTTCAGAGAACCTATCAAGTTTTTAGAATCTTTCATTTGGTTTGTAACTTCATCTTAGCGATGATGAAAGGTATCATTTTATTGATGTGATGTTGGTTATTAGATATTGTAACTTATAAGTTGGTTAAGAACTGTTACTCATGTATGTGAAGGACAAGTGATATATATACATTTATTTCACACATAGTTCACATGATGTAATATTTACAAAAACAAATTAGAAACTTAATAATATGCTAAATTGCTCATCGACTTAATGTATAATCATGATTATGAACAACACCTTGCTATTAGTTAATAACTTATTAACTTTGATAAATTATTTTGTATATACAAGATGTTGGAAATCTTTTAAAATTTTACCATTTAATGATGTGGAATTCTTTTTCTCCACTTTTGTAGCAATTTTGTGTGTTTTGACATTTTTGATGTAGGAATGGTTCTTACATATGGTATCAGAGCTATGTTTTAACCCTAGACCTTTAGGCTATTTTGCTAATTTGCACCCTATGTGTGTCAAGTGTTTGAGTTATTCCCATGGCCACAAGAGCTAATAGTAGTGGTGAGTCTAGTAGTGGTACTCAAGCTGAGGAACCTAATGATAGGTTAGATTAGATATTGGAACTATTGAACCAATAGAGGGCTTTGTTACAAGAACAAGGCCAAAGGATGGATAACCTAAAACATGGGACTCGCAGTAGACAAGCTGAAGAAGATGCAAGGAAGCATGAAGAAGATCAACACATTGAGGCCTTGCATAATCAGGAAGAAGAACTAAGGAAAAAACATGGGGATGAATAGTTGGCTAAGGAACTTAGGAGATCTGAGGTAGAGTAGAAGGCTAAACCTGATCATCGGGTTGCTCTTATTAATACTGATAGGGTAGAGATAGCAATTGATTTGAGAAAAGATCTCAAGGAGGTGACTCCACACACGTTTCATAGTAGAGCTTTTGGGGAAGATGCTAAGGCATGGGTTACCAACATGGAGAAGTATTTCTTAGTTGCGAACTATACAAGGAAATCTAGAGTAGTATGGGACACACTTCAACTGATGGGTGAGGTAGCTACTTGGTGGGAAAATGTGGTCGCTGAAAAGAAAGTTTAGCATGGAGAGGTAACTTGGGAAGAAGTTTTCTAGTTTTTTCACAAAAGATGGTTACCACAACTATTCTATGACAATAAATTATTAGATTTTTACAAGTTAGTTCAAGGGAACATGAAAGTCACTCAGTATCATGAGTGCTTTTATCATTTGGTGAAGTATGTTCCACAACAAGAACAAAATAAATTGGAACAACAACAAGAATCAAAACAATAGAAATGGAAATGGAAGGAATAGAAACAATAGGGGTAATCAGAATAGGAATGATGATAGGAGAGGCCCTAGGACATGATGCTTAGTATGTGGCAGTAATCACTTTGCCGCTAAGTGTCCACATCAATCTAACAGGAAGGACTTTCCACCTCAGCACCACATTCATGGTGCAGTTGATCATAGACATGCAAATTATCAAGCTACTCCTATACAGATGACTGGTACACTTTTTGGATACCCTGTTTCTATTCTTATACATACTAGGGCTACTGAATGCTTTTTAGATCCTAAGATAGTTGCTACAATACCTATTAGAGCTAGTTTTATGGCTGAACCTTGGATTGTAGAATATGGTAAAAGGGATGAATACAAGGTAGAGAAATGCTTATTTTGTAGTGAGTTGGAACTCCCTAGTTTTCAAATAGAGGTCAACCTATATGTAGCATCTTTAGGCTCATATGATGTCATTCTAGGAATCAATTGGTTAAGTGAGCACAAAGCCTTAGTAAACTATCAAGATAAGGTGATTGAATGCCTCGATGACATAGGGGGCTCAATGTTTCTTAATGGTATTAAAAAACCCTTGGAATTAAGAATTTTTTTAGCAATGCAATTAAAGAAAGCCAAGAGGAAGGGTTGCCAGTTATTTGTTGCCAATATCAAGAATCTGGAAGAGGTTCCACCTTAATTTGAGGATCATCCTAGTTTTCAGGAATTTAGAGATGTGTTTCCAAATGAATTTCTTGAACTACCCCCTAAGAGGGAGTTCAATTTTTCCATAGACCTTGTGCGAGGAGTAGAACAACAATCTAAGGTTCCCTATCGCATAACTTCCATTGAGGTGTATGAGTTAAATACTCAGCTTCAAGAATTCTTGGATAAAGGTTTCATTTGACCTAGTGTATCACTGTGGGGAGCTCTTGTAATCTTCATCAAAAAGAAGGATGGTACCTTAAGGTTGTGCATTGATTATCACATGCTAAACAAGGTAACCATAAAGAATCAGAACCCTCTCCTAAGAATTGATGAACTATTTGATCAGATGAAAGGAGTGAGCGCATTTTCTAAAATTGATTTGAGATTTGAATATCACCAACTTTGGATTCGGGAGGAAGACATACTTAAGACAACATTTAGATCAAGGTATGGGCATTATGAGCTTGTAGTCTTACCTTTTGGACTAAAAAATGCACCTACTTCTTTCATGAACATGATGAATAGTGTGTTCAGAGAATGTCTTGATAAATTTATGGAGATATTTATTAACGATATTTTGATATAATCCAAGAACTTAGAAGAGCATGAAGAGAACTTGTGCACAGTTCTACAACATTTGAGAGAGAAGAAATTGTATGGGAAACTCTCTGAGTGTTCATTTTATTAGAAGGAGATTCCCTACTTGGGGCATATTTTATCAGTTGATGGCATAGTGGTGGACCCTAATATGATTAAAGTGGTCCTTCAATGGCCAAATCTATAGAACAAAGGTGAAGTTAGGAGTTTTATGGGTCCTGCTAAGCATTACAGGAAATTTGTTGAGAGATTTTCCAACATAGCACCACTAATCATGACTCTTCAGTGCAAGGGTAAAAGATTTGAGTGGACAAAAACATGTGAGAAACTTTTAGCTGCTTAAACAAAGGCTTACTACCACTCTTATCTTGATTATACTAGATCCTAATGGAAATTTTTTTGTTACAATGGATGATTTCAGAGATGGGCTTGGGGGTATATTGATCCAAGATGGTAAGGTTGTTGCCTACGAGTCTAGGAAGCTCAAAATGCATGAAGTGAATTATGCTCCCCATGATTTAGAATTGGTTGCAATAGTACATGCTTTGTAGATGTGGTGGCATTACTTATTGGGAAACCCATTTGAGCTTAGGACTAATCATATGGGGTCGAGATATATTTTTACTCAACCTAATTAGAATGCTAGATAGAGACGATGGCTTAAATTTCTTAGTGAGTACGATTTTGGCATAGAATATATTAAAGGCAAAGAGAATAGGGTAGTAGATGAACTTAGTTGTAGAAGGCATATCACCTCTATCACTGCATCTAGAACTTGTATGAGAAAGTTTATTCTTTAGTACCTTCCTGGAGATACCCATTATGAGTGGGTGAAGTCATTCTTAGACACTAATGCTTCTGACTAGCGATTTGTTTATTATTCTTTTGATGATGATGGTGTGCTTAAGTACCAGAGTAGGGTTAATGTTCCCAACCATGAAGTGTTGTAGAAAGTTGTTCTTTAGGAGATGCATTGCACTCCATTTTTAGGGCACCCAAGGGTAAACAAGATGATGGCTGATTTGAGACCTTTATACTTTTGGTCGAGACTCAAATGTGATGTGACAGAGTATGTTGTCCAGTGTTTGGAATGTTAGCATGTCAAGGTTGAGCATGTCCATCCGATAGGTCTTTTGTACTCACATGAGATTCTACAATATAAATGGCAGGTTATTAGCATGGATTTTGTACAAGGTTTACCTATGACTCAACACAAGCCTGATGTCATCTTGGTCATAGTCGATAAATTAACCAATTTTTTTTTCTGAAGGATGGATCTCTAGTTTTGTCAAGAAAGTTTGTCCAAGAGATATTCTGATTGAATGGTATTCTAAAAACCATCATCTCTGACAGGGATACTCAAATGACTTCAAGGTTTTGGACAACCTTGAACTCTGCTTTGAGTACATGCCTAAACTTTAGCACAACTTAACACCATGAGACTACTGGGAAGACTAAGAGGGTGAATTGGGTGCTTCAATATTTGCTATGCATGTACTACATGGATCATCAATACAAATGGGAGGAGTATCTTCCATTGGTGGAGTTTGCTTATGAAAATTCATATCATTCTTCTTTGGGTATGGCTCCATTTGAGACTCTTTATGGATGAAAGTGCCAGACACCTATCAATTGGGATAGGGTAGATGATAGGGTTATTATGGGTCCTAAGATGCTAAGAGAGATGGAAGAATAGGTTCTCTTAATCTATAGTTAGCTAAAGGAGGTAGCAGATCGACATAAGAGTTACATGGACAAGAACCACACTTTCTGTTAGTACCAAATTGGGGATAAGGTATTTTTGAGAGTTAGACCACATAGGAGTTCAATCTCATTTGGCAAGAATTCAAAGCTTGCACCAAGATTTGTTGGCCCGTTTGAGGTTTTAGAAGTTACCAACCCAGTTGCTTACCAGCTTTCTCTACCACCTGCTTTAGCTCATATTCATAACATCTTCCATGTTTCTTTGCTTAAGCTATATCATCTTGAGATAACTCATGTGCTTGACTGGCATGCATTGTAGGTACAAGATCCAGGGGTGATGATAGTTCAACCCACTCGACTCATTGAGTAGCATACCATTAGGGTATGAGATAGGGATGTTCTCTAGTACAAGGTCCAATGGGACCAATTTGGTGAGGATAGTGCTACTTGGGAGGATGTAGATGATTTATAGAAATCCTTTCCCCATCTTTTTGTATAGCTTTCTTTATTTTAGTTATCTCTCAGTTTTGGGTTTGTATGTTAAATTTTGTTGTGATTGACATTAGAATGATGCCTCTTCCTAGAGCGCAGGGATGCCATGACCCATCTTGTGAATTTCTTTGTCCTTGTCTACATGGCAATTATGTGGAAACCTTGTCAATTTTGACTTGGTCAAACTTTGTTTTAACTTGAATTTAAATAATGATTAAGTTAACTACTATTTTATGATGTAGTATGATTTAATGGCTAATAAAGGTATTGGAAAATAATGGTTATGTCATTCATAATGTTTTATGTTATGATGAATTTCATTTAAAATGATAATGTAATGAATAAGTTACATGATGATGTCATATTTAGAATATTGATGCTTATGTTATCATATTTATGTTATGATGTTGAATCAATTATCATTTTGAGGGATACTGACTCAATCTTGTTTGCATGTATTTGAGTGGAGGTAGGATTCATCATGACGAGAGTGTGGTTGAGGTAGACAGGGTTAGGCACCTCTCGAAAGGGGATGAATCAGATGACCGTTGTAGCCACACACACACATATACACTCATATTATGATGTTTAGATTTGCTATTTTGCTTAAATTTCTTCTTAGATATGTTTAGTTGGAAGTCAATTCTAATTAATTATTTATGGTAGGTATGTATTAGAATAAGAATGTTTAAAGTGTTCTTTTGTTGAATATATAATGTTCAATAGTTAAGTTATACAAAGGTATTTAAAATAAAAACACATCTTATTTAATTGATTGAATGATAAATTAATAGTTGTTGGTAGTAAATTTTCTAACTTTCCATTTCTATATCATGATTATTTCACCCATTACTCTCATTAATTTTTGGAATTTCATGGAGTTATCACAAGTGGAGAAGGGAGAAGGTTGAGGAGGGAATTCATCTTTTTGATGAAGCATTTATGGAAGGGGGGAAGTGGAAGAGAGGGATATTAATGGGAGCAACATTGGGGAATCAGATATCACTGGTATTCTGTATGATTGCTCGTGAAGGAGATAGAAGAGAATTGGATTTAAGGGAGATCATTGGTGGCTGGAGATAGGAAAGGGTTGGGTCAGGTGTGAAGAAATCCCAGGTTCACATCTCTTTTTCTACATAAATATCTTCCATTTTCAATTCTTGGTGTTAGAAATGAATTTGTTATCTAGAATGAAGCTTTTGGATTGAGTGTTGCTGTTAGTATGTAAATCTTGATTAGGTCTCATAGCTAAAGTTGCGTAGTCTTGAGGACGAGAGTTCGAGCCTCTCTCACCCCATTTCCTTTTTTGCTTGTCTTTTCACCTTGGAATTTTGCTGTTATTTTTTTATTAGAAAACTCTCCTGCTATTGTACACAAGCTTTAGGGTAACATCATTAGTAGAACCATAAGCATACACAAGCTTTAGCTGGGTTTTTATGGTTCAACTAATATGACTATTCATAATAGAGACTGAATTGTGTCAGTTTTCTAAATATATTAATAATTTAGAAGCTCAATAATTTATTACTCAAGACAATATTCTTAGCTTTTGAATTAACAACAAATAAATTTAGTCATTAGTAAACCCTTGCTATTGAAATGTAAGCTCTGAATTCACAACTAAGCATTTGATTTAGTTGTATTTCCTTCTTGCATGTTTGTGGTTGTTGGTATAACTATTTGAGCTATGTTTGTCAACCATTTTATAGATTGACCAATTCGTGAAACCCCAAAATGTATTCAACAACAATGGAGACTTGTGATGAATGTATTATTCTATTTTGTTAACTGTCAAGAATTTTATAGGAGTAGAACTGCTGTAACCACAGAAAAAGGAATCCTGTAGACTGTGTTTTGTTCATAGATGTAGAAAAGCTATTTTTTTAATTTGTAGATGCCAAATTCTATTGCATGATCTTTAAAAAATATATTCTTAATCACTCTACACTTTTCTTTTAAGTAAATTTGAACCTTGTTGAGGAAATGAGAAATTAGAGTTTTAACGCGTTTTTGTTTCTAATTTATGTTCTAAATTTAATTTAGAATATTGTGGAATTGTTATTCTTTTCTTGTTATACAAAATTTTCAAACTAAAACTTAGCAATACTAATGTTTAAGCTGCGAATTTCCTGAACATTGCTCTTGGCTATTTTCACTATGACTTAAATAACGCCTCTCTTAAATGTGACTTCTAAAATCACCAGTCTATTCTATCCATTGAATGAAATTACTATCTTTGTGAGATGTTAATTTTAGTTTCAATCATGTTAATGTGTGACTGTAGTCAATTTTAAACCTTTTTCCACCTCATTTTATTGTTCTTCCTCTAACCTGCTGTCTTATTTCTCTCTCTATTCACTGAACAAGAAAAAAATCTCACTAGAAAGGTTAGAAAATGATTGGTTGGAGCAATATAACAATCTTAAGCTGAAAAAATTCTTAATAATTTACGTTTTTGTCTTGTTTTATCTTATGTCTGCAGACAACTAGGTTAGGAGGTAACTCTGTAATTTGTTTGACTGTGTAAATTTCTATGTTAATGGACATAGATTCTTGCAACATTATAACTTGAATAGAGCATCTGGATTTATATATATATATATATATATATCTTGTGCTAAGTAAAAATATCATGGATGTGAATTTTTAGTTAAGATGTTTACTTGTTGTTTAGGAATTCCTCTATATAATGAGTTCAATTTAAACAATAGATTTTGAGATAGATGTTAAGAATCAAAGGATTTGAGTTTAGCTATTTAAACCTTGATAGTTGGGTGTAATGTGGCAAATGGGAGGGTGGGATGGATGCATTTGTTTTTTTTCCTTCTCTCAACACATCAGGATTCAAAAGGTAGGATTCATTATGTTTTGTCTCTTCCTTCCAGTGATGCTAAAATTTTTTGTGCTTGGCCAAGCCATTTATTCTTGCATTTTAGTATGCTATTTCTAACATTAGCATAGATGTGTGACTATGCTTATTTTTCCATTTTTGGATATGTGTAGATATGCTTAGATATAAGAAAAGTGCATATGGGTAGATATGTTACAATTTTTTTTTTCATTACATATGGGTAGAGATGTAGTGTTCTTTTCTTTTCCCTACCACATTTTATGTTTAGGCTACTAGGTACATGGATTTCATGTAGTATGTTTCATGGCTGCACTTGATCCATCCAATCCATTTTGTTCTGAGAAGCTAGGCTTCTCATGCTAGGGTCGAGGTATTCTTCATGTGAGTAAGAATCTTGCGGGAGTAAACACTCCATGGTTGGTGAGGTAAAAGTGTCTAGCCCACACTCCCATATCAGTTAGTAGATGTACGACGTCTAAAGGCCTTGAAGGCTAGATACACTTCATAGAACTTGTCAAGTTTTCAAAATCTTTCAATTGGTTTGTAACTTCATCTTAGCGATGATGAATAATATCATTTTATTGATGTAATGTTTTAGATTATGGTAAAAATAGGTTTTGAAGAGACCCCGAAACCCTTTCACATCCTCAAAAAAGGAAAAAGCAAGATAGCCATAAGGAAAAGAGTCCTTAAACCTACTAGAAGCAATACCAAAATCAAGTTTTATAGGGACCTGAAACCACTTACATAGTCTAAATAAAGTACCTAGGTTTTACAAGGACCTAGAACCTCCAAAATAGTTTTAAACTAAAAACCACAAAATAGGACCAAACAAAGGAACCAGATGTAACATTCAACAAAAAGGACCTGAACAGGAACCCAACCAGAAAAGAAAAACCAAAGAAACTATTGTAGTTATGTGATCATCTTAACTGCCTCCTTACTAATCATAGTTGTATCCTGGATGGAGTTAGCAGCCGAAGAAGCAACAACAATCAAGGCTTTCTTCCTCGAACTCTATCTTGTCCTCTTGCTAGGACCTTCCAAAGATATGGTTCCTTCACTTGATCTTTTGCCCAGGCTTGCCACAATAGTATAGATGCTTGAAGTAACTTGCTCCATTTTTGTTCCACTTTCCTTGATAAGAATTCTAAGATTCTATTCATAATCATTAAGTTTTTTTGGGATGTCTCCCATTTGCACCTCCAAGTGTTTGATAATAGCCCGATCAACTTCCTAGTTATGTTGCAAAGTTTCCACTTTCTTCTTCAACCCCATTATTTCATTATAAATCCAAGAATTGACTTGGAGGAAAGAATCAGCTTTAAGTTTGGCAGAATGCAGGAAGGAAAGCTTGGTTTCCCTCTCCGGGGAGTCACCTATGTCTTCATCAATGGCATGTGGTAGGGATACAACTTTATCAATTTGTTCCTCTCCATCCAACGACTCCTCCTCTCTAGTCTCCATGGGGTCATGTTGACTAGGGACCTCCTTATCTTGTCCCTCAGTCTCCTTTGCAGGAGTGAAAGCCTTCCCCATGTTTTCCTCCTCACTCATAATGGCTGGATCATCAATTAAATTATCCTTATCTTTATCACCTACCCCAGACACAATTTGAGTACCCTCATTATTAGACTTTCTCTGTTCCAAGTTATCCTCAGTTATTTCTTCCTTTTTCCCTTTCTCATTTTTTCCTTTCATTCGCAGACAACCTTCTAGGTTAGAGCTAAACTCCCCAACTTCTATCCCTTCCTCTTCCTCTGGGACAATCTTATCTAAGCCTTTAGTACTCTTCGCCTCAGAATCCTCTTCAACAATTTGTGTTTGAGAGCTAGAGGGTTTCAGTTTTTCCTTATCTTTCTCTTTAGCATTCTCATCAATTTTACATTTTATGGACTGAGAATCCTTATGTTTGCTAGTGGAGGGAGACGAAGCAATGGATTTATTTTTACAAAAGCCCTCTATGAGCAATATTAGACCTTCATGTAAGATGGGTCATGACTCTTTCTTTCTATGGGCATACAAGCTTTGAAGCAAAGAGAAATGCAAATAGGAAGGGAAGGAAATTCTGTCCTTATACCTAAAATGGTTAAGAACGACAAAGTGGAATTTGTGCACTCTTTTATTCCTACCATCAAGGATAAAGTACTCATGGATACAACCAAGCACATCATGCCAAATATCTTTAATATGTTGCACATCAAAGAAGTCTCCATTCTTCTCCAATTGCTTCTCCTTAGCATCCGTCTTTGGGATTTTTTTGTAGGCCACATTGGAAATGCTGGTCTATTTTGAGAATTTAATACCTTCCATGGGGAGCCCAGTAACCTCAGTAATGAATTCCTTAGTAAGCTTCACAATGACTCCGTGGAGAGTAACTTTTTCATCAACACACTTTTTGAAGAAGGCAGTGGTAACATGGGGTTTGAATCCATGCAAATGCTCCAGAAAATTGACCACCTTCCCTCTCTAGAGAATCTTCCAAATGTCCTACCTAGCCTTCTAGTCATCACATTTTTTGGGCTCCTACTTCCTCGGTTCACCCCCCATTTTATAGAGTGAACAAAAAACCAGAGACGCCCAAATACCGATAGGAGAGAGGTTGAAATGAGACCAATTTTTTGTAACTTGAAATCAAGGTCGCCTTTTCGATGATACGTGCAAAGAGCACATAACCTTCACATGAACGTACCTCCTTGGGGAAGGTAATCTGACAGTCGTAAGGCCACTCCTCAAAATTATTAAATTTCTAATCCAAGCAAATATTTCCCACTTTGGAATGAATAGCATCATAATTAATAATCGCTTTAAGATCCATGTGCTTGTTTAATTCATCAAGCCACCTCACCTTATGCCCAGTTTGAACTGCATGACTAGCTATCCAGTCAGCAACCCCATTGGCTTCTCTATATGTATGAGAAATGACCACTTTTTCAAATTTTTGAAATAAGGTTTTGATTTCCATAGCCGTAGCCTCTATAGACCATGAGATATACTTTTTATTATTTAGGGTATTAATAATATTTAGAGAATCACCTTCCAACCATAATTTGGAATACCCCAAATCAACAGCTAATTTAATGGTATAGAGGGCTGTAGTAGCTTTAGCAATGTGGCTATTCAAGTGACCAATAGGGATTGCTATAGCATTAATAACATTTCCCACATGATCTCTAAGAACACCTCCACATCCTACTCTTCCCAAGTTTCCCTTAGCAGCTCCATCGAAGTTCCCTTTGATCCATCCATTAGGGGGAACAAACCATTTCATGATCGATCTAGGATTATCAATTTTCAACTTAGATCCTTGAGATTGTAAAGGGTTATCAAGTTGGAAGGTTTGACCAGACTTCCTCTGGGATTTAAAATTCTCCTTGAAGGCTCTAATGATATTTTGACCAAGCACCCATCTTGGAAGATCTTAATTTTTGAATATTCTATTATTTTTTTCTTTCTAGATGCCCCACCAAAGGCGAGGGAGGGTTAATTTCCAAAGAAATTGAGCATCAGGATCCTTTGAGGGGTAGCTCCAACTTTTGAAAGAAAGATCCACATTGTTTTGATGGACCCATGTCATGCCCCAAAAATTCAAAATCTTAGTCTAGACTTCCTGGGTATAAGAACAACTCAAAAATATATGATCTCTATCTTCAAGTCCATTTCTACATAAAGTACACCTATTAACCACATTTATACCTCTTTTTTGCAAGTTGTCAAGGGTTAGAATTTTGTTTTGGAGAAGAATCCAAAAGAATATGTTAATTTTGGGTACGAGACCCTTAATCCAAGCATGTGACCAGAAAGGTTGATTACCCTTATCCTTTGAAGCAAAGATAAAAGAGACTTTAAATTGACCACTAGGAGTAACATGCCAGATAATCTCATCCTCAAGATAAGGGTAAAGAGAGACAACATTTAGGGATAGATGGATATTACTAAAACCTTGATCAACATCAGTTCAAATCACCCATGAATCATTCTCCCAATAATGACTTACTAGAAAGCCAAATCTCTGCTTGCATCGGTCAACTAAAGCCTTGTCATGAAAGTCTCCAATCAAGGGATGATCCTTAAGCTAGATATACTCCTTAAATTTCACCTTTAGCCCATTACCAATTTTCTAGGAGCATCCTTTTTCTAAAGTTTTCTTGTTCCCTTGAACAACTCCCCATATGGAGGAAGAATGAATAACATCAGGAGAGGTGAAGAAATTAGGAAGGGATTTAGCATTGAAGAGGTACTTATGTTTCCATATGGTACTCCACTCTTTTTTGTCATGGTAAACTCTCCACCCTTGTTTGGCTAAAAGGGCTTTATTCATACTTCTAATTTTCCAGATTCCCAATCCCCATTCACTACAGGGTTTACAAACTTGATCCCAAGCAATTAAAGACATTCTCCTTTTTTCCTCAGAGCTAGTCCATAGGAATTTTTTTTGAATTTTATCAATTGACTCAAAAAATTTAAAAGAAATTATAAAAAGACTTAGAGCATAAGTAGGTATGCTTTGGAGATAGGCTTTGAGAAGAGTTAACTTACCAGCCCGGCTTAAAAGATTTCCTTTCTATCCCACTAGTTTCTTGCTGAATTTGTTTATAAGATCTTCCCAGAAAGCATCAGGGACCTTTGAGCCTAGGGGAAGCCCCAAGTAAGAGGATGGGAGAGATCCTATAGAACATCCTAGGATTTTAGCAATTTTAATTTGTCTGTGGATAGGGGTGTTAATAAAGAACACAACACTTTTATTCCAGTTAACTAATTTTCCTGATGTAGAAGAATATAAGTTAATAGCTTGCTTTAAAATTATGGCTTCCTTCACTTCAACCTTACCCATGAAGATGATATCATCAACAAATTGTCCATGAGAACAAATTAAAGGATGGGAAGATGGTTGTAAGCCCTTAATCAAACCTCTTTGGACCAAGTCCCTAATAAATCTCCCCAAGCAATCAGCCATAATAACAAAAGGGATGGGGGATAAAGGATCACCTTGTCTCAACCCTCGAGAGGGAAAAAAGAAATGAGAGGAGCTACCATTAACCAAGATAGTGATAGAAGAGGTAGAAATCAATTGATGGATCAAACCAACAACCTAATGGTCAAAGCCAAAATCGAGCAAAATATTACAGGGGAAAGACCAATCAACTCTATCATAGGCCTTTGCAATGTCCACTTTCATAATGAAACCCTGATTGTTAGAACAAGACAATGAATGACTATTCTCATGAGTAGAGATGATAGAATTAAGGATTTGTCTACCTGGGATGAATCCATTCTATTGATCAACAATAATCAATGGGATCACCTGAATAAGTTTGGAAGTGAGAACTTTGGAAATAATTTTGTAGAAAGAATTATAGAGGCTGACCGGTCTAAACTAATCCGAAGAGTCAGAACCAATTTTCTTAGGAATAAGGCACAAAAAGGTGGAATTGACTTCATTAAGCATCTGTTTTTCCCTATAAAATTCCTTAACAACATCACAAACATCTTTACCCACAACTTTCCAAAGCTTTTGGAAGAAAAACATGGGGAAACCATCAGGACTAGGAGCTTTATCTCCTCCCAGAGAGAAAATAGCTTTGAAGATCTCATCATCCTTAGGAATTGAACATAACATTTTATTCTATTCCTTTGAAACTAGTGAAGGAATCACTCCGAGGAATTCAGCCTGACTATCTGAATTGATGTTGGGATCAGCCATCATTAGAGAAGAGAGAAAAGTCACCATCTCATCCATGATGGCCTTGTCCTCAACAATCTTCACATCTCCCTTTTTTAGGTATGATATGTGAGTTTTGGCCCTAGGCTTCAGAGTGGAGAGATGGAAAAAATTTGTATTTTTATCTCCTTCCCTCAACCATATCAACCTTGATCTTTTTCTCTAGTAGATTTCTTCTTTAGTGATGATGTCATGGTATTGAGCAAGCTTTTTATTTTCTTCAAGGAGGAGGTCAGAAGTATATCCTTTCTTCTGGATTTTTTCCTAAATTTTTAGAATATCCTCCTTAATAGTTGTTTTGTTCTAAAAAAATGTTCCCAAATATGTTCTTGTTCCATCTTTTGACTTCCCTTTTAACATTTTAAAGCTTGGAAGCAACTCTGAAGAGGGCAGTGCCTTCAAAATCAATATTCCACCATTCTTTCAATTTACTTTCAAACTGTGGGTGCTGCATCCACATCTTCTCAAATCTAAAAGGAAAATTCTTCTTAAGATTAATCTTCGCAACAGTGAAGATAAGGGGGAAATGATCTGATCCAATATTTTGACAGGCTTCTAGCTTACAAATGAAGTCTTTAGTCCAATCAAGAGAAATAAGAGCACAATCAAGCCTAGCCTGAATACATTCATTACCAACTCTCTTGTTACTCCAAGTGAACTGAATTCCATGGAGGTCCATATCTCTTGTTTCTAGTATTGGTTATATTTCAATGTAACTACTATTTCTATCTGAGGTTAATCCTAATAGCCTCTATTAATATAATTATGCATCATCTTTTGAAGAAACCAATAAATGCAAAGAAAATTACCAATAATAACTTTTTCATGGCTTAGTAAACTAATTGCAACTATGTTATAGTTTCTCCTCCTTACCTAATCTTATTATCATTCTTTGTTCAAAACCTAAAACTAATGTCAATGAGCCCTTGTTCTATTTGTGAAGTTGAATGGCTCACAACGAGCCCACTAGGGATGAAGTCTTGCTAGGTGCAAAACTCAAAGACATTATAAGGGATGGCCTCCATTAAAAATAAAATAAAATAATCTTAAACTAATTGGATCAAGCAAGAAGAACCCTTAATTTCATTTCTATGAGTTTCTTTCCAATAACAAATTTACCAAACTTCATCCTATCCAAGCCTTGAACCTTGACCTCTTCTTGTTCTACCAAATTTTCTATGTTATTTTACTTAGTAGATATAGTTATCAATGCTATATGCCTTAATACTATTTTATCCTTTTCCTTTTTGACTAGTTTTTTGGATTTCCTTATCATGATTTAGCATATTCCGTCGTAACTATTTTTTTATTCTTCATTTTCATAAAAATTTCTAAGGGCCCATTTGGTAGAAAAATTGGGTGGGAATAGGAAAATCTAAATGCCCTAATTAACCAATTTGGCATTTGTTTGAAAAATGCGAAATTGAAATTAGAATTTGGCTCTCCTAATTTTATCCTAAAATAAGCATAACACTCTTGATATGTTGTTGGATCTGTCACTTTGTGGCCTAATTGCATTCTTGGACTATTTCCTCATTTCTAGTTTAGCAGAGTATGAATCTTCACCTTCTTCTATTGGTTTTCCTTCTTCTCTTGGTTTGCAGAGCAAGTGTTTTTTTTCTTGTTAAGAAGCTGAAAATCATTTGAAATTTCTTGGGACTTTGTTTTCTTAATTATTTTTTGATGAATAGTCCTTTTCTATTAAAAAATATACTTAGATTATAATTCACAAAAAAGGGGTCAGGGGATACAAGATCACCCCATGATTGAGTTCACACGACTAGAGTAGGACTAAAAACATGACCAATATAGCTGGAAATAGAAACTATTCATAAAAAAAAAAACATATAAAGCAACCTTAGGCTGCCAAAGCAGTGCCAGCTAAGGGTGGTGGATCATCTTTGTCATGAAAACCCCAATCATCTTTGGGATTGGGGGGTGGACTAGGAATAGTCCAGCCATCATTACTAGCAACACTAACAAGAGAATTAGTGTCAACCTCCACATCCTTAACCATTGGCCATGGAGGAGAGATTGCCACGTCTAGGTGAGACCACTTCCCAAAATGTGCTTAATGAGTACTAGGAGGAGGAGTTGGGGACCAACCAGAGCCACCATGAGGTGGGAAGCTAAGTGGCACCTCTATCCACTATCACCACCACTAGGAGAGCAGTGGCAAGAAGCCTGGGAGAGTGGGGTGTGCGAGTGGTAGCTGGAGGAATGGTGCCAAGAATGGAAGCCATGAGGAATCAAGGTGTTTGCTAAGGCATCAGGAGGAACTCTCGCAATAGTGCAGGTAGCATTTCCCTAGTGGTTCAGTAGCTCCTATAGGTGAGCTACCTCAAGGGAAACTTTGTTAGCTTGCACTTGAATTTGCATAAGTACATTATTACAAATGCATGCCTTAGTGTACATAGCAATGTTAACATCCAAAAAATGGTGTGTGAAAAGAACAACATTCCTATCTTTCCACAGAGAAAACAAAATTTCCATCCTGAAGGTATGCCAAATTTGGGTGAACTTTTGAGGAATTCTAGGGGAGTTACCTAGCAAGATCATGTGCCAAGAAACAAATTCAAGCCTGAATGGCTTGACGAAATCATGAATCTAGTACCAATAATTTTGAGCACTCTTACAAAACTAGAAGATATGCAAGAAAGACTCTAGTTGTCCACAAAAGGGGTACCTAGGATTAGGAACCCTAATGTGTTTGAGCCAAGGTCCCAGGGGAAGACCTTGGAAGGCCAGACACCAAACAAAATGCACAATCTTGGGTTTAGTTATAGCATTCTAGATGGTATCAGAGTATTTTCTCCATTGAGAAAGAGAAGATTGCAAATGAAATCTTTGGTTGAGCTTGTCCACCATTAGAAGATGAGGCAAAAGCCATCTATATCCCAAATTTGGCTTGTAATTGGAAAATGGAGTGGTAGGATACCACTTCCAATCAAGCCACCAAGGTCAAACAGACTGAATCCCCACTTTGTGAACTAAGTGAATAGGGATGGAAGAGAGAAGAAGGTCAAAAGTCTATCATTCTGAATGGATAAGGTAGTAGTATACTTGCATATCATCCTAGGTCCTAAAACTCACGGTGACCCTTGAGAAGAGGTCCTTAGGAATTTCAATGCCACATTTGAAAAAATGCAGAGCATTGGTACCTTGAGTCTTGGTGAGGGGAGTACCCTAAATGGAAAATATGGAAGACCACCAAATGTTCTATTGATTCAAGGAGAGGCCATTGCAGAATTCATCTCTAGCCCATTAAAGCCAGGGTTTAATAGCCCCCCAGGCTTTCCATATGCTCTTGATGAAAAATGAGCCCTGTATGGCCACTGGTTCACACATAATGAGAAGGGTTTGGAAGCCAATCCCCTTCCACACTGGCCTGTTAATAGGAAAGCTAGAAGAAATGCAGTGTCAAACCAGAATCTTCCAAGATTCATCTCCAAAAATAGCTCAAATAATCCATTTTGCATAGAGAGAAAGGCCTTTTTTCTAGGTGGAAAGTAGGCCAAGACCACCAGATTCTTTTGGGAGACAAAAAAAGTCCTAGGCAACTCTATGAAAGCCATGATGATTAGAACTAGAGGCCTAGAGAAAATCCCTAAGCAATCTTTCTAGCTTCAGATAAGAAGCTTTGGAGGGAGCCCAAAATGAGGAGTAATACACATGAGTGGTTGCCAAAATCTTTGAGCAAATCTAGAATTTCCTAGCAAGGGAGAGTGGTTTTGTGATCTAGTAATCAAGCTTCTTACTAATCTTGGCTAGCAAAACATTCCAAAGTTCCATAGGTGAAGCCTTGAACGAAAAAGGAAAGCCAAGAAAGTAGAAGATTTCCTCGTGTGTGACCCATTTCCACTCAAATTGGCTGAGCCAAGGTGGATCTAGAAAAAATGACTAACAAAAGTAGAGCATTTTATGCCATTGAATGACAAAACCAAAGGCTTGACAAAAGGTGTCTAAGCAACTTAAAGCATTATTGATGTTTTCTTCATCCTCTAAAAGAGTAAGAAAGGAATCATCAACAAAGTGTCCATTAACTAACTGGGAGGATGATTTAGGAAAGGAAATGCCATGAATTAGTCCTGAGGACATCGAATGAGCTAGAAAATAGCCAAATCCCTTAGCAGTAAGGACATTAAGCATAGGGGCTAACCGACAATCTTTCCTGATTGAACAAAAAAGTCCAAAAGCCTTAGATTGTTAATTATTGATGGTAATGCAAGAATTAGCATCACCAAAGAGCATCTCCATAGATTGAAGGAAATTGGGACCAAAACCTAGAGCTTGGAGCATGGCCAAGATGAAAGAGCATTCAATGCAATCATAGGTTTTAGCAAAATCTATCTTTAAAAAGATAGCCTTCTGATTGGACTTGTGAGCCCATTCCATTCCTCCTTGACAAAAATGATGTTATCAAGAATATATTTGGACTTGATGAAACCAATTTACTTAGGCTACACAATTAAAGGCGATATGTGCCTGATTTTGAGAGAGAGTGCCTTGGCAATAATCTTATAAGACACATTTAGAAGGGTTATGGGTCTTCAATTGCATATATCCTCTAGATCACTGGCTTTAGGTATGAATTTGATATTTTCTTTATTTATAATGGCTCCTAAGCTTTTAGAATGTTAGGCTTCAAGATAAACTTTGTGTAGATCAGGACCTATATGCTCCTAGATGTGTTTGTAGAATTCATAGGGAAACCCACCACACCCAAGGGACTTGTCATCAGCCATTGAATAGACCACCTCTTTAAGGTCTCAGAGGGAAAGAAGTTTCTCATAGAAAGTATGTTGCTCAACTGCTAGGCGGTTTGGAGTAACAAAAATACATTTTCTAAGAACTTCCTTTTGAGTAACCAAATTTCCTTGCAAAGCAAACGCATTCTCATAGTGATAAATAAATGCTTGCAGGATCATGACAATATTTTCTTGTTTAATCTTTTTAATCCCAACATTGGTATGACAAGCTTGAAGAGCCTGAAAAAACTCCTTCAAGGTTTTTTCGCCAACCTCCAACTAGTGGAGATGGGCTTTGATTTGGGCTCCATGAGTAGCATAGTTGTTAGCAATTTGTTTGTCATGGCTAAGCTTGGCAACCTGAATTTGTAAATCCACATCAAAGGGATTGAGGGTGAGAGCCTCAAAGGCTTTTTTGAGGGCAAGCATGTTGGCTTCATATGACTATTTTTTGAATATTGCTAATTGAGGCCATAGATGCACAAGAACTGAGTAGTTTTGGTAATGGCATCATTCCACCATTGAATCCATCCCCTTTGAGAATGTGCATGTGGCTCCAAATTCTAGACACATAGGATGTGTGAGATGGTGGAAGCATGCATCAACATAGACATGTTGAGGAAGAACTGAGACTTGGCCACCTTCGAGACAACTGTTTATCAAGAAATGACAAAATAAATGGGATAGTGGTCAGATAACGTCACATCTGGTAGGGCAATGATAGGTAGATCTTGATCCTCAAAAAAAGAGAAAAAGATTACATAGTGATCATAGTACGATCGAGGCATATTAATATGTGGTTAGAGCCAACTCGAAAGTTGGACCAAGTGTTCCAAACCCCACTATCCTAGCGGTAGTTGGTATTGGGATAAAAATGGCCCAATTTATTGTGCATGTAGTACAAGGCTTGTCTTTTCGAAGTTGTCCAACAAAAAGGCATAATGCTATCTTTGTCAAAGGCCACTTCAACCATATTGAAGTCCCCGCACATGACCCAAGTAGCTAGAGGCAAATTTTTAGCTAGCCAAACCCACATCTAGATCTTTCCATAGCATCATTGGAAGCATAAACATTAATGAATCAAAAAGAATGATTGTTAATGGAAAGGAAAAGCCAAATAATTCTATGCATGGGGTCAGAACTATGTGAAATAATAGTAGAATGAAGGCAATGTGATAGGAGAGTAACTACACCACCTCAACTAGCTTTGTGCTAAGAGAAAAAAAAATGCCATCCTACCAAATGATATGACATGCCAAAGAAAGCATGAAACTAGAAATCTTAACTTCTTGTAGATAGAGAAAATCTAAATTACAAGTTTATGATAAACATCCCAGACATAGTACTTTCTGGAGAGGTCTGTGAGACCTCATACATTCCATGAAAGGAAGTTCATGAAAACTCTTCCATATCATCTTCATCCTTAAGAGAGGAGTAACTATTCTATAAGAAGATAGAAACATGGTTGAATTTAGATGAAAAACCCTCTAGATTTATAGCCTGTCGTTTCACCTCTAGTATCTCTGCACATCCAAGAGGACTATGAGAATGCCGTGTTGCTATTAGCATTATGGAAGAAGCAGCAAGAGGAGTACACACCCTAGTCAAGGTAGAAGCCCTAATGGCCACCTTTATCCCCTGCATTCTATTAGGGTTTGAAACCAATGAAACTCTCAGAGTAGGTCCTTTTTTCCTCACTTACATCCCTACAATGGCTGGAATTGAAACTCCTATGGGGATAGGAGGAACCATGGAAACAACTGCATAGGATTGCTTGGGAGGCAAGGGATTCAAGGTAGCCTTTCTCTTAAGCCCAACAATAACCCAATCTTCTTTTTTCCCTTCAGCCTGTTTGGCAAGCACTTCTTTAGGCATGGGCTTTGCCCTAGGCATAGCCAAAGAGCAGTCCTTGATCCTTTGTTCCATAGACTAGCACCTATAATAGGTGTTGGGAAGGCTCAAGTAAAGCACCTTTTGGGAGAAGGTTTGAGCCCCAATCTAGATTTCTATAGAATCCTTAAGATCCTTGGAAAGATCAATCTTGATGCAAATGCATCACTATGGGTGAGCATTAAAAAATTTCTTAGGCTCCTTGGTGACAACTTTACCAAGGGCTTTGGTAATGGACTCAATGAAAGGCCAGCATGGCAAGGGTAGACATGGGAACTCAACCCACACAGGAACCCTACGCTTTTTATCATCTGAGACTGTGAAGTCTCATGACCATTTTTGAAAAACAAGCATAGATGAACACATAGACCAAGGTCCATTATTAAAGACTGTGTCTGCTTGCGACAGGTTAGCAAAGAGAAATAAAAAACCCTTGGTAAGGTTTTGCATAGTGTCAAGATGGACTCCATGAGGAGTCTAGCTCTTGTTAACCCATTCTCAAAGCATAGCTTTAGGAGGAGTCCTACCCACAAAATAACCTATCGAGGTGTGTTGTTCTAACCAATCACATGCAGCATCAAATTATTGCAAAGGAAGGATAATGTTAGGATTACCTCATGAAAAACCTTTAGGAAAAACTTGCATGGGAATTTTTTCTATGGCAGCACCATGGGAAACCAAAGTAGTAGCGTGAACACCAAAAATAACTTGTTCATCACTGGCTAGAGCCTTTATATCCTAGCCTAAAAGCTTCTGCAATAAATGTGGTGTGACAACTGGTGCTTACAAAAAGAAAGCTCAGATGAAGAGCCGTACACAAAAAAACTAAAAGTTTGCATGAAGCAAGAAACCCTAGTAGAGCAAAAAAACCTTCTATCTCTTGGTATGGAATTTTCCATTTTCTAAATTTGATCAATATAGGTTTTGTTTTTTAAAGTGGGATTTTCCCAAGCATTGTTAGACTAGTTATCTACAATAAACTAGGTATTCAGCTACTCGTTGTTCATTTCTTTTATCTATACATGCTTTGTTAAGCTTCAAAGTTGCAAGACACTAAAAAATGATTCACTATATATAACACGGGAAAGTACTACATCTGAATAACCCCATTAATTTATGTATAATGCAGTCTTTCCAATTTAACCTTGCTATTGTTCAATAGACACGCCCTAAAATTTCATACATTGAGTGAAAAGAAAATGAACATTGGTAGGAGCAATTTGAGCATCTCCTGTAGTGTGGTTTTTTTCTAGCAATTCAATTGAAACTTAGAAACTTGATCCTTTTACAAGGCAAATCCATCTTTTTGAAAAAGAGGGGTAATAAATAATTGTATACTATTTGGAAAAGATGGGTAGTAAATTAGACTTGAAAACCTAAAATAGCTCTAATTTTTTTCATCAAATTTTCTTGATGTATTCATGTTGGGTATGTTGGAATGTTCAAAATGGGAAGAGTACTTCTGAGAGGGGGGTTGAATCAGAAGTATCAAAATTTTAACCTTTTCTAATCCTTTAAATCAAATAACTAAAAAGTAAACTACATGCATGTAAACATATAAATGAACATAAAGTAAACACATGCAATAACACATATAACACCAAATTTGGTAACCCAAAAACCCTCCAGGAATAAGAAGGTAAAACTGGGGTGGGGATGCTACCCACAAAAATCACTACAACAATAAATGTTTGACCACTTCTGATGGTCTTTCCTGTGAAAGGCCTACCCCATTAAAGGCTTTATACTGTGTCAATAGTGACCTGGTTAGAGGATTTACAAACACTTTACATGAAGTGTCACCTTGTTAAAGGATTTAGTCACCTCTTCAAAGGATCTACAAAGTAGCTATTAAGCTAACCTATTAACATAGGATTTTCACTTATCTAATACAATGGCTAGAAATTATTAGGAATCTTTGACCTAATTGCTTACAATCTTCAATTGCTAATTTTAGGCACTTGATCTACTCCTTTTGACCTTGATCCTTTGAGATCTAATATCTGATCGTGTCCCTTGTGCTTTGTATTGTTCTGATCAACTGGATATGTATTTGCTACTTTGTTCCTCTAAGTCTTTCTCTCTTTCACACTGAATTTTGCTATAGTTTACCCATACACTTCTATCTTCTACTCATGAAATGGGGTTTTCATCTTCCTTTTAAAGATTGTGAAGACTTAGGGTTAGGTATAGATCCACGATCCATATTGAATCTTGAGTTCCCACTCATTCCTTGCATTTTCCTCATTGGTTGCATGCCTTCACCATTTTTTTGATTGGCTGCATGCTGATTGCATAGGAAATGTAAAAGATTCATCCTTATCCTTTTTCTTCTTCGAAATCGTTCTATGTCAACTCCAAAAATGGTTTACATCTGAGTTTGTGAGGGCACAAACTCTTATGCTAATTCTGTGTTACTCGACACATACTAAAATAGTAGTGTTTGGCAGATATACTATCCTAGCTTGCTCAACACCTATTACATTCTATCTTGCTAGGCACATGTAAGATCTTGGATTTCTTGGCACATATATAGTTTTGGATTGCTCGACATTAACTATGACTTGGCATCTATATGTCACTCGACACTTATATACTGCTCAACACCTTAAGTCACTCAACACCTATTAAAAATCTAACTTGGCACACACTGTGGCTCGACATACATAGTGTACTTAGCTTCAATGTAGAAAGTGGTTAAGTGTATTGACACTCAAATGTCAAAACCATCTAAGACCAACAATCTCCCCTTTTGACATGATTGTGAAAACCACTTAACCAATCATTAATAATCTATCCTTATGAGTACCTTATCCACAAAATTTCAAAATTTGTTCAAAATATGTTATAACACTCCCTAAGCTGATTGTGCCTTGTCATTCTTGCAACCAAAATTCTATGTTGAATGTGCTTGATACTCTTTGTCTTTTGCACTGTTCTTGTATTCTATACCTGTGTGTTGTTTTATTCATGTCTCTCCCAAAACTTTATTTCTCCTCATGAAAGAATGTAATCAAAATTTATAGTATTCTCCCCCTTAGTTGTATTAAACTATTATATCTCCCTTATATCTCCTCTACTTAAAACCAAAATTCTATGTTGAATGTGCTTTATACTCTTTGTCTTTTTCACTATTCCTATATTTTGTACCCGTGTGCTATTTTATTCATTTTTCCTCATGAAAGAATGTAATCAAAATTTATAGTATTCTCCCCCTTAGTTATATCAAACTATTTTATCTCCCTTATATCTCCCCTTTTTTGACACTAATGTCAAAGGGTTCTAAGGAGTAATACCATACTTAGCCAAAAAATTACTATTTACCTCCATTATTGTTTTTAGAGCTGCATCCAAATTCTCCGAAGCAATGTCAAGTGACTTGTGTTGGATGACAGTCTTTGTAGCAAGGTGTACAAGTCCATCAAGTGTAGAAAGATTAGGATCTTTCTTTAGAACTATTTCAGCATATACTTGCTCCTTGTGGAGGACTTCTAAATGTGGGGTTATAGAGGATTGAATTTGCATCAATTTAGCCTTTATAATGGCTTCCTCTACTATTAGTACAACTAACTTCCTTTGAGTGTGAAGTGATTGTGCAAAATGTTTCTCACTTTGAGCTAGATCCTTTAGCAGTTGCATGCTAGAAATTTTCAAATTTCTTTCCAAGATCATTATTCTCTGATTTGTTTCTTGTGTGAAATTGGAAAAATCACACAACTTCTTGTACAATGAGAAAATGTTCTCAAGTACAAGTTTGACCTTATCTATTTTCTTGGCCAACTCTACTTGTTCAAGTCCTATTCCACTTGATATCTTCTCATTTACTTTTCCTTGAAATTTTCTTTCTGACCATTCCATGAGTTTAACATTAGTATCCTAGTCTTTATTGGTCACCTAGTCAACTATCTGATAGTTTCTCTATTATTGGCTTTGCTTCATCTAGTGACTGCAAGCTGAAGGGATCCATAAAGATGTCCTTAATGTCATGTAGTGCTTGCTTGTTTTTGAACTCCTTCCTGAGTATTTCCTACCTCATACTTCTATCTAATACATTTTTCATTTGATTGATTTGCACCATTGTGATGGTCTTGGAATCATAGGAGGGTATTACAATATCTTCATCTAATTCAGGGTCTCCATAGTGAAGTACCCTTGCCACTCTAGTTGAACTCGAGCTTGGAGTTGAAATTTACAAAGGTGTGACTTTAGTGTTTGGCTTGTGAAGGGTATTTGTGGGAGTGCCAGTCTTTAGTAGTTCCACCAATGTTTGTATGGTAGCCTGCTCCTTTTCCTTTGAGGTATCCTCCTTCTCATCTAATTTCCCTTCTTCTATGCTTGGCTTCTATGTGTTGTCACCTACTATTGGAGGTCGTGGAAGCATCAAAACTTTAGTCCTAGTAGTTGTGTAGGTGAAAGGTGGTTCCTTTGATTTCACCTTTTCTTTTTGTGGTGTTGCTATTGCCTTTTGTAACTCATCAACACTCAACAATACAGGGCTTGTACATAACTATTCCTATAGAGTGGATTGGTGAAGGATCTTGGCGAGATCATTTGCAGTAAGGGGATTGATGTTCTGAGCTGAGTTGTCAGGAACATCCTTAATGATTATTGTGTCTACAGTTGTAATGGTTGTATGAGGTGGACTAGGAGGTGGCATTTGTGTGTCTAGCACACTTTTTTCTTTTTCTTACTACTGATTAGTTGTTGCCATAGTTTCTCCCTTCTGTGTTTCTTCCTCTTCACCTTTTCCTTTATCCTCAACTTTCTTCTTTTCTTCTTTAGCTCTTGCTATTGCTTCCTTCTCCTCCTCTTGCTTCTCTTCCTCTCCTTTCTTCTCCTTTGTTTTCTTTTCCTCTATCTTTTCCTTGGCACTAGTCTTTGCCTTATTTGTTTCCTCTATCTTTTCATCAGTTATCTTATAAATTGTTTTTCACAATTGTGTGGATTTATTTACTACATCCTCTATTTTGTTTTGAAGGATGCTGAAGGCTCTATACTTTGGTGCAAATTTTCCACCATGTTTCTTATTTGCCTTAGTTATTTGACCTTTTATCATGTCAGGCTTTACTTGAGCCAAGGTAGATTCTTTGATCTCTCTTTCCAATTTTAGACAATAATGCCATTTATTCTCAATTATCTCATACAGTTCCTTAGGCATGGTATTGTCAAGTTGTAGAGGTGTGTTTTTAAATTTTTTCATCATGGGATACATAGATTCCTCTACTTTATTTTTCTCTTCCCTACTGAGCTTATTAAAATCAAGAGTCTTTAAATCATTTAAATCTGCATTCTTAATCTTTTCACAAAGTTTGTCTAAGGCAGATTTTGGAGGATGACTTACCAATCTAAATTGGCTGTGGTCCTCTGATTCTATTCTTTCTTCATCATCTATATCTAGCTATGCCACATACTTCATTCTCTTATTTAGCTCTTCAGTAGGCTATTCAATGGCTTTCTTCTTCTCTTTTGATGCCTCTTTAGCCTTTTGAGTGGATGCTCTTGTAGTAGCCCTTGTTGCTAGAGCTGGCTTAGCTTGAGCTAGCTTAGTGACCTTCTTAGGCTTAGGCTGAGCTGTAAGCTGATTTTTTGCCTTTCTCTTCTTTTTCTCAATAGGTGTAGGTGCTTCCTTGACTTCTTCTCCCTTAGTACCTTGCTCCTTGTCTTCTCCTAAGGCTTGTGTCAGCTCTACTAGGATTTTCCCTTGCTCTTCTTCTTCTTCATTATCTCCTTCTACTACTTCTTCTTCTTCTTCACCTATTTCACCTTCAATGCTTGCACTAAATTTCTTCTTTATCTTTTTCACTATTTTGTCTTTCTTCTTGATAACAAAAGTTGTCTTCAATTCAGTTTCAACTTTGGACTTGACAACATCATATGTTCCAAAGTGAGGAGATTTCTTGTCTATCTCTTCTACTAGCAATGCTGTGATTGTTGTTGAGGCTTCATCTACATCAAGCTCATATCCCAATGGTCTTATCCATCATACTCTTGGTATTACTACCTGGATGTAGGTGTAATCAATGTCAACCAAGAAGCATATGTCATTGGCATGTTTCTTTACCAATGAGACTGATATTCTCATTCTCTGTTTCATGGACTTCTTAAAGGCCTCAAAATAATTAGTCATCTGAGCCTCAAAATTATCTCCCATCTGATCAATGAACTCATTGGTTTGTGTGATTGTAGACTTGTTGGAATCCCAATTTACCTTCCCAATTGAAGGGAATTCTTCCATCACATAAAATAATATGTAGACTAATATTGATCCAAATTTGCATTGTGCTCCCTTGGATATTCTTATAGCTCCCAAATTTTCATTTATTTGCTGAAGCGTTAGTTTTGCCAGATCATAGCTATGATCTTTCTTTACCAACTTGTAAGCTACATCAACAACTATGCAGGGTACACTATTTATTTTGCTAGATTGGTAGAATTTATGTGAAATTATTCTCATAGAAAAGTCAAGTAGGGGTTCAGTTACAGTGTCTATGGTCATTCCCCTATTGTTCCATTTGGCTCCTGTATTTTTCTCAATGACCTCCTTTCTATCACTTCTCAAGGTCTTTGGCCTATCTAGGGTTAGGAATCTTGTAACCCTGTGCACTATCCTTTTTGTAATATTTATAGGTCCTATCTCTAGCCATAGAAATCCATCATGAGTTTGACTCAAAACAATGTGAATCCATTCAGTCTTAAACATTGTAGGAAAGACTAGGGTTTTTGTCAAAACTTTTTTCTTAACTATTTGGAATTTGTCTTTCAATATTTTGTTGTCACACAACTTTTCATAGGCATGGAAGATTTCAAGATCACCAATGGTGCCAATTTTTTAGTTATAGCATTTTCTTACATCTTGCACCATGACAACTTTAGGTGGGATAATGGATAATGCACCAGCTGGGTCATTTTTGTAGGTGACCTCAGGTATTGGCCTAAATCTGGGTTGCTTTACCTCATTGCTAACTAACTGAATCTCATGATATTCCTTTTCTTTGGGGTTTCTTGAACTAGAGGCCATTTTATTAAACTAGGGTTTAAAAGTATTAAAAATTTAACTTTTGCGTAGGTCAGCACTTGATAAATACCTTTGAATCAATGAATTTGTGCTGAATTACTATTGAAATCCATGCAAATGGCTATTAGGTTTCTTCTTGATCACTTCTTTTCTCTTCTAGTCTTTTCTCTGTGTTCAAATGGTGTGAAAATGAACAAAAAATGGCCTTATACCTGTCAAAGACCTAGCATTAAACACTTCATACATACAGTTGTAAACTTGGCACTTGAAGGTTTCACCATGACTCAGCTCCTATTTTATTTCATTTGCTTGACTTCCACTAGTTTACCACTTTACTCGGCTCCAACTATCAACTCAGTTGCTATTAGAAACTCGACATCCATTGGAGCTTTACTCAGCATCCAGGGGTAACTCGACATCCAAGGGTAACTCGGCAACTTCTTCAAAATTTTACTCGGCATATTTTCTCATGCTAATTTCTTCTTTGCAGTATTCCTTTGTTCTTTGGGACTGATGTATGATATAACTTTGTATATCAGTCCCATACACCTTTCTTTTGCTTAGTTGGATGAAGTGTGATCACTTGACCTTTTAGGTGAAGTGATCTCTCCATTTGATGTGTTACACTCATCTTTCTTCTTCCAAGTCTTGTTCATTTTCCCTCTTATTTGTTCAACATCAACCTTCTCTTTTCCTTTGTTGACTTCTGACTTGGGTGCTTTGGAATTTGTTGGGCAGTTCCTGCTAATATGTCCAGTCTTCAAGAAATTGAAACATGTAGTTTGACCTCAACCATCTATTGTAATTCCCTCTAAAATGTGTCCTTATGTAATTTTTGGGAATGTGTCCATACTCTTGACAATAGTGATAGCTATACCTGGTGTTGTAATCTGAATTGTAGTGATGATCATGGTTGTTTTCTCTTGTAGGCTAATTAGGTGTCCACATAGGCTTTGATATGCATTCAAATGCTCTATGTCCATATTTTTTGCAGTTGTAGCAGCGACCTTCAAATCTTGGTGTCCTCATGGTCTTGGTTTTACATTCATGTGCTTGATGTCCTTGCTTTTTGCATTTGTGATGAAAGCTTTCATTTTTAGGCTTGTCATGCTGATGACTATTCTTGCTCCTACACACATTAGAGTTATGTCCCTTCTTACCTTTGTTACTCCTTTCTTTTGTAGTCTTGGATGATTCTCCTTGTTTAGTGCTGGTGTAATCAAGTCTTGAGGTATCATTACTAGCCCTTGGTGATTTCAATAGTTGCTCAAAGTACTTGATGGCTTCACTTGATTTGTTGAAACTCTCTTCTATCTCCTTTTCTCTCTTCAAATCATTCTATAATTGTTCATTCTACATTCTCAAGGTGGAAATCTCAATGTCCTTCATGTTTAGCTCATGATGAGCATTCATCATCTGACTTAAGGTGTCAAGCTGCATGTTTGAGATTCTTTCAAACTCAATTGTCTTCTCTTCCAATCTATTGGTAAGATTTCTCTTGTCATCTTCTATCATGGCCTTGTCTTCAATTGCTCTCTTCTTTTGTTTAGTCACTTCACAAAACATTATGGCTTGTGATTCTTGTTCAAACTTGAGTAATCTAATTTCTTTAGCTTGTACTCTATTTTTCTCCATCAGCTCTACTATTGCTGCATCAAATTCCTTGGAATCTCCATTTGAGAATACTTGTGTGGTATCAATCTCCTTGTAATGTATGTCATTTTCAGCTATGGCTATATCCTTCCTTCTTTTTAAGGATTTTCTCAATTCCTCTTTGGCTTCTCCCAATTTGTGTAGAGTAAGGTAAACATCAATTACCTGATTGTCTATGATCTTCCCAAGTTTGAAGACTTCCATCTTCA
Source organism: Cupressus sempervirens (assembly GCA_028749045.1). Taxonomy (NCBI): domain Eukaryota; kingdom Viridiplantae; phylum Streptophyta; class Pinopsida; order Cupressales; family Cupressaceae; genus Cupressus; species Cupressus sempervirens. The sequence goes on from CM053792.1 coordinate 211,657,708, forward strand.
GACCCTTTCTCTAAGTTGTTAGGCTTCTCCTTGTGAGAACCTTTGCTTTGATATCAATTGTTGGAATGTTCAAAATGGTAAGAGTACTTCTGAGAGGGGGGTGAATTAGAAGTATCACACTTTTAACCTTTTCTAATCCTTTAAATCAAATAACTGAAAAGTAAACTACATGGATATAAACATATAAATGAACATAAAGTAAACACATGCAATAAAACATATAACACCAGATTTGGTAACCCAAAAACCCTCCAGGAATAAGAAGGTATAATTGGGGTGGGGATGATACCCACAAAAATCACTGCAACAATAAATGTTTAACCACTTTTGATGATCTGCCCTTTGAAAGGCCTACCCTGTTAAAGGCTTTACACTATGTCAATAGTGACTTGGTTAGAGGATTTACAAACATTTTACATGAAGTGTCACCTTGTTAAAGGATTTAGTCACCTCTTCAAAGGATCTACAAAGTAGCTATTAAGCAAACCTATTAACATAGGATTTTCACTTATCTAATACAATGGCTAGAAAGTATTAGGAATCTTTGACCTGATTGCTTAAAATCTTCAATTGCTTATTTAAGCACTTGATCTACTCCTTCTGAGCTTGATCCTCTAAAATCTAATAACTGATCATGTCCCTTGTCCTTTGTACTATTCTGATCAATGAGATATGTAGTTGCTGCTCTATTCCTCTAAGTCTTTCTCTCTTTCACACTGAATTTTGCTATAGTTTACCCATACATTGCTCTCTTCTACTCATGCAATGGGGTTTTCATCCTCTTTTTAAAGATTGTGAAGACTTAGGGTTAGGTATAGATCTAAAATCCATATTGAATCTTGAGTTCCTACTCATTCCTTTTTATTTTCCTCATTGGTTGCATGCCTTTACCATTTTTCTAAGTGGCTGCATGTTGATTGCTTAGGAAATGTAAAAGATTCATCCTTATCCTTTTTCTCCTTCGAAATCCTTTTATTTTGGCTCCAAAAATGGTTTACATCTAAGTTTGTGAGGGCACAAACTCATATACTAATTTTGTGTTACTCAACACATACTAAAATACTGGTGCTCGGCACATATACTATCCTAGCTTGCTCGACACCTATTACATTCTGTCTTACTTGACACATGTAAGATCTTGGATTGCTTGGCACTAACTATGACTCAGCACCTATATGTCACTTGACACTTATATATTGCTTGAAACCTGAAGTCCCTCGACACCTATTGAAAATCTAACTCGGTACACACTGTGGCTCGACATACATAGTGTACTCGACTTCAATGTAGAAAGTGGTTAAGTGTATTGACACTCAAATGTGAAAACCATCTAAGACCAACAGGGTATGGAAAATCCACATGTCTGACTTGTTGATTATTCACAATTGATTTGTGGAACTGGTTTTTTCACATCATCATCTACTTTTCTACAACACTCACTAAATGGGATGCCCATTTCTATGTCAAAGTTGACAATGACATGCATGCAAGTCTAGGTACTATCATTCATGGTTTCATTTAAATGGTACATTTTATGTTTTAATTTTTCTTAGATAGTCCATACAAAATTCTATTTATTTTAATAGAACCTATTTGTTATTGTCATAGTGATTCTAAAGTTGACGAGCCATCTAGGGGAAAGGACTCAGTAGTTGAACACATACCAATTATTGTGAGGGTGGTTAAGATTGTCTGATCTAGTTATAGTATCACTATAACCTATTGATTGAACAATGGCATACTATTTTTAATTTTTTTTAGGTATTAATAATTATTTAAAATTAAATCATAAATTTTATATCTAGTATATATCAATGATTTACTAAAATTGATACCACTTCTAGACAAAGAAAATTCATTGTCTGTTTCATATAAACCAATATAAAATGTTAGTTACATTGTTCAATCTACTTTTTTACACAATATAAGTAAACATGTATAAAATATTAAATTTCAAATTGTACACTTAAAAGAGAGTTGTCCAAACTCATGGACAAGACATCAACTCCCTACTTGCTTTGCAAGTAATTGCTACTGTACAATTTTTCAACATCCAATGCATCTATAGCTATAAATCAACAAAATTTCAACAGCTCATCCCATCTTTGACAAATTCTCACCCCAAATTCCAAAGTTTGAGTCTTTGACAAGCAACTTTGAGTCCCTGTGTCATAAAAATGGAGGTATTTGAGCTCCCTAATCCATAAAAAAATAGACAATTAATGTAACACCAATCCAAAATTTTCTCTTGCTAAATAAAAGAATTAATGCAACAGTATTCAAAATCTTCTCTTGAAAACTACAAAATCAATTGCCAACCATCAAATTAGAGACTTCTAAAAGCTTGGATTTGAAAGAAATGCCATAAATGACAACAAATTTTCAATTTCAAATTCAAATTGTTGGAGGTAAAAAAATATATCTATTAATACTACATTCAATGAAAGAATTATTTTACGAATGAATATACATTCTTTGTGAGCTAAAAATACACACATGGTGCTTTTTTGGTCTAGTCTACGATTTGCGATCCATTGTTTGAATTGAAAGAGGAAAAATTTGTCTGGTCTGCAATCTGTGATCTACTATTTGAATAGGTCCATTTGAGGCCATAATTTTTCTACAGATTGTAAGGTGTCAAACCCCTACAAATTAGCATTTTCATAATTTGTTCGAATGGTTTGAATATCAAGCGCATGGTTTAGAGTGATTATCGAGCATCTGTTAGTTATATTTGTATGTTGTGCTAGGATGGTCACACATCATTTACATAATGTAGTTTAGAATGATTCTCATGGGTCTTTTAGTTGCATTTTAATGTTGTGGATGCATGTAGATGTCTATGATTGTTTTAGAGCTCTACTAGTCTATGCTGAATTTCATCCATTAGATTGATCTAGTCTACTCACGACTTCCCTTTACTAGTTTGTATCGAATTTGACTAGTTTGCTCTGCCCTTTACTTGTCTATTCATAGCTTCCCTGGAATAGAGGAAGGTTCCTTTATAGTTCACACTGAAGGTTGATTCCCATGATTTTTCAAGGGTTTCCACTAGGGGGAATTGTGTGGAGTCAGCAATATTCCCTTCAGGTCATGACTCTCATTGTATCATGGATTTCATTGATTTTTAGGGAAACTTCCTCTACCTTCTCTACATTTTTGGCATAATTGATCACAATTTTGCACCCTTGTGGGCGAAGTGAAACTATTTGAAAGAATTCCTAGTGTATGGTAAGGCTGTGAGCTTCTAGGGGCACATTATTTTATTAGCTATGACACCCCTACCTGATCTAATTACACTCCAATAGCTCGTTGATCGCTTGGCTATAGTGGACTCTGCTAATGTTTTCCTACAAAGTGTTGTTGCTCAGTCAATTTCACTTTATGTTAAAATCACAGAATAGTTGGCTTTGTTGGAATTGAAGAACTACACTCTACAAGATACTGTGCAATCTTTAATTGCTAAAAATATAGGCCTCAAAGGTAATCTAGAATCTACTACCATGAAGCTTAGGGTGTTAGACACTATAAAAGAGAAACAATTAGAGATCATTGATAGGCATTCTTCACTATTAATAGAGACTGAATTAAAGGTGTAGTCATGGGCTTATTTATGCAGTTCTATGGTTGAGGTTCCTCTTTAAGGCATTGAGAAGTTAGTTCAAGGGAAGATGGACAATGAGCAGGTTAGGAAAATCTGTGAATTAAACTTATGAGTTTGTGTTCTCTCCTCCATTGGTGATTCCTCAAATGCTAGATACTCTTTCCCCTCGAGGATCAACTAGACATTTCAGACATCACTCTTGACAGGTGTTGGTTAGGCTTTGATGGTACTCTCTTCATTCGGTTCCTCTCCCTCTCTGACATGTTATGGGCTCTTAAGGCAAAGAAAAAGTTATTCTCTCTTTCCCCTAAGATCTACCTATATGAGGACCTCACCCAATCATAGGTAGAAAAACTCAAGCAAGCTCATGCCCTCATTGTGGCAACAAGACAAGATGGTAAATATGTGGTCATTAGAAATCTTAAAGAAATAATTTGTGACACCTTTCCTATAGGCTAGGTTCTAAGGGTGGCCTCTAAGGCCAAATGACTAGCTTAGCAATAGTTGAGCACAAACTCTTTGTGTCTCAACTCCTAGAATGGTAATGGTATCCTTTGGTCTATGCCTGGCTTATTTAATGATGATATTGGTTTTTCCAACCTTCTTTTTATTATGGAGACATATGAGAGCCCCATGCATCCTCTTCCTAGTATTTTTGGCTAGTAGTGCCTTTCCTCTTTTAGGGATGAAGTTAGGTGTTTTGGTGGGGTTTCTTGTCTTATTCAAGACCACCGTTTTAGTAGAATTTCTTTGGTTCACTCTAAAAACTATGCCAGGTTCATGTGGATTCACATTGATCGAGGAGCCTTTCTCTATAGAGATACCTATATTGTTGTCAGTTACTTCTTGCCAACATCTTCATTCTATGTAATTCATAGCACTAAGGGTGGGGACCCCTATGATGAACTTCTTGAGCACAATACTAAATTCTTTTCCATGGGGGACATCATTATTTTGGGAGACTTTAATACATGGACCAAAGTCCTAAAGCCTCCTCTCCATGATCATAGGTTTGATCCCGTGTGGACAACTACTTCTGATCCTAGTTCTGTGGGTCTACTTCAGCTTTCTGAAGATTGTTAGGGGCCCTTCATGAGGTATGGTTGTAATTTGTTAGAGCTTTGTGAGTCTTTTGACTTAATGATCTTGAATGGAGTCTCTTGCTTTCCTAGATCCAAACTCTTCACTTGTTGGCCACATGGTGGTGGTACAAGCATTGTTGACTATGTTCTCTCTACTACCTCCTTCATCCCTCTCATTTTCTATTTTACAATCTCTCACCTTCCTCTGTCTAACCATGACCTCCTTAGTATTACCCTTCGGGGACCCCTAACACCTTGTCCTTACTACTTATCTACTTCTTCTTGCCCCCCTCTTCCCTCCCCCCATGTTCACACTTCTTTTTGCTTCTCTAATGGTGATACAGAGGTCTTCATCCATCATCTTAGATGACTTCTCCCCCAAGACCCCTTCCCCAACTCTGGGGACATCACCTCCAGGTTCCACTTACTTGCATTTTCCTTGTAGGAGTTTGCTCTTCTCTCCATTAACCAATGCACCTCCTCATTCACCCCTCATCCCACTTGTGGGTCATGCCCCATGAATCAGTGGTTTGATGAGGACTGCAAATCCTTTCATTTCATGCTTCACTCTGCTCCACCCACTACTTCCTCCTCTTCCTCTTAGTTGAATCTCAACTACTGCTACTTTCTTTTCCATAAGAAATAGAAGTTTAGTTTAATGTAGTGTAAGTATCTTTGTGCCATGTTCTTCTAGTCCCCAAATCTCTTTTGGTGCACCATGTTTCCTCACCCCTCCCCCTTCTACTCTAGAATTTCACTCCCTTGCCTCCCACACCTCCACACTTTATGATATTCCTAGCTAGCCCCCTCTCCATCTCATCCTCTCCGCCACCCGTTGTCACCTCTTCTCCATCTCCCACATTAGTGAGGAAGTTAGAGTTATGAATAGTAGAAAAACTTTAGATGATGAAGGATTTCAAGCTGAATTCTTCAAATTAGGTATCTCTATCCTAGGTCCCTTTCTTATAGTGCTTTTTAATTGAGTGGTTTGTGTCAGCTTCCCTAACTCTTGGTCATGACATATTATCTATTTGATCCATAAATCTAGGCTAATTACCTCTAACCCCAGAAACTATAGGACCATCATGGTTGGGCATAGCTTCACCAAACTCTATGTGATTGTGCTAAATGGTATCCTATCTAGTGAGCTCAATCAATGACATTGTCAGGATAGAGGTTAGGCTAGGTTTTGTTTAGATTTTTAGACCACTAATCACATTTTGACTTTACGGGCCATCATTGAGGAGGATTGCCATTGCTTGGTGAAAGCTTATTATTATTTTGTTAACATCCACAAATCTTTCAACTTTGTCCCTCAGACAACTCTCTTTCAGGATCTTAGAGACATCAAGATCTCAGAGATTCTTCTTACAACTATTATGAGGTTATATGAGCATGTTGTGGGTAAATTTTAGACTTTGCATGGCTTCTCTGATCCTATCCAAAGAACTATCATGGTGAAATAGGGTTGTACTCCCTCCCCCACTCTCTTTGGCATCTACATTGATGAGCTTGAAGATTTTCTCTATGATTATTCACTCCCTGGCAATGGTTTTTATTTACATTAGGTAGTAATCTCTATTCTCCTATTTGTCGATGATGTGATTCTCCTAGCATCTTCTCCCAAGGGCCTTTAGTGGCTCCTTGATGGCTTGGCTTCTTTTTGTGACTCACGTGAGCTATTTGTAAATCTAGGAAAGACTCGAGTTATGGTCTTCAATTGTTTAACGATATCCCATCTCCATTTTTACTTCTAGGGTAATGAGACCAAAATTACATCTTGATATACTTACTTGTGGGCTAAGTTTTTTGGACCTCGATTTAGCCTGGGACTAGCCATGCAGCCCAAAGTCAACAAGGGGCTTGGCTCCCTTACTCTTCTTAAGAAAAAGTTCTTTCAACACCACTTCCAGGACACCACGACTAAGATGTTGTAATGCCCCACCAATGGATCCAAAGAATTAATCTAAAATATCACTAAGTTTTCCAAACAATTTTTTTTTAAAACATGAAAGATAAACCATTTACAACTTATGCTTGGTAACAGAAGCAATAATGCTAGTAAAAGAAAAAGTAAACATAGCATACATAACAGGTTACATTCTTAAGGATCCCTTAATGTTGAATCACATCTAACATAACTAATTATGTTCCATCTGATACTACATCCACATGAAATAATAATGAAAAGTCCAATGTTCATATGTTACATTTTAGATTTCTCAATCATCCATGTACATGTCTCAGGGTATGAAAGGCTTAAAAGAATATACATCCATGTAAATAAAGTACATCATCATACTAACTCTAATCCATGATGCAATAACATAAATGAAACCACAAATCATACATGATACATCATCATCATAAATATATAAACATCATAAAAGATAACCATTTTTCACAAACATAATTAACTAAGTGCACGTTTCCTCCCAACCGTAAATAGCATCATTAGACCATCATGGATCCTAGCCATCCCTCTATGTGTAACATCCCAAATCATCGAAGAGATCATTGGCTATTAACATAGTAGGAATGTCACTCCTAAATCATACTACATCATATGCAGAAAGTAATCTAACATGCAAAGTAAAGCATAAGATAACATCATCTAACATATGCAAATCATCAATATAAGAAACATACCAGTAAATACATCCCTCATAGGGTATATAATCTATCATAATGCTCCAAGAATAGAATGAAGATAAATACCAATCAAGAATGCTCCAGCCACGGTGTCTGAAATGGATCTCAAATGATAAGAGTAGAAAAAACACTACCACTTGACCACGTGGAACCTAAATGGCCCACTCCCACTGTGCTAAGGAGATAATCTCAAGTCCCAAACAGGATATCAAAATCACATAGCATAAATCTCTATAAGTCTAGGAATCCTAAAAGTATACTAACTCAAAGGTTCCAATCACAAAACTGACATCTAATCCCAGAGGCACACAATGACATGTAGGAAACCTACTATGCAAGCAGGAAAGTGTCATCGCATATATCATGTAGAAGTTACCCTGGTAGTTAGCTTACAACTACATGGGTCCCTACCAATCCTTATGCGGCTACTAGTATCCTCTCATACTGACGAGACATACTATGGAATGCAAGGTCACAACCAAGTGTTCTCTCTACTCCCATCCTATTCTGTACAAGCACTTGAGGCATGGGTGAGAACAAAAAAATTATTTTTTTAGGTTCATTTAATCCCCATTTAGTGTGTAAATGTTATCACTTATTAACAAAACTTACAATGAGTTACTCTGGTAGCCACTTAGGGCCTCGACCCCCATTGCAAGCCACTTTTCGACACTACAAGTAGATAACCTACCCTAAGCTCATGGAATCATAAAATCACCCCAGTCCTATACAAGCTACTGAAAAGAAAAACCAAAAGATAATCCACAATAAGAATCATCAAATATCCACAATAAAAGCATCGAATCTCCATGAGCAACTAAAAAGCATCCATAGATAATCATGACCACAACAGTTCTCTATTGGCAACTGAAGGTATCACTGATAATCAAAAGTATCCATTGGTTCTCAATTAACCAAAATATATCTCAAAATCATACTGATCGAAGACTCCAAAATGGTTGAGTCAAACATGTCACAACATGACATTATCAAGAAATAAATCAACATTTCAATCCCATCATGGCGATTGGAAAGTAACCCAAGGATAACTGATCGATGACTCAAAAATATGGTGAAGTCAAGTGTCTCAGATACAAATAATTCAGCTTCACTCAAGAAGATTGATAAGTAATAACAATCAGTAATTACAAACATTTCATAGAGCTTATGATCACATTACCATGGTTGGGTTTATAAAGATCGAGACCAAATAACATCAACATGACATCACATCTCATAACCCTTGAGCCTTTGGTAGACGTCCTATAACTGGTCAACACTAGTCAACCCAAAATCTAAAACAAGAAGCATAGAGAAAACACAATGCAAACACATGTTTTGGTTTACTAAAATCACATAGTTAAATTGAGTGTGAAGGTATCAGTTTGTGTTTACAAGTATACTTCAAGTGTATAAGATTAATCATTTCACCTACAAGTCAACTCGTTTGTTCCCTCAAAAACATTATCCTTCCTTTATTTAAAATTACATTCTAAGCATAACTTAAGGGTAAATATTTACTCATTAAACTAATCTTCTTTGACCCTTAATTAAATGATTCTCTTCATTTGCTAAGATCCATGTTACTAACTGAATAATTGTTCCTTAATGTTACTTCAACTTTTCAACATAAACAAAGTATCATTATTCGTTTAAATATAAGGAAGCCAGCTATCAATCTTTGAATAAGAAGATTATAACTATATTAAAATGATCAATTAAATCAATCAATTAACATAGGTACACAATCCATGATCTTTTTAACATTCTAATAGTTCTCAATTAAATATTACTAAGTCTCATCATTAAAATATCTAAGGTCATTATTCAAGTCATTAGAATAAGGCTTATCAACTTCGATGTAAATACATAACAACTTCACTAAAAGAACCAATATTAGCATATCAATTACAAATCTATAAATAACTTAATTATTGATTTAATTTAATCAACTCTAATTAGTTAATTTAATTAATAATTACATATCCCAATCAACGACCCAATGAATATCAGTTGATTAATAACTAACTATAATTTGTAAGTTAAAAGTCAATTATAATCTAAATCTCTAATATTAATAGTTCAATAATGACTTGTTATTATTTAATAACAAGTTATATCGAAAAATCTTATTAGTAAATCTATAATGACCACATTCATTATTCTTTCAATGAATACTAACATTTTCTTATCAAATTTGTATTATCGATAATCATTTACTAAAATAATAATGATTAGTTACTAAACAAAATTAAACCCAAACCCAAACAATCAAATTTTAAAAATATAATTTAATAATATTTATCATTGATTTATTTCCATCACCAAACTAAATAATTAATACATTTAAATTATTCTTAAATTAACATATTTAATACCTATGTATATATATATATAATATTAAATAATTATATATAATTATTAATAAACTTAATAATATAATAATTATATATAATTATTAATAATCTTAATAATATAATAATTATTATAAACACAAAATACTATTAACTAATCATATCTCAAAATCGAATTACACAATCATATATAACATATAATACACTTACCTTATTCATACAAGCACAAGCTTTTAAATGAAGAGTCGTGCGGTTTGCATCTCGCAGGTCCCCTGTGAACTCGCAGACTTGTGCAGTATGATGCTACCGAAAATAAAGCGAATGGGGGTGCGGTGGGTATAAACCCCACCAAC